>OX421888.1:30930831-31388716 GCA_949128085.1 Cetonia aurata | reverse complement strand
ACCACGAAGTAGTTACCATCCGGATAATCAAAATCAAGACATGGTTCCCTCTAATAGAACTGGTTCTCTACCTGATTTAACGGATAAAAATAAAAGTAAGTTGTTTGTAGATGTTAAGATAAATATATAATTGTTATGATAGCATAATCACCCCTTATAAATTTCTTTTTTTCGTAAGGAAAACTTTATTATCGATGACTTTCTTACTATAAATAATAACATATCTCTTTCGTATTTTCCTCCACCTAGAATTCATAGTGTATATAACGTATGTCTCAAAAATTTTGTCACTTAAAAAAGTAATCATGGTTTTACGACAATTTTTCAGAACACATATAGTTTTAGCTTTATAAACAAGAAATTTGTTATTTCAAATTAAATGTAAATGTCCATAATCTTCAACAATACGTAGTCTTCCGGGGAACATCTCGCATCCGGCGTCTGACTGTTTCAATATCAATCTCTTGAAGTTTTCTTAGAATCCGTTGTCTTGATAGTTGCTCGTTTTCAACCTCCCAACCTCCACCATACACTTTTCAAGACATATTGGCACAGGAATCTTCAATTGACAGAGCCTGCAGTAAATTTGAGGGGTTGTAGTTTTTCGGCACACAAAGTATGTTGTGCGCATTCAGCCAATTTTGAGTTTCGCGTACATAATGACAGGAAAAAGTAAAGTAAAGTAAAGTAAACTTTATTTCCAAAGACCATAAAACTATAATATAGGAAACGTCAGAAAAGAAAGCAAAAAGTTAATGGTAATAATAATAATAGTAATTAATAATAATGATAATGATGATAATAATAAAAACACTAATGATAATGACAAAGTGACAGTAATGGTAATAATGGCAATACTGATAACAATAAAATAAAGCTGTAATAGTAATACCGATAGTAATTTATCGTACAGATAATAATGACAATAGTAACAGCGATCATAAAGATCATAAAGACACACTGAAGGAAATAATAATAATTATAAAATATGGAATAAGCATGGAATGAGCATGATTCTGGTGGATAAAATGAATCAATTTTGTTAAGCAATTCTTAATATAACTTCGACTGTCCAAAGCTTTACCTCTAACTCGTCCAACATAAGGTTTGGAAATTCCACCAAGTGATATCGCGCACTAAACTAAAATTTTATCAGCAAATTTAGCCTTTTGCTTGTATTTTGTATTGTCCGGACATTATTCTACATTGTCGGTGTAAAAACCATCGTTTCCTTTAATTTCAGAATTACTTATAGTAAAGTCTTTTCAGCATCTATGACGATGACTTTGTTATTTGCAAAATGAGTTACAACAACATCTTGGTATTCTAGCTTACTGATTTAGAGTATATTTAGGACATTCCTTTCGTTTGTGATATTTTACACCTCTTCTTTTCAGATCTCCGGAAGTTGTTTCTTTGGAAATCGTGATGTCGTGAAATTTTTCTCAATCACTGTCCAATTCTATTCTTGACAATTTCGACTAACTGGTTTGCTTTACGTCTAAGTTAATAGTCTAGGACCTTCAATTTTTCGGAAGATTTAGGCATATCAAAACTGCACATAATCTGCTATCGCACGATATATGGTTCTCCGCGACACATTGTGCTTTTTAAAAAGTTGGACTTTTAAACTTTAGGCATCTGCCCAACTAAATTACAAACGCTTTTTCTAACCTCTAATTTGTAAGCCATTACAATGCAATCGATTTCGGTAACTGAGCTGTCATTAGAATGACAAATCATTGCATTACTGTTGTTTGCAAAGCCACCTCGATATTTTTTCCATAGAATTGTATTTTGTGTACGTTACGTGTACGGACTAATATTTCTGTTAAGTAAGAAATTATTTTAGCAGCAGTTTTCCAAGTTAGTTGAAAAATCCATTGGCTAGAAAAAAGTAGAAACTGGGACACGGGAAATATTTATTTTTGATTAATTCCGATCCTATTATTGTTGTCTTGATGAGACTGGACTCATTTAAAGTAAAGGTTAGGATAATGGCTTAGATTAGATTAGATCAGATTTAATTAGGGTAACATTACACCGGGACCTATCGATCTATTGTGCCCCCCTACATCAGATGTAAGCTGCTAGGGTTTGCCCGCACTTACAGCTCCCCATCCAGTCCAAGAACTTTAATAAATTGCAGTAGCTGTGATGGTTTCAAGGAGGGTATTTCTCCCTCGTCTATGACGTCTTTGCCAAAATAGTTGGTACGAGTTTCTGTGATGGCAGTGCAGTCGGATATTAGGTGTTCCGGACTTTCACCTTCCGCTCCACAAAACCTGCAATCACTATTCTGTTTCAGACCTATCCTTGTCATGTGTTCCCCCAGATGACAATGCCCTGTCAGAAAATCTGCAAGGATGCGTAGTCTGTTTCTGCTTAGTACTAGCAGGGTCTTTGCTCTTTCCTTACTGTAATTTCCAAGGAATATCTTGGAGTGTCTCAGACCAGGGAGATTTTCCCAGAGGGAAACTCTGAGCGTCTCCTCCCTGTCTTTGAGTTCTTTTTTGTAGGTGCTCATCCCTATGCCGCAGAACGGTTCTGGTCCCACAAACGAAGTTGTGGCGGCCCTTCTCGCTAGTAGATTAGCTACCTCGTTCCCGCTGATTCCAGTGTGTCCTGGTACCCAGCATAGCGCAACTTTGTTTTCTTCGCCTAGATTGTTTAGTCTGCCAAGACATTCCCAGACTAATTTCGAACTGATGGTATTAGAGCTCAGTGCCATTATGGCTGCTTGGCTATCGGAGAAAATCACAATGTTCTGCTGATACTGGGGTATATTCCCATTGGCTCTGAGAATTTGGTTCCTGGCCCGAATACCCCTGCACCTGTTCCTTTATCATTTTTGGAACCGTCTACATACCATTTAATGGCATTTGCCTTTAGGGAGTAGGCGGAGGATTCTCCTTTTCAATCTCTCTTATTGCTCAGCTTCGTAACAAAAAACTTTTCGAAGCTGAATTTCCTAACCATCTCGTCATTCGGTAGACTTAGAAGTGGGGAGAATCCCGCTCGAGGTGACCAAGTCCTCTGGCACGGGGTCTCGTATCCTCCAGTCCCCGTTCTGACTAGTCTGTACATTGCCGCATGGGCCGCCCCCTCCACTACTAAGTGTAGGGGTGTGAGGTCGAGAATGACCTCCAGGGCCGCGGTTGGGCATGTTCTCATAGCTCCGGTTATGCATACGCATGCCAACCGTTGCAACTTGTCAAGGGCATTCCTTGTTGTGACCTGTGTGACCTTCTGGAACCAGGTTATCGCCCCGTACGTTACCATAGGTCTTACTATGCCGATGTACAGCCATCGCAGTATTTTTGGGTTGCAACCCCATGTTTTGCCTGCTAGGTTCCGGCAAATCATTAAGGCTCTTGTTGCCTTATTCATTATTAATTCAATATGCTTGTTCCACAGAAGTTTTTGGTCTAGGGTTACTCCTAGATATTTGACTTCTGTTTTACATTCAATTACTGTTGCATCCAAACGGATGTCTTTCATGTTCGAGGTTTTCCTCTTCCTCGTGAAAGGTACAATTGTGGTTTTCGCCGAGTTGATACTCAGCCCCACTGATCGACACCATTCACTATTCTAAGGCTTGTTTGTATTAGGTCACAGAGAATTCCCTCAAACTTGCCTCTTGCTATTATAACAATGTCATCAGCGTATCCTATACATTGCACGCCGGAGGTTGTTAGCCTGTGCAGCAGTTCGTCTACTACCAGGCTCCACAACAAAGGCGAGCATACACCGCCTTGGGGTGTTCCACGAGTGGATCTGATTTGAAAAGTCTGTTCGGGATAATGGCTTAAACCTTACGTATATGAATTTCCTTGAAATCTTTAAATTTTTACAGATTTTACAGATACTGTGACCGCTATTTTTCGGGAAAAAATTGTTTATGAAATCTTTCATGTTAGTTGTAAACAAGGCTTATTGTGCATATAAAAGCTAACTATATTCAGCTAATTTGTATTGTTATTTAAAATTGATAGGTTTTGGATGAAACCTAAGTTTATGCAAATAAAAATTTTGAGTTTAGAAAATATTTGCTCACAACAACGTTGATTATTTTTTGATTCAAACACCTGTTAGGTTTGTTCTAGGATAGTTCGAAAAATATTTATTTAAATCTATTAAAAGCAACCATTTGTTTGACATATCGCTTAGAATGAAAAAAAAACTCTATCAGAGTACGATGGAATTCGCTGGGGAAATGTGTGTCAATCATTGGTCACAGCCATGTTTCTCATTAAAAATTACTTTTATTAAAATTTTAGGAACGTTTGGGCGACACCAAAATTAGATAAATTGACATTTTGTTTCTTTTTTTTTGTATTTTATAGAAAGGATTTAAATGTTTTCAAAAGAAGAGGGCGAAATTTCACAACATATAGAATACAGTGAGGTTACAATCCAATAATAAACTAAAGATTCAATTGGATTGAACCTTTGAGGTTATGTTTCTCGAATTCATTGCTTTCACATTCCTCTATTTTACTGTCAGTAATCATTTTGAAATTTAACTTCTGTGATTTTGTCTGTTGATGTATGGCAAATAAAAGCGACGAAAGCTTAGATGTCATTTTATTTTGGCTGTATTCCTAAATTTGCTTATTTCAAATCCAAAACATTTTTAAATGCTTTTAAGATATTTTTTATTATTTCCTGTTGCAGTAGGAATCACAGTTTGTTCAAATCAAATGCCATATTTTGCTTTAAAATTCTCTTGGTTTTTTTTTCGAAGATTAACAACGTTAATGAGTCAGTGCCGTTTTTTTTTTAAATTTACAATTTGGTATTATAAACTAAGTTAATGAAGGCTAAAATTTAACTTTTTATGTTGTAAAATACAATTAAGTGCAAGTCCTTAAAAAGCGAATCTAGAGTTCTCAGATTTTCAGAAGAATTGCCCACTCAAAGAAAAAAAAACTCATACAACACCTTTTTTCTATAAAACGAAAATAGAAACATATTTACTTAATTCCGTGACATTTTTGGCATAAAAAATATATTAACTTACATTTTTTATTCGTATTACTAAATAAAAACAGTTAAACATGTTTGCTTTTCATAAACAATGTTATTTCTTCAGCTAATAATCTCATTTGCCGAATTTGCAAAGAATTACATGAAGGGTGTCCTAGATTTTGAGTAAACAGTAGTATTATTTGAAAAACTGTAAATAGGATCGTTAATGACAGCTTCACCTCAACGCGAATATCATATTCCAGCAAAATATCGAACGCAGTTCTGTAAAATCTCCATCCCTGTAAACTACCTACATTATTTGTTGACATTCATTGATTATATTTCTGTCTTTGAGTCTGTTGTTGTTCTCTAGATACTCATCAATGAAACAAAGGGAGAGAAAAAAAAGGGGAGAAAATCAAGATACACATATCATCAGGGTAATTTGTGTAACAATAAGTTCGGCCGTAATCAGTTTCAATTTTTACTTCTGGCTAGACGATTGACATTAGCAGTGCGACTGAAATAGAAGCCTGCCATTATTTTTAAACGATACGTAAATGTGGCTACACAAATAGAAAATAGAATCTGCACCTCAGTGTATGTGAAAGAAAAAACAATTTGCTTAATGGACCTTCATCGGTGCTGTCACTTGCAAACAATGGGCAATGTAATTCGAAGTAGTATAAATAAATAAATCTAAAAAACATAATAATATATGCAGATCTTTTATTCTATAACAGGTTATTATAGGTGACTCACGCTGTTTAAAAATATGACAATATGCATAAACAAAATAACACATTGTTCCATGAAATAATTAATTCAAGGTTAATTCAACTACAGATGAAAACAACCTTCTTATTCTATTCCTATAACTGTGCTGCTATATCTGTGTACTATGTTAGAGCTTGCGAACTGATTAGTAGTTAGAAAATCATTAAAAGGACCTGAAAAATAAACGACTCTACTGAATAAAAACATCTGCTAAGTAAACACTTGAAGATCTAAAAAAAAATGTAATTTATTTAACAGTAAACCGTAAAGTTTTTAATAAAGTGGCTGTGGATAATCACACACACAGCTGTCTAATGTAATCTATGTATATTATAGGAAAATACATATAATACTATAATGTAAAGTAAGTGTTTCAATTAATTGTCTCTATAAATATAATACGGTGTGTTTGTTACTATCACTTAAAAGTGTTGGTTGATTTTATTAAATCGCATTATAGCCAAGCAAAGTTTTATATCCCCTACGGTAAAAATACGTTAAATATATTGTATTACAGAAATTGTCGTGAAGATAGCGTTTCTCTTAACTCACTATTATATTTAGTGCACATTCATACATAGGTTTTCCACGGAAGTGGCTAGTTAAAAGTTTTCTGATATGGGAGTACTTGCATTGCCGCCAAAGATTTTTTAAAGTTGTAAAATTCATAGTGGTGGGCACTATCGATAGCGACTATCGATAACTATCGATAGTTTTGACTATCGATAACTATCGATAGTTTCGACTATCGATAGTTGACTATCGATAACTATCGATAGTTGACTATCGATAACTATCGATAGTGAGTTATCGATAACTAACGATAGTTGACTATCGATAATTATCGATAGTTGACTATCGGTAACTATCGATAGTCCACTGTCGATATGAAATCGAATGATAGTGAACTATCGATCATTGCTGATAGTAGACTAACGATAACTATCGATGACATAATATTCGACAGTAAAATAATGTAAATCCCTTATAGCACATTTAGAAATGGATTAGTTCAGTATTGATAAAAATTAGGCAATTAATGAGACTTGCTCCGTCTATTGATATACAGATAGTGTCTAACAATTTTTTTTCGCGAGATGTAATTTTGAGAACTGTCTTGTATAACTAAAAATAGCGTGAAAAGTGCTTTTAGATGATAATATGGATGGTCCAAAAGTAAGTGAATGTAAGTCGGGAAGATAACTAAACGTGTAGATACATAATAAATTATATTTTACAGCAATATAATGAGAATAATTAATTGCGTTACAATCATAACAGTAATATATTGTATAATTTATGTGAAAATTTGCGCAATTGGTTTTGCAGTCTTCTGACAAGTACTTACAGTGAGCGGCTTCTGAATCCCTGATATATTAGTCAACAAAAATTTGATTTTAAAAATTAAAAAAAAAAAATTATTTAACTTACCGATTATATATGTAAATGCTCAATGCTGCCGTTAACACATTCTCACAAAGCAAATATGGGTATGACAATTGAAATAAATAAAATAAAATTGAAAATAAATATAATTTAAAAATAAAAAGTAAATAACATTCTAATATATAAAATAAATACAATTCTGTTCATATTTAAAATGCCTCAAAAAACGGTCATAGTCTAAACAATATCTAAATTTTTGTTTATAAATATTAAAATTTCCCAAATTCAATGGAAACACGACAAGCATTGTTTTAATTTATTTTTCTTTTCTGAGTAGCCTAAAGGTTTGTGTTATTTTATATTGTCTTGTTAATTAAAAAAGAATGTGTTATCAATCATCAACTACTCATTGAGTAGAACTACTTCCTTCTTTTGTAATAGCAATGTTCGTCAATGTGCACATCTAGTACACTATTATTTATTTATTTTTATTAAATTTTTATTGTATTTATATATATATGTATATATTGACGATACATTGTTCTTTACAAATGGCAATAAATTGAATTTGAATTTGATGATGAAACAATGAACCAAAATACTAGTGTTAAGACAATTTCCATTTATATATTAGTATAACTATCGATAGTCGACTATCGAGAGTTATCGATAGTTATCGATAGTCGACTATCGATAGTTATCGATAGTTATCGATAGTCAACTATCGATAGTTATCGATAGTCAACTATCGATAGTTATCGATAGTCAACTATCGATAGTTATCGATAGTCAACTATTGATAGTCGACTATCGATAACTATCGATAGTTGGTCCGACTATCGATAGTTGAAAATATCGATAGTGCCCACCACTAAAAATTCATATTTCTCAAATAGAACATCCGGTATGTTTTTACATTGTTGGGTGTGGAATTAAATTCTACATCGACTTGTAATATTCCCCATCTTTTCAGTAGTGTTCTTTTAAAATACTTGTTTTATTTATTAATGCTTTCAAATCGTCAAACAATATTTTATGTAGTATGCTATGACTTTCACATTACAATAAACTATTGTTTTCAGTAAGAAAGTGCGGGAAAGTTTGTTCTGAAATTTCTGAAAATTGATGCATTTTATTGTATTTTAAAATTCAATAGACGTTTTTGATACTTTGACACTTATGCCCAAATATTCAGAAGCACGAGGTATTGAACTACATAGTTCTTCGAAATACGTTAAACATTCGCATCTCATTTTCAGAAACAGGTTTATTACAGTTCTTTTTTTTTTCTTGATTTAACAATACCAATTGTTAAGAAAAGTGTTTTCTGAATTTCTTTATATCTATTGGATGCAAATGGCGGTAATGGCATATTAAATTATCGGCAAATTCTTCTGACAATCCTTTGACATGCTCCACGAATACAAAATAAATTAAAAAGATATCCAAATTATAATAAATTCCTTGAATATTTTCGATTATTTAATTTATAAATTGCACAATAATATATAAGTATATATATTTATCTGAGCACTCAAGCATGTAACACACAGTGATTATAACAATAATATTTACTGACAACAATTTGCTGTAATTTCAAACTGATAGCTCTCCAGGTAAAATATTATTCGACGATTTGAAAGCGTTAATAAATAATAAAAAAAGATAGATATAGGGAATTAAATTCTACACCGATTTGCTGTTACATACCGGGTGTTCTAAAAAAATTGTGATTTAAAAATTTGATAAGTAGGTATATCATTAATTTGTAATCCTGTATTAATATAAAAGGAAGGTTTACTACATTTTGGTAAAACAATGTTAGTATGTTATAGTTTTAAAATGCGGGACCTTTGACACATAAAGCAAGTGAAAAATAATCAATTGCGTACCACGGTGTATATGTCAAAATTTTCAAAAAAATCGTAATATCTTTGAAACAGTTGAAGATAAGTATAGGAAACTAGTTGTAATAATCATAGAATTCTGTGCTGAATTAAAAAATATGATAATATACAAGGTATTCCATTTAAAATAAAGTTCACGACGACTTCCACTTAACCGGAAGTATAAGAGACTTGGAAATATGTTAGAAAGAAATAGTTTGGTACTTAACTATTGCAAACCCAACTTTTTTTAAAGTTGAACAGTTTTGTTAAGCCCGAAAAACTTGTAACTAGCCACTTCCGTGAAAAAATAGTTATTTGTATCACTAGGCCAGAAACTATAGTTTTGCGAGTGTGAGTACGGTTTGTGGGGCCGAGGCGAAGCCGAGGTCCCACAAGTGCGAATACTCGCAAAAGAGTTTCTGGCCGTGTGTTACACACTATTTTTTGAGCCGTCAAATCTTAATTTTGTTGTAAATAATAAAAGAAATTAACGCTAGGGAGTTAACAGTACAGGTTGGCAATACATATTACGTATGAATTTTGAATTGGAAATCAGGGTTAAAATACCTTAGTGTTTTGACGTTTTAATTTTCTTGGTAGTTTTGATACATATTCATCAATAATAAGGACAATGGAGACCCTAGCTCATATTACAGAGGTTGTGTGTGAAGTTATTAACCATTTATTACCTGTAAAATCTTCCGAAAATAGAATTGGAATCAATATGAATTAATTAAGAGATCGTGTAACGAGAATTCTGTCATCTGTCATCGAATCTATAATTAATGGCAGAATTGTCAGTAATTCCAATATAGTGTTGCCAACCAATAGCGGTCTTTTTGCCGGCCCAGGCCGGCGTTTCCGGCCGATTTATAGTAATGCAAAATCAGTGTTTCTGGACGGAGGCGCACGGCGGCAAACATCGTGAAAGCATGTTCGTGATTCATATATGTATCGCATTTAATTAGCGAGTTCATGGTCATCTACAACGCGATATTAGGACGACTATAGGAAACATGCAAGATTTTCACGTGCTTAAAGCGATAACGTTAACCAGGAAACATACCTATAAACTTCAAAGCACTTGAATTTTAAATTTTATTTATGTATGCGTATTACATTTCTAACATACCATATTATACCGTTTTCTCTGCAAAGATGAAAAATATTTCTTATTTATTTTTGGATGTTGCAATAAAGGTAAAACAAACGACGACGCAGTGCTGAAATGAATATTACCGCACACTGTGCTGCATGCTGTAATGAGATATTAACGCACTAGTGGGGTTCTTGCCGGAACGTAATAAGGGTGATTAATGTGCAAATTAGAAAAAATACTGTAAAAAAACGTGTGTCACAATGACTTGTAATGCTCGTACTTTGAAACTTGTAGTCGCATTACATAAACGTCATTGTGACACTTGTGCTTTAAAATACTATTATATTATTCTACTGAAATGGCTGCTTCTATATTCACTGAACGAAGCAATTCTAAATTAACAAAAATAGTTTAACCTGTACTATTTTATCCCAAGCGTTTTTTTATAATTCTGTATTTTGTGAAAATAAAATGAATATCATCGCCTTGATTACAATACCAATTATAAAATTTTTAACATACTGGATTGTACCGGGTGATTCAGTAAGGGTGGCGATCGGCTGTATCTCGGAAACTGCTATGCCTAGAGCTTCGGGACACAAAAATACATAA
The DNA here is from genome assembly GCA_949128085.1 of Cetonia aurata. Classification (NCBI taxonomy): domain Eukaryota; kingdom Metazoa; phylum Arthropoda; class Insecta; order Coleoptera; family Scarabaeidae; genus Cetonia; species Cetonia aurata. The sequence continues at coordinate 31,377,982 of OX421888.1, read as the reverse complement.
CCAATGTGGCCACCAGAAATATCCGAAAATTATTTTAATGTTCGAAGTTTTACCGCTAGGGGGCGTATCTGCTATGTTCAATCATAAAATCAGTATTATCTCAGAAAATTGCAGGTTGAACTATAGTTTTGAGTGGACCGTTCGAAAGCGGAGTTGATGTCCCATTATTTTGTTTAATGACTTTTTTTCGTATCTGCCATAATAAGGAGCGGGGCAGCCAATCAATTGTTCAATATGTAAATTTTAATATCTCGTGAACCTTCAACCAATCTGAAAATTTTTGGGCTCGTTCGATTTTTTTTTCTAAAAAAATTGTCGTTCTAGCATTTAGTTTGAAATAGGTAAACTAGAGCGGGTTTTCTGTAGTGATAACATACTTTGGTGAATTTCAAGAAAAAATTAATTGTAACCGTGCTGTATAATTACCAGTGTCGCAGCTAAATTAAATTGTTGAAATTTCAGTGAAAACCGCGTCTTAATATCTCTATCCGTTCTCGATTTATTTTAATTAGAAATGTTCGAAATGTCTACCATCACTGGCCACACACAAATTGAGTCTGCTACTTGTGGATAGTACACTCGCTTCTTCCTCGGCAATGGAAATATTTCAGACGGCTTCTCGAATTCTTTGTTTCATATTATCAGGTGTTGTTATGCGGTCTTTATATACTATATCTTTAAGTCTACCCCATGAATCAAAAATTAGTCTATCCATTCATTTGGGAACTGGTTATTTCAAAATTCCTGGAGACTTCGCGCATAATGCGTCGGGCAACCAACCTGCTGAATCCACATACCCATTCTTGTCTCCAGGGGAATATCTTCGAACAATAAAGGCAATTCATTTTCCAAAAAATGTAAAAAAGCCACACCATTCAAACGCTGTTTAAAAAGTAAGGACCAATAATTTGCCCCCAAAAACTCACATCAAATATTAACACTCCAACGATTTTGAAATTGAACTTCGCGTAACCAGTGAGGATTGCTTTCTGACCAATTGCGCATGGTCAAAATCGCCATCCTTTAATTCTTGATGTCAGATGACGTGGTAACGATGAAACTTACGATTACGACTTATAACGATAGTAACAGACTCAATTTGTGTGTGGCCAGTGATGGTAGACATTTCGAACATTTATAATTACAATTTTAGTTGGATATTTTCTTTTTGCTGTAATTATTCTCGTTAATAATTTATTTCATTCAGTTTTGACTATATTTAGCCGATATAAGCATTAAACAATCTAATAGAATTTCATAGTTTCCATGGAAACCATCCGTCGCGTCGCCTACTTGCAAGGCTGCAGTTAATTTTTGTTACAAATTTCATTTTTTTGGAGATAAATCGAGAACGGATAGAGATATTAAGATGCGGTTTTCACTGAAATTTCAACAATTTAATTTAGCTTGCGACACTGGTAGTTATATAGCACGGCTACATTTAATTTTTTCTTGAAATTCACCAAAATATTTAATCACTACGGAAAACTCTCTGTAGTTTAGCTATTTCAAATTAAATTCTAGAACGACAATTTTTGTAGAAAAAAAAAACCCATGAAATGCTCCATCGAACGAGCCCAAAAATCTTCAGATTGGTTGAACGGTTCAGGAGATATTAAAATTTACATATTGAATAATTGATTTGGCTTCCCCGTTTCTTATTATAGTAAATACGAAAAAAAGTCATTAAACAAAATAATGGGACATCAACTCAGCTTTCGAGCAATCCATTCAAAACTATAGCTCAACCTGCAATTTTCTGAGATAATACTCATTTTATGATTTAACATAGCAGGTACGCCCCCTAGCGGTGAAATTTCGAACATTAAAATAATTTTCAGATACTTCTGGTGGCCACATTGGTTATGTATTTTTTTGTCCCGAAGCTCTAGGCATAGCAGTTTCCGAGATACAGCCGGTCGCCACCCTTACTGAATCACCCGGTACTCCTAGATTCGAAGAATTTAATACTTCAACGGTTTTTTTTTTAATTAAATTCTCCCTACAAGTTTCTTGTTCCATAACTATAACTCATTGAAACTTATTGAATCAATGCAGTAAAGGCAGATCTAGCAGCACTATTTGATGGCCTTGTCTCTGCCAAAATAACACGATGAATGCGTTGGCGTACGAGTTAAAAATACTTTCCAGTACTCTACGGCCTAACACCTGATGGCTGGATTGTTTTGATAGGCAACTGTGAACCACGTTTAGTACGAACGCCAAATTCGTTTTCTTTGCGAACTTTCTATATTTAACTATATATATATATATCATTGTTCTTTTTCCTTTTAATAAAGCTCTCTTAAATGAAGAAAAAAAGCTTTATGATCTCTTCTATAATTACTTTTCCAATTAACTTTTCTTTGTGTGAAAGTTCGAAGCATGGTGTTGAATGTTTCAATACACTTGACTGTCGTGGCTCGATTCCAAAATTACAAAATTATATATTCCTTTATACGAAACGTTAAATCCGGCACACCAGGTGGATAAATTTTTGTCGAGAAAACAGTTGAATATACTCTTCCTTTGTCGAAATCGATTTCATTGCACTGTTTGTTGTGAATGCTTACGCAGTAGCAAATTACTATATGAGTAGGTATATTACCGAATTTATATATAATATAAATATACAGTTTGAATTAATATTATGAGTTAAGATAAATTAACAAAATGTACAATAGTTCAATGTTTTTGTTTATTGTTCCCCTCTAGATATAATTCTACTAATTTATATTTATTTTTCTTTTAAACAGCAGTAATTAATGAACAACAAATACGGATAAACAAGCTGAAGATCGAGCTAAGAACTGAAAAGTGTAGATTGGTGGCAATGCAGAAGGAAGTGGCGGATTTAGAAAATACGGATAACGAAATGGAGAAAGAGAAGCACCTACAGAAGGAAATTATAGAGTTACAAGAGGAGTGCAAAAAATTAACTATAGAAGTAGACAATCAATGTGGTACGGGTAGGTAGTTTTTATAATCCAAAATACAATATTACAGGTTGATTCACAGAAATTGCAACGAATTATGTATATATTTAAACTTGAAAAGACGGTTTAACCTATATGATTTAACATCAATAAACTTGGGGAATTTTCTTGTCCGTCTGTTCTTGGTTATAGGAGACCAATTGAAAATAATTGAAAATCGATTTGCAGTTTTACGTGGCATGATGCATATGTTTAAACAAACTAATTTTATATTTCAACTTATAGTTAGTAAATATTAAATTTTACAATTTCTAATTAGATTAATTTAAATTTCAAAAATTTTAATAGGTGAATGAATCGAATATACAGGGTGATTCCGGACCCTGGTCATTAAAACTTCTTTAATTTGCAATGATATCTCGATTTTGAAACTTCGGCGTTAAGCATAGTTGGCTATGATCTATTTAGAAAAAGTTACTTAATCAATGTCGCACTTCCGGTTACATCGAAAGTCATGGCCAACTTTGATATTATAAATAGATACCTATATTTTTAGTTGCATTTTTAGATTCTATAGGATATTCTAAAGCCAATTTTATTAAACATCTTCCTAGCTATTGGTTACCGTTTTGGAGTTATTTTGATTTTTGTGAAAAAATTAAAAAAAAAATGCATTAAAGGCGTGTGACAGCTATACAGTAAAAGGTATACAGCTTTTATGTGAATTGTGGAGGGTACAGGTACTTTACTATTTAACCACGGCATAAAAAGCGTAACTTCTTAGTACTAAAAGTATTTGGAATGGAACGCCCTGTATATTTTTACACCATGCGATGTAGAATTGAATTCTTTATCGCTATATAAGTGTTCTTATACCTATCTCAGTCGCTTCTTCCAGAATTAGTGATGATGTAGTTCTGAATTAGTATTTAATTAATAGTAGGCGGTAAAAAACAATTTTAAGAGATTTTATATATAAAAAAAAGCAAAATATAGTATAAGAAAATAAAATTTATTGTACAAGATAATCAAAAACGAAATGCTGTATGTATTATGTATAACAAAATTATAAGTGTTGTATGTGACCCCCATTTGATTGCAAACACTTTAAGGCCCTGTTACAAACTTCTGTTGTTGTAGCCTGTTTTAGTTGTTCAGGATCTGTGTTATCAAACGCTTCCCTTACTCGTCGCTCTAATTCTGTTTTGGTCTGTACTGTGTCCGAATAGACTAAAGATTTTATATGTCCCCATAAATAAAAATCCAGGGGCGCCAAATCAGGAGATCTTGGTGGCCAAACCCAAGGTCCGTTAGTCCAATCCACCTATCATTAAACATTGCACTCAGTAAACGATCTACCTCATAAGAAGAATGTGCTGGTGTCCCATCCATTTGGTACCAGCAATGAGGAGCAGAAGTGAGGATATCGGCTATTAAATACTCGACAAGTTCTGCGTACAATTTTATTACATTCTCCGTGAATAAAAAATAAATTTAAAATATCTTCATTTCTATAATTATTAAAATGGTTTTCCATTTTTTGCTAATGCAATAAACACGACAACACAGACCAAAATAATTTGATAGATTACTTGAGTGTAGGCTGATATTATTTAGTAATACTCCGTAGTCCCCACAGCCTACTGCGTACCAATTTTCTAATGAAATACTAATTCAAAACTACATTTTTTGAAAATCACTAATTCCAAAAGAAGCGATAGAAATAGGTATAAGAACACTTTTAGCTTTTCGATAGAGAATTAAATTCTACATCGCATAGTGTAAAAATATACAGGGTGTTCCATTTGAAAAAAATTCTTTTAGTACTACGAAGTTATGCTAAATCAACCCTAGGTTGTGAGATACCCTGTATGGTTTTGTTTACTTTTTATGCCTTCGTTAAATAGTAGAGTACCTGTACCCTCCACAATTCACATAAAAGCTGTCTACCTTTTACTGTATAGCTGTTACAACCCTTTAATGCATCATACGTTTTTCTGAATTTTTTCACAAAAATCAAGATGTTTTATAAAATTGACTTTAAAATTCCCCATAGAATCTAAAAATGCAATGAAAACTATAGGCTTCTATTTATAATATCAAAGTTGGCCATGACTTTCGATGTAACCGGAAGTGCGACATTGATTAAGTAACTTTTTCTAAATAGATCATAGCCAACTATGCTTAACGCCGAAGTTTCAAAATCGAGATATCATTGCAAATTAAAGAACTTTTAATGGACAGGTTACGTGAATCACCCTATATATTGTGCAACTCTTGAAGATGACTACACAATTCCACAGATATACCGAAATGTAGAAATGTGAAATTAAGAAGGATCAAAAAATAGTTTTTATTTTATTTTCAATTCACCTTTTACAATCCAGAATAGACTTATAAGACACCAATAAATTGATATATACTTAATCAAAGAAAACATAGTGTGTAAATTAATTCTGTATGCTTTATTACTCATTTAAACTATACATAATGATATAGAATGTATAAGATGTGTTAAGTTTTATTAGAAATGTATTCGTTTCTGTCTTAGTCGACAGTAATTAAAGGTAACCAAACTAAATATTTACTTGTTTTTGGTCAACATATTAAATTTTACATATTTTCTTTTCTAAATGAAAATATATTTATAATCCAGGAAATTAGTACGTTTACCAGGAAAGTTGTGCGGTAATTTTGATTTCCAGCATCCTATATATTTTTGAGGTGCCAATTCAAATCTGAGGTTTGTTAACAATGTTTTGTGATGCAACATTGAAAAGGATAAATAACTCATTCTTGGCAGTTTTTTGCTTGCAACTCTGAAACTATAAATTTTTCGCAAATAACATTCCTACTCAAAAGGAAAATACATAAATCTTTTTACAAATTTTACTATTTAGGCCTTTCTCGCCCGACGAACCGTTCGGGCTCAAGCGCTAGTTGGAAATAGGCATATTTTGACTGTCTCCGCAAAAACCCACTTTTCCTACTTCAAAACTCTAATTTATTATTAAAGGCTGTCATTTAATGAATTCCTCCTAGTTTTTAATTGAATACAATGTAGACTAGTTTGAAATGCTATGCCATCTCTATTACTAAAAGAAGCATTTTCAAAATCACATAGTATGTATTTAAATTCTGTGCAAATATTTAGTCTTGCACATCTCTTCATTTTATTTATTCTTTCTCGACTTTCCCAAATGATTTTATTACTGCACCGTCTGGTTTAAAAGCTGTCTCTCCTTCAATTCGACTCCTTCACAGATTTGTTGAAAGTTATAACCAACCGTACTTTTCACAGCAGGTCTACAATAACGTTGATTTTATTAACGTAGCGATATAACACTTTTCACCTCATGGGTATCTATTTTAGCTGAAACCAAGATAAAAAAGTAGACACGAACTGAAACTATGATTTCATGTGTTCCTGATCTTCTGTTGCTCTCTGGGACACACAGAGACATTCATGGCTTCTACCGACAAAATAGATTTACGGAAGATGTCACAAAAGACAATCAGTGTGAACTAACGTTTTACCAGCCATTTAGCAATGCTCCTCCTAGTGAATATGATACAATTTTTACAGCATTGTTGACCGAACTAGAGAAGACTAAATTCCTAAACGAAGTTACTTGTCGGGTAATTTTTCCAGATTTTTCGTTGGAATTTCAACTTGTAAATAAATTTGTACACTTTCAGACATCATTAAATAACTTGAACATTATGTTATTTTTAAGGAAAAAAATGTGCTGAGAACTGAGAGGAATTCACTAATCGACACCCTTTAACAATAAGTTACTAATTGAGTTTTGTAGTGGAAAAAGTGGATTTTTTGTGTGAAAACCGAAATACGCTAATTTTCAATTATATAGGTATATAAACAACCTAAATAATTTGCAGAACATTTTTTGTAGGTACTTTCATTTTGGATAGAGCTGTCATTTACGAAAAGTTGATAGTTTCCGAGGTATAAGCGAAAAGCCGCCAAAAATTAGATTTTATTACTTGTATTTGCATATGAACTACGACATTTGTTAGCAAATTTCACAAGGAGTAGGCAAGAACTGCGAAACACAAAATTAAATGAGTCGTATATCATTTGAAAGAGGGAGTCAAGAGTAGAAAAACTGTAAACGGGTTTGAGTGCATGGGCCATGGGCCTTAATTTTTGAGATGTGAAGAATATTATCTAAAAACATTAACGCTTGTAGCCTAAGTAGAACTATATGTATACGATTGGACGGTGTATGTGTAGCTCGATTAGTTGAGGGCACGAATTACGAAAGTGGAATAGGTTCGAGCCGTTCTTAGGACATTATTTTTCTATTATCATCGGTATTCATTTTTTTAAGTTTATTCGTAGTATATGTGATTACTAAAAATCATTAATAACATATACAACTTTCACACATAACCATGAAAAAAAAAACAATTTAGCACAATGCAATAATTATTTATTAATAAAGAAAATGAGCTACGAAATCACACACTTGAACTTTTGTAGATATTCTGTATATTAATAGTTCCTTGGGTTTCTAGGTCTTTTTTGTAAATAATAGTAATGAAAATAATATATATGAACGAAACGCGTCTGCTAATAATGACTGTTGCTTATCAAATTTTATAATAAATATATGTCATTTCGGTTTCAACAAACCGAATTCTAATCAGGTTATATATCCATTAACGTGCTATATACACGCTTTCTTTCTTAAGTTACAAGCATTAATCGTTTTTTTAACATTGTTTAAAATAAAAAAAAAAAAAAACAGCACAGAAAAGTGCTTAAAACTCATTAAATATCAATCGCATAGAAGTTGCTCGGTATTTATTTTCTAACCAACTCATTTTTTTTATTGCATTCTCAAAGAGGTTTTACTTTTCTATGCTGTTCCATATTTTTTTTAATGTCATAATATTTACAGTTATATATAATTACATTATATACACTTAACAAAGCTTTCGAAAGGAATCAATTTTGTAACTGTAAATTGTAGAATAGTGGTAATGAGTTACATTATAATAAAATATAAGAGAAAATGCATTCGAGTTGCTTCTTTGTTTCTATATGTTAAGAAATGCTGATTGTGAAGCAAAACTCTTACTTTATCACAAATAGGTACTAAAATAAGAATAGAATTATCGGTTAGTATGATATGATACAAAAAGCCAAGAGGCTGCAGTGTTTCCGAAGAATTTATATCAGACGGCTCTCATAAAAAAAATCCGCACCGCAGTTCATAATTTCCTCAGTGATGCAATTTCTTTTTCGAATAGAGAAATAACATTGAACCTTTTCTGAACCGTGCCTTTATTAAATAACTTTACTAAATTTTCAAATAATTTGTTAGCGACTACTTTGGCTGTTTCATTCTTAACAAATTGCCTGGAAAAATCAATATAAATTAAATCAAGTTTCTCCATTATATATACGAAAATATTTAAAATAGTGATATATTTGTAATTACTGCAACAAGGTATTACCACGTATTACTTTTACAATACATAATACTATCTGTTAAGCCTTTTTTTCATTTCAAAATATATATAAAAATACGTTTTCTTTTTCTAAATCACAAATTAATAAATTTTTAAAGTACAAAATGAAAATTACCACCCTTGGGGTTTGAACCCGCGTTTACTTTGTTAACTACAGTGTGGATTTGTTGCTTTACCCATCGATCCATTTAGACATAACATACTGCGCATGTACTTCTTAAGTTACAGGGATTAATGTTTTTAGAAGATATCTTCATATCTCAAAAATTAAGGCCCATGCACTCAAACCCGTTTACAGTTTTTCTACTCTTAACTCCCTCTTTCAAATGATATACGACTCATTTAATTTTGTGTTTCGCAGTTCTTGCCTACTCCTTGTCAGATTTGGATTCAGCACCCTAAAAATATATAGGATGGGAGAAATCAAAATTACTTCACAACTTTTCTGCTTGGAGCCCTTTTGAGCACAAATTGACTGTATTATTATTGGAGATGGGAATTGTAGGAATTTAAACTTTGGCATATTTGTCATTCTGAAAGTTCTATTGATGCTTGGACATCTTTTTAGGATAAAAACAGCTTTGTTTTATTTACCATCCGAAACAGAAGCATTCACTTCATACGTCATTGATGACGTCCGTCAAGTGAATGCAGTTGAGCATGGACTATCCGAAACAATTCGGGACGCGGGGTATTTGGATAACTGATTTCTTGAATAATCGCCTGAATAAACGTTTAGGGTAAAAATTGTAGCCCTCACTTTAGAGCAATATGAAACGAACATTATTTAATTTATATTAAACTCAACACTGCATATACAGTAGTACCCCCATATCCGCGGGGGTTTGGTTCTGTGCTCTTCCGCGGATACTGAAAACCGCGGATAGTAGCGAACGCTTAAAGTTAAAACAATGAAACAAGAAAAAATAAGTTATATAATATTTATTTAAAATAAATAAATATTCTTGTGCTGTGGCACAAATAGAATTTAAGTTTAATAAATATATAAGTTCATACATATGTACATATAGTACATATTTACATACACAACAAGAAACACTTTATCATCGTGAGCTACATATTCATTATCTTCCTTCAAGTCCAAGTTAGCAGTCGATTGTTTACTTAGATCCGAAGCAAACGATGTTGATGGCTGTGCATTATCGATAGTTTTGTCGACTTTTTCAAAGAACATTGTTATTGGTAGTTGTCGTTTTTGTCTTTTCATTTCAATAAACAAATCCTCCAAAGGTTTCAAGGCGTCTGTTATAGTGCGAGTAATTTTTATACTGCGTTCCATTATTGGATCATATTATATATTATATAATTTTTGATAACTAATGTTCTTGTTGACCCTCATCCTCATCGTCACTCGCTTCAGGAGAAGATTTCACAAGGTCTACCAATTCCTCGTTGGTGAATACTTGATCCTCTTCGTTTATGTAATCACTGAGTTCCTCTTTGGTTATATCGTTAAATCCTTCTCCATCTATTTTCTGCGCTATGTTAAATATCGTTGTTAGATGTGAATTAAGATCATGTGTGTCTTCAGAACTAAGAACGATGTCATTCCACAGAATTTTCCAACATGCTATTATCGTTTCTGACTTTAATTCCTCCATCGCTCCTTTGATAAATAGAATTGCGTCAGCAATTGTAAATGACTTCCAGCATTCCATGAGCCCCCCGATATCAGAGCATTCGTTGGCCATTGTATACAGCATTTCGAAAACCTGTCGAATATATATGGCTTTAAAGCATCTAATGACACCTTGATCAAGGGGCTGAAGCAATGAGGTCGTGTTAGGTGATAAAAAAACCACTTCAACATCTTTATTTTCTGTGCCTAGTGACACAGGATGCCCAGGAGCATTGTCTAATATCAGCAGCACTTTAAATGGTAATTCTTCCTTTTCCAAATATCTTTCCACTTCCACAATAAAGCATTGATGAAACCATTGTGTAAATAGCACAGCCGTAACCCACGCCTTTCGATTTGATTGCCAAAACACAGGCAGGCAAGCTTTATCTTTGTATTTAAGAGCACGTGAATTCTGTGATCGGTAAACAAGTCTAGGTTTAATCATATGACCAGCTGCATTTGTACAAAATATCAAGGTAAGTCTATCCTTAATTGCTTTAAAGCCTGGTGCACTCTTTGCAGTCTTATGAATATAAGTCCGTTGAGGCAGTTTTTTCCACATAAGACCAATCTCATCGCAGTTAAAAAACTTGCTTAGGATGATAATTCTTTTGTGCAATAATTTGTTTAAATTTTTCTGGAAACAGGGCAGCAACTATATGATCAGCCGACGCAGATTCCCCTGTCATTTTTATATTTTTTAGATTAAACCGAGTTTTAAATCTATGCAGCCACCCCCTACTTGCTGTGAATGATTTTCCTTCCTCTTCAGTATAATCTTGGGTCTGCATATCTTCATATAAAACCAACGTCTTTTGTTGTAGCACTTTGCCATCGATAGGAATATGTTTTCTGGTCATATCTTCCACCCATAAATTTAAGGCATTTTCTACTTAAGTAACACTTTATTACGTATTGTGGTTGCAACTTTTGCAGTTTGGGGTGCACTAGAAAAACTAGCTCGAATCTTATCTTTGTTTTTTAACACTTCCCGTATCGAAGGTTCGTTTTTATTGTATATTTTAGCAACAGTTGCAATAGATTTTTTTCCTATTTCAATCATATTAATGATTTTTATTTTTTCACTAATAGTGAGCATTTCACGTTTTCTTTTTGGTTTAGAAGCCATTTTAAAATGATTTTCAGATTTACTTGCTTTGTTTAAAATCTATTGCTAGCACTGTCTTGTCCGACAATTCGAATAGTACTAAACTCATAGTTAACAGGAGCGTTTATATGTACAAGTAAAAGCGAGTTGTACCTTAAGCACGTTCCAACTTGTTTAACTTATCATAAGAGAGCGCCGAATTCAGGGGATGACTCATATATACGACGATATATCGACAAATGCTCCTATAACTTTTAATAAGGCTCGAATGTCTTTATTTGTTTCTGTATTTATTGATATAACGCGTTTTCTGCTCATCATAGGTAAATCGCGGATGACTGAAACCGCGGATACGGAGTCAGCGGATCACGGGGTACTATTGTATTTTCTATGCATTGTACATAATTTACATAAAATAATTGCAAATACACAAAGACAGCTAACAAAATTCAAACCAATAGCGTTTCGACAAACTATGATCTTCTTCAGACTATAAAATTTCAAGAACAATTCAAAATTACAATATTACTAGTGTATTCGGTTAAAAATTCTTTTAAAACTTAATTTTGAAAAAGTTACTGTACTTAATTGAAAAATTTATTGTTTTAAATAAATTGTAATAGGTGTAGGTACTTGGTCCATTTTTTACTTTCTTTTTTACATAAGTAATTGGACAGGTAATCATCTTTGTTTTTATTAACCATACACTATTAATGTTGTAATTTTTAATTGTTCTTGAAATTCTATAATCTGAAGAACACCATAGTTGGTAGAAATGTTACTGGTTCGGATTTTGAAAGAAAAAGAAAAGAAAATTAATTGCTGAAGTTAGAAGTCTTTGTTTATTTCCAATTAGATATCAAGAGCGCAAATTTATCTCGAGAAAAAAAGATTGCATAAAATAGTTACCTACATGAACTAATATTTATATACCGTACTGGGCAGATCCAAGTTAATGCTAGTCAATTTATTGAGTGTGTTGTTGCAGCCGCTGACATATGTACATAAGACATAAGCAAACATAAGTAGAATGCACTGCAAGCATGAAAATATACCTAATAGCTGTTGTCAATATACTTGAAGAGATTTAGGTATAATTACTAACACAAAATTACAAACGAAATCGATGAGTTTTTGACAGAACGTAAGTGACAAAGAGCGAATTTTGCAGAAATCGATATTTTTTTAATAATTAATAATTTTTGAATGAACATTCATTAAAATTATTGCAACATGTTTCTGAACAAGAATAGTTGCAAAAGCAAAAATTTAAAGAAGAACATTTTATTAGGTACCGTATGAGTTCAAAAAACATTTTGTGCTTTTGTGTCGCTTACGATGTTTTGTCAAACATGCATCGATATTTGGTACCTGTAGGGGTTGGACGTTTATAAGTTAACTATAAGAACATAATAAAAAGTGAATGTTAAACTTAAATTCTACAAACATCACCTAAATATAAATTAATATTTTGTGTTTCCTCCGTTGTTTTCAATCATCGTACTTAGGCGTTCTGGAATGCTGATTACTAAGTCGCCGTCTTTGAGTATCCGCTGCAAAAAACGTTCTTGTAGTGCTTAAGGTGTAAAAAAGAAAAAATGTGATAAATGTGACGCACACCAAACATTCGCTGATTTACAACGAAACCTCACAAAACCACTTGCCGAAAGGATGTGCCTATTGCACAAGAATCTCGAAAACTGAAAAACTGTAACGTTAACAGAAATTCAAGATGCGCCCAATTTGTCAACAAAAAGTGTTCTTCATCAGTAAAAAAAAAAATAAAGGTCACTTGCCGGACAGAACATTAACAAAATCAAATGATTTATGGGCAACAATTGCTTGGAGCGATTTAAAGTGGAAATTTGAAATTGTAAGCCGGAAAAAATGTAATACATAGGCTGGCGCGGTAAATCTGAAGAATTACATGAATGTTTTTGTAGCGATGGAGGAACCCCTAATGTTATGGGAAACTTTAGTTGCAAAGGAAGAAAGGATGACTAGGGTAGCGTACTTTACGCTCGCACAGGAAAATGTACAAGCTTCCGTTAATAAAATGGGCTTGGAAGAATTTATCGTCATGCAAGATAACGTCTCTAAGCATAAAAGCAGAGTTGCTATGGAATACCTTGCAGATGTAAATGCTCAACTCTTACAGTGGTCACCGATATGATTATTATTGATGAAAAAAATCCATAGACTTCTAGAAAAAAGCGCGAAATATTCTTAAATCTTTTAGAAAACTTAGTGAACAATGCTACAACGGCTACGTGTTGTAATTGAAAACAACGGAGGGAACACAAAACATCAATTTATATTTAATATTGTCCCACTTGGAACAGTTTCTAACAACGTGCGTTTTCTTGCACTTGAAGGAAAAGGAAGGGTTCACTTCAAAGCTTGCTTAGAACTGAATGAGATCTATTTCAAAACTGGTCTATCTTCTATTGCATCTTCTATTACATTTTAAGTATTTCAACGGTAATGATAAATGTTTTTTTTTTCATTAATTGTAAATTACTAATAATAGATAATTTCAATTTTCAACAGTATTTTTGTACACATTTATGCATATATTAACGTCAGTATTATTTTCAGCTTTACCTTTGGGAGAAACTAGAGCGATATTTTACGACAACATATACACGGGTCAGAGACCTTCGAGTTTAGGTTTCCCAACAGAACACATAACTACGAATCACAGGCAGAGAACTTTCATACATCAACCTCAACCGGTGAATTCGGAAATCGAAGGCCCCAAGTGGAATTGCCACATGTGTACATTCCAAAATCATCCTTTATTAGACAGATGCGAGCAATGCGAGATGCCAAGAATCCTGCACGGTAAGAAACAGGACCAGCCGCTGCTCCCTCGGACCGACTACATCAATAACTTCCAAGGGCTTAATAACAACAATAACAATTATCTTCCTAATTACGCAGCGAACAGGCAGATTCAGACGCAATACAGTGCCGGGCATAATCCGTACAATTTAGCCAGACCAAATCCGTTCGTGAACCAATACAGTTGTCCCGCTAGCATCTCTTTGAGTCCAGGAATACCCAATTCAACTTCCGTTTATAGCAATATAACAAACCCTACAGTATATTCAAGTCCCCAAGATTTCTTGTATAATCCTCCTCCTAGTGCAACATCCGTTACTCCATCTCATGTGTACAATCCATATGGTTATAACAGAAATTTTGTACCAAATGGTACTCTTAATTCAAACACATCTAGCTCTAGTCAAATCAACGCATCACAGAGATTGTAACTTTGCAATACTTAGAAAGAAACTTCTAATGTAATGAAAATAGAAAATCTTCTTGTTTCATGGTTACCTATTAATTTTTTATTTGGATAATTGGAAGTTCGAATAAAGGTGCTGTTTAATTATCAGTATGAAATATGTGGGTAATTTATTAAATTGTTATTTCGTCGTATAAATTTATTTTTATTGAAACAAAAAAAAGCATTAAACATTATTGTGATCAAATATAAAGAAATTATTATACACACAGTCAGTCATTAATCTATACAACAAAGATTTCATATTATTGAAACCAGCCCTTACCAGAGTGGAAGTTATGCATCTATGTTTCCCTTAAGTTTTTAAGGGGGTAAATTGCTCCATTTCATATTTGTTTTAATGTAATAAAACAATCAAAAGCAAATGATTATTATCATGACTTTCTATTTAGCAGTTTTTATATGATTATGTCTGACATTTGGGCATTTTAAGAATTTAAAGAATGTGATAAAACTCTCTTAAACTGTAAAGTCAACTATTATACAGTTCCTCCTCACGATATGACGTACGATTTAAACTATCTGAGGGGTTCTCAGGTGGCTGGACCCATCCTTAAAAATAAAATATTAACGTATGTATCATATTATAAATAGTAGGTACCTATATTTTTGTTAGCAATATTATAAAAATATACACTATTAGACAAGTAGCCCAGATCAAATTTTGTCCCCGATTTTGCTCTACGCAACTGACCTCGCTCAGAGCAAAATCGCCAAGCGAAAATAATTATGCTTAAAATTAAATGTACTTTACGTTGTGACAGTTTAGACGACGTTCTCATTTTAATGTATTGCCTGTTATAATAATAATAATATATATTAATCAATACTGATCAATTTATATTGATATTATATCAACAGTAATATTGTGAATGCGTGCTAACGTTCAGTGCGTTCAATTTTTCCAAACTGTCCGCCCACAATTCGTCATTTCGTATGCATTTTCTCTTACAGTTGAGATCAATATTAAACTTTGTTTGAAACTTGTGTGGCGACGCAAATTAAGAATCTTATTCACTGTTTAACGACTAAACGTGGACTTTGCATCCGATTTTCGATATCGTCGGCTTAAGATGCAATTGGCCTAACTCTTGAAATGCAAATTTTACAGAAAAGTCAAAAAAGATTTACACTATAATACAATAATAATGTATACAATTTTTTTTTGTTTAATGAATATTACTTTGCGCACTGTTTATTGCAGCCTAAAAAGTAGGAGATAGGCCCACATTATTCAATAGCACTGTTTGAGGGAGAAAAAATACCAATGATGTAAAATAGATAAATATTAACAAAACTATAAAAATAAGAATAAGCAATTAGTGATTGGTAAAAAAGCTAGCAAAAGCTTTTAAAGTTCCATGAGAAGTTGGAATTTTTCCATTTTTATAGAAATGGGAAGCATATTCATTAGTGTCAAATCAGCGTATCTTCAAACTGCCTTTTTTTATTCAGCATGGGATAGATTTCCATTGCTCAAAATGACGGATTTTATACCTAATTCCAGTTTGTGTATATATTGTAAAGCTCTAATGTCTGTGACGGTATGGTCCCCTGTTTTTCTGCCTTTTCGAATTGAAATTATGCTTTGGACTTCTTGAAAATTTTTGAAGAATGTATGATCTAGATATTCTACTATATAGGGCGTTGGATTAATGCGTGCAATTTCACAGACCTCAACATAATCCACTGGAACGTTGATGACCATTCTTCTTAGTTTCCGTTCTCGACTGCAGAGTGCATGGAATGGCACTCTATTTCCAAATATTTTTGTTCCATGATCACACCCGTTTCTGGCGCAAGATTAAAAAATACTGAAGAAGGTAGAGCGTTTCTATTCTGGCATGTACAGCCATCGCCATACAAAATTACCTTCTCAAAAGAATCTTGTTCTGCCACTAACTTTGGTTTGTAAGAAATCGTAGATAATGGATGCAAACGTGTTGGCAGACAATCTTGCTTCTCCTTCATACCCGAAAAAGCAAAACCCGTCTTTGGTTTGCAAGTCAAAAAAAGTTAAAGTTATGTGGAATCAATTTCGATTTATAAACAAAAATGACATATTTGATTGCAGACTCAGAAAACTGACTGTAAATCTGTGGTATACACCTTTATTTTATCAGATTCCTTTTCTTGTCGAGCTACTGCCTTTTTGATTAAATGTTATTGTTATTGACAGATAACTTCATTAACATTCTTCGTTTTATAACCAACGCAGATATCACATTTGTCTTTCTCTAGCGATAACGGAGATAAATCGAGATTATCAAACGTATTATTGAAAATAGCAATAGATAACGCGTTTGATTGTCTTTTTACACCAGTCATCAGAGTAACATGTATATAGTTGAGTTTTTGACTGCTGACTAATTTCTGGAGGATTCTTAAAAATGACGCAAGGTTAATGTTTGCAAATAAATTACGCCTTGAACGACTTTTGTTTTTCGTATAAAAATGCTTTATTAGCTTAAAAATACATTAACACGTTACGTATCGTCTTACTACACTCGACATCTTATTTCTTAATCCTAGGTTATATGCGCTGTGCGCAAGAACATTTGCCAATGGCTACAGAAAGTGGAAGCCACCGATAGATGTCACCACGTGTACAAAACTAGTGAAAAAACATGATAAATCTTAAACAGTTATCTTTTCATTCACTTATTCCTTTCATCTAGTCGTATATCTTTTTGATCCACTGTTCTGGGTTAAATAGAAAAGGTGGTGCAGATACTTTTACAAACCCCTATTCTAGTTGCCGCTTATAAGCGTAGAAAAATGGTCTTTTTGAACTATTTTTAAGTTTCCTACATCTTGCTCTTTTAATTGGCTCTTTTTCAACTAGTGCTGTCAGGAATATACGCTTTTCATTCCAAGATAGTTTCCAGAAATGTTGGAACACTTGAATTCTTTGTTCCTCTGATATTTTATTTCACTTCAATGCAAATTTTCCCTTGCATTTACATCTTGCCTTCAAAACTTTTGCATGTTTTGAAACATTATAGTCCCATCCTGTTTTACGCGTTTATTTTCCATGATATTCTTTCCCTATTTGTCTTTCCTCTTACCTTCCTTGTTTATTGTAATCTGAATGGGAATCATTTCTCTGTTTTTTTTTACATGCGACTCTCTGGAATTATCAGAAGTATCTTGTTCTAATCATAATATTCTTCTGTATCGTCGTCGGGTTCTTTATGTTGATGACTATCATATAAAAATTCTTCATTCTTATAGTCATCCATAGGAAGGAATCTCTTCACAAAGGTGTCTACGTAGTGTCATTAACTTGTTTACCTGTTAATCTGCTTGCAAGAGTAGGTCATCGTCATTTAAGTCTTGCACTTCATTCATTTCATTCATAATGTTAGGGGGACACCTTTAGTCCAGGCACTTGAGCTAGGTGCTCATTGTACCATCCCTATTAAATCTCTTACTTCCACTCCAGCAGCTTGGTGTTCTCTATAAAGCCCAGTATCTTGCCCAGTGGGAACTTGAGAACCTTCGAGGGCTCCAATAGAGCCTTCCCGAAATGTTCCTGCCGGAGTGTTTTCAACTCCTCACATGTGCAGATTACATGTAAACTCGTTTCCTCCTGTAGCTCACATCTTCTGCACCACGGTTCGCTTACTCGGCCTGTGTTGCAAAGATGCTTCCTCAGGGGACAGTGTCCAGTTACCAACTCAGTAATGGTTTTAACTTCTTTCTTGCTGCGTCTAAGTAGGTTATCAGAGAACTTGGCATCCCCATCCCCTATTAGCGCTTTAGCTTGGAGTTGACCTTCTGTCGTCCTCCATTTGTTTGTACTTGCATTGTCCAGCCAGGTCCAGATCTCCCTTTTAGCAGAATCCCTTGTAATTCCACATACGGGCTCTGGACCTATGAAGTGGCTCTTGGAAGTCTTGCACTCTTTCAAGGTTTGCAAGAGTTGAGAGACTGTTATCCTGATGCACTCTTTCAGAAGTTGTGCCAACCATTGTCAACATCAACATTCTTGATTTGTTGTTTATTCTAACAAAATAATATGTAAGAACCACCAGAAAAGTATTTAGAAACCAAGTTCTTGAAAAATGTTAGCAATTAATCCCTGTATTAATCTAGGAAAACATATTTTCAATGCAAACAATTTATAGTCGGCATGTGCTTACGAGTCAGAAAATTACTACATCAACTGCCGTTTTGAATATGGCCTAGCTGGAAAAACCTAACTCCACACCAACTAGATCCATCTACATTTTCGAAAAAAAAAAAGAAGTTCTGCCAAATGCTTATCGTTCTATGACCCATAGGAGATTGACCAAAAGCATCATCTATTTTCTGACGGCATTATTACGACTCTAGCGATACAGAGATTCACAATCGAGGAGATAAGCCGTTGGCTACCCGCATTTAACAAAAAAACTCTTTTCGACATAAAGTGGAGTTAGGCCAATTGCCTCTTAAGCCGACGATATCCGATTTGTAATCGAAGTTTACTTATCATATCTCCAAAATAGTCTAATGCACATGTAACAAAAAAAAAATCGAAGCTTAGTAATACTTTAATTTCTTATATACTGTGCATTAAGTTGGTAACATGAGTAATATGTTTTTTTGGATCGTTCCTACTATTACAGATTGACTCCATGAAAGTAACAACACTTTTGTTTGTTCAATGGAGTATGTTTTTTTTTAGTATTCCGGTGTATATAAATACGAACGTAAAATCTTGTTCCGCTTTTTATTTCATAGGCGCAGTGTGCCGACAAAAGTAACATACATATTCGCTTTTACAAAATCACACGATCACGCATTTTGACAATGATTAAATCTAACGAGTTAAATATTTTCAACTTTGCCCAATATTAGAAATTTCATATGCTCAGTACCGCTAAATATGTTTCAAATTTTCCACACTAATAGCAAACAATTCGTAGATAGTGTCAGATGCTAGGTCCGGATCTGGTTCGTCGGTGAGGAGAGCCTGTATTAGATCTATAAAGGTGTTGCTTGGAAGGATAATTCCTGTTAATTCTTTTGTATTCAAATATTTCTCATGCTATGGCTTTTTAACATCTTTGCATAAAGCCAGTTGGAATGTATAAATAATAACACGAACTAGGCTTGTTAACTTGATCTGATATTAGAGAATTCTTCAGTTATCTTGAGGGTCATACAAAAATTAAGGAAAAAAATGAAACTCCCTATTTGAAAGAACCTACGTTAGAAGAAAGATATGGATATACCATCCATTTGTAGCTTTTATTTGAAAGTGAGCGAATTACTTAGAAATCTTAATAATTATCTTATTTAAACTAAAATATATACAGTACTGATCCATAAATTTATCTGGACATAATACAACATCACATTTGATTTGCTGTATTTTTCTGACTGAATATTTTTGTTGAAAGAAATATATTGGCAGCTTTAATAGCTTTCATATATTTTCGTAATATATCATGTATATAAATTTTAAATTAAAACACCAGAAGTGATTTTATTTCATCACATTTCTAAAGCAATCAAAAATTAATTCCTTCATACTGTGATTGGATTTTATTGGTTAGTATATAGTTTTTACAAATATATGTATACCTAAATAAACTTATATTGTTATTGTTTAAAATTTATTATTATAAAATATATCTAAGAACAGTTATTAAATAATCATATCTTTGTATAGAGATCCTTATATTTTGGAAAAGAAATATTGTCTAATTAAATATTTTTAATAAAGTTGTTTCTTAAGATAACCATTAATTTTGTTTCCCTATACTCATCATTTTGTTTTTCTCTTCTTTGCTTTTAGTATCGGCAGCACCAGGTGATAATATTCACATACACGTTACGCCCAGAATATCAAGACGTAAGGGATTAATTATTGTGTGGTTGAGTAATTCTGTTCTAAACTAGTAGTTGATGTTAGTGTAATGTTTTATTAACACACTAAATTTATGTGATAATCATTTAGTTTTCTAAGTTTTAATGGTGATATAGTTCTTGCAAAGAGAATTAAGCAAATACTGCCAACTGAATTTACTAACGTAACCAGTAGTGTTGCGTTTATATACCAAAATATAACTGCATGGTGACGTCGTTTGTATCTTTACATTTTTATTTTTTTGAATACTTAAATAAGTTGTAAACCCTTTCCACGATGTTTGTATCAATCGTAACTAAGTGTGTTGCTTTTAACTGAAGAAGCATGAATTGCCTCTGCGTGTAATGTGTTTAAGACAACTAATTTTATGGTGGAGTAAGAATAATTTTCCAAATAGCGTTTTTTTTTTCTTCATTAAATATGTTAGTGTACACATCATGTCAATATTTTATTTATGATAAATAGTTAACAATTGGTGCACATAAGTAAATACACAGGATGGTTGAAAGTTTTGAGATTATGATAGATGAACACTGTTATGAAACAAACGCACAGCTAAGATTTTTAGCGGGTCCGTATGCACTCCAGTGGTAATTACACTAGTCTGTTAATTTACACAGAGGGCGCAACTGCAGTCACTGTTCTGACGTTGATCTTGGAAGTTATTGAGTAATTACTTAGTTTAATATAAATTTGGTTGCACTTAAGTTTTAATTACAGTTCATACAAAATGCCAGGATCGATTGTGGATGGAGAGAAAAATTAAGAAACGTCATATAGTTATGTAATTAGGTTACTCTTTGCGCGGGCATTTACATACAGGGGCTCACATCTGATTTGATACAGGCCACGTTTCAGAATGCAAATAGCTAAAATTTGAAATTTAAAAAGTGTATCGACAACAATTTTGTCATTTTGCAAAATAATATTTGTAGTTTAACGAGGAGACTAAATGAAGTCTCCTCGTTAAACAAGAAGTTTGCACAGAATTTTTGTGTAACAACGTACGAATGAAAAACTAAAAATAATGCTAAATTTTATGTTAGCTTATTTGATCCAATTAATTCGACTTAATTTTAGTATAAAGCAGTCGTTTTTTTGTCAGATTAGTATTTTGTATGGTGGCCCTTAGCCTGGATAACCGCCTTGAGTCGAGTTGGCATCGAATCTACAAGATTTTTTGTGAGTCGTTGCCTCACTTTTTGCCGTTCTCCGAGCAGCGTCTTTTTTTTATATCTCCTCTTTGTTGGATACCTTACGTTTACGTATTTTTTTGATCCAACATATCCGGTGACTGCACCGGTGGTACCATTACGTGAGGGCATTTCCATATAAGCCATGACTGCACTATTCCGGATTTGTGTTTCGGATCGTTGTCCTGATGATGAACCGAAAATCTTTTCGTATGCCAAAATTGACGGCACTTTCGAGCAAATTTTTCTTCAATATATCGACGTAGGTACATATTACAAACTATTGAATAGGACAAACATTGAATTTCGATTCGTTTGCAAAAATGACTTGATTCCAGAACTCGGGACTATTCGAAATATGCTCCTTTGCAAAGGTAAGTCGACAAAGTTGGTTTCGTTTGCTGATGAGCTTCTTGCGAACTACTTGTGCATGTAGAAAAAAGGTGTACTGAGGTGTACTTTTCTGACATTTTTAACTCGGAAACGTTGAAATGGTTGCATAAATTGGATGCCAAATTAGCCAAGTGACACACTATCGCAGTTCAGCGAAGTAAATATAGATGGCAGGAGGGTAAATTCTTTTTTAACAATTTTTTTTTTTATTAAAAATATGCTACACTTATATTACAATACGTAATAGGAATAAATATGATTTTATATGAGCCTGTTTACACATAAAATTCAAATATTCCAGAAATCGTCATCATCACGACAGTGTCAAACTCTGCTTGATAATAATATTATTTAAACTAGTAATTAATAATTAATTAGGATGACTTAAATAAATTTCTAAAAATAGAAACATTAGCATGCAGTGATTTCATTACATTAATCTATGTACATATCGTTGCATGTCCTTCTAAAGATTAGGCTTTCTGCTTGGATTCTTTAAAATTGTGTGTAAACCGGTACATTTCCGCTATTCCTCTTACTTTTGGGACAATAGTACTTATATTCAATTTACGATTGGAATCATTGCAGTCAATCATGGCTATTATCCGCAAATGGAAATGAGCAAATCCGTTGCTGTGAATTACTGATTTTACTAATATTGTTAATTCAGACCACTTTGACTAGTCAAAGTGGTCTGAATTAATTGTATAAAAAAAATATTATGGACAAACGCGATATTCAACGTGATTTGAATTCAGAATCTCCTAAATAACTTATAGTACATAAATTAAAGAATACAATGCAAAATGCATTTCAGTCGGTTTCAACGATATTTATAATTCGTAGGGAGTAAAATTTAGGAAAATACTACATGCGTGGTAAAAGATAAACAGGATGCATTTATTATAGTAGATTAATTCACAGGATAAGGAGCAATGTTACTTCCTGGATTCAATTATTTATTTGTAATAGAATTTTTTTAAAAAAAGTAGTAGGTTCCTAGAAAAAGTGATATTAAAATTACTTTTTACTTATTTTACCTCTGTAGAAAACTATAATAAGGTCGTATAGAATCTAAATAGATATTTCTTCATGTTCCATATGAATGACATCATCCAAAAAAAAAAGAGTATAAAACAATAAGTTCAAAACTAAAAAAATTATTTTCTATATTTTGATTTCTTCTCTAAGATAAGCGCCGAAAGTAATAGATTCCGACAAAAAGTAATAGAGTAACAGAATTTTCAAAAAAGTATTAGATCTATCACAAAAGTAATAATCGGAATAACACTGATAAGAAGGAATACAGACTGTCCGTAAACGCCTGCACTGCAACGAAAGTAATGAACCGACATAACTCTCATGTCTCAATCCATACTTATCGTACTTTTTTTTAATATTATAATAAAAGCATGTAAATACATTTTTCTTGATTAATTCTGCTTATGCATTGTGGTCAGCTTAGATTTTCTTCTTGCATTACATAACATATTTGAACTGTTACAGAGTATTATCTATATTTCTCTGGTAGAGAAATGGGTTAGTTTGCTTATCATTTTTTATTAAATCACAATATACTGTGTTTATATGCAACCACTAGTTAGAACTTAACGCTTTTGTAAGTTCGATAATGTAAACAATCCTTTATTCGAACTAACATCTAAGATCGTTTGTCTCACACATGTAAACAGTTACTAGAATAGGATTTATTCACCTTAGTGCGAACTACTTTAGCTCAATCTTAACATGCATGTAAAATTGGTAATAGCCCATTACTGCAGAAGCGTTTTTTACTACTTTTCTGTTTTTTCTCTCTAAAACGTGTGTTAACAAGGAAGTTGAAAGCTTTTGGTCTCAAAAAAAAAAAAAAAAATTCTTGACCAGTATACCCTTTTATCATATTGCGGATTGCATTTATTCGAATGTATTTTGCATCTGGAACATTCAGGTGAAATGGTAGATTAAAGAATTTTCACTTGGATAAAAGACGTTCAGAAAACAAATATTGGAAACTTGAGTACTGCCTATTAACTCATTGAATAGTATAGTTTTCAGCAGGTAAAACTACCTTTTCATAGCTTAAATAATATTATACAATAAGATTGGCTACACAATTTAACATTTCAAAAGTTTGTAAATGTATGAGATCTCCTACAACTGAATTCCACCTCGAACGTTTCATAAGAAACTATTTTTCAATAGTTTATCAAGCAAATTAACTTTAGTATTTAGCCATTATTATAAAAATACATAACATAAAAGTTACAACGCTATTATTGTATTTATCAACTAAAGTCGTTACTTTTAATATGAAACAAAGCTTTATTTCTTTTTGCTTTTCAAGTCAGTGCATGAAGATAATGTTTGGGACTGGGGCTCCTCAAAAAGCCAGGTTTAATATTCTATTTCTATCTAAATATATTGACGTGTTTGTGTATACTTTATTTTTAAGAAAGGAACTAATTGACTAAATTTTACAGGAATTCTTCATTCTTGGGTCATCTAACTAGTGAATATTTGTTTAAGTGATGAGACGAGAGAGCATCATGAAGAAACTTGAAGACTCCGAAAGAAGGAAGAAATTAATTTTATTAATTTCAAACATTTTATAGAAATCAATAATAAAGAAAGAAATCTTTAAAAATATGTCACACAGAAATACATATATTATGAAGAAAAAATTTGTACATATTAAACAACTTGTATTTACAAAGTGAAATACATTAAAAGCTTATTTTGATATTTTATGTCCCTTAATTTAAAAACAGATTTGGATATTCATTTCCATATTTTTATTCTATGAAAGTTCTTATCATTATTATATATTACATTTATAATTGTAAATACTTTCGTTAAAAGTATTGCATAAACAAATATAAAAAAATTAAAGTTTAACCAAAATATATAAAATACACAATAAAAATTTACAAATTCATATACCATACCACTGTATTTTAAACCGCTGTGCCTCTTTCCAAATTCTGTTTTATTTCAGCAGTATGCTCACCATAAAATCTATCTAACTTCTTATTAAATTTAGCATTCCTCTCATTAATGTAATCTATATCTGCATCATCATTGTGGGTTCTTCTTCTACTATACTTGTCACGTTTGGTAATTTGTTCCTCTATATCTTTCACCATGTTGTCAACAGCTTCTGGTCTATCTTCATGTAATCCATGGATAATCACGTTTGGACCTCCATAAAATAAATCACCATATTTTTCTTTCTGTTCTTCATATCTTTCCATGTCCTTTGGCGCCATGTTCCTTATTAACCTTTTGTATTGCCTTTCCGTAGCAGCTTCGAAATCTGAAAAACCCATGTCCGGATTTTTCTTCTTTTTCTTTTTTTCCATAATTTCAGCTTCAGTGGCAGATATGTTTAATAATTTGATGCGGTCATAGTCCAATCCTTTCGCCGCAGCTTCAGCTCTTGCCTGTTGATCATTTAATAACCATTCAGCTTGACGTTTTCTATTTTCATAATTGGCAGGTAGTTTTCTTCGTGCATCTTCTGCTACTACTTCTTGGTGATTGTGATTTCGGGCTTCATTACGAAGGTTATGCAAGTTTTTTAAACGTGCCATTCTTTCAGCCTGCTTCTGAGCAAATGTTTTGGTGTTTCCAGTTTTGTTCTCCATATTTTGGCTGTCTGCAATAAATTATTATATAGTTAATTATACATTCACTTAACAATTTATATAGGAACGGAAGTAATAATTTACTATTCGTACCTTCTTCGTTAGAGCCTCTCCAGCAGCCTAATAAAAAATTGTTTTTGGTAAATTGGTTAAATTTGGCGAATCGCGATTATCTCTGGTTATTACTACCAACTACCAACCGCTACATAAAAATTATCATTTAGGGAATTATATTTTTGAAGTTAATGAAATGATTGAAGGCATGCCAATATAAGTAAATTGAAAAAGGAATATTGTGCTGCATCATACAGTCACATTTTATTTGTTTGAATCTAATAAAATATTCTTAATAGAAACTGCAAATCGCGTACCAAATCAACGATTATCTAATATCATTTAAATTTCTCGGAAACGTAAACGTAACACGTTACATTGCCAACATGACAGCATCACTTGCATTTAGGGACCTTTGTTTATTCAAATGGCGTACTAGCCTCTTTATCGTGGTCCTAACCACGCCGTTGCAATGGCGAAAAAGAAAGTAGAAGATAAAAATAGCCATAATGGTGAATACATCAAGAACGAAGGAGATACATCTTCTAACGAAGAAGAACCTAATTTCAGTGACCCAGAGGGATATGCGGACGATATCTCAAATGAAGGTATTTATAACTTATGACCACGTTTACCATATGCCCGGTGGGAATATTAATCATTAATTTGTTTTACGAAAATGTATATATTAGGGACGTGTATTTTCGAGCAGCATTATTCGCATACTATGTTGGCGACTAAAGTATGGGGGGTGCTTTGGGGTAATTCAACACAAACGAGTTGAATCTTTGAAATTCAAGTAACCAAGCATAGATGTATGACTGATGTTGATATATAACCGCGTAACTAACAAAAGCTTATATTAGGCACATCATATTTATCCTTTTTGGAAAATTAAATGATTTGTTTAGAATAGATATTGGTAGTAATGCTTTTAAAATAAATAAAATTCTAACGTTACCTTGAATCTGAGATAACAAAATACTGCGGGAATCGGCTCTCTAGTTTCCTTCTAATATTGAGTTCTGTGAAGTGTCTGTTTCAAATTATCAACTAGTTTTGGCTTGTGGAATACACCCCAACACTTCTAAGGGATATTTATTAGAATAGCCCGGGCATCCCCTTCTAAGTACTGACATTTAATGATGTATTGTACCATCCCAACTGAAATTTTGCCGGAACCAGATATGTTCAACATGTAGGGATTTTTTACATGTCAAATATCGCATTGACATGGGACCTACCCCATCTGAGAAAAAGCATGTTCTACTTCCTCATTATTTTTTTCTGTTCACAAGATATAGGGTTAGACCTATAAGAATAGAGCGACAGTTTTAAATATAAAGAAATATAGTTTGTTTGTTACTGGGCAAAACTTCAAGTTGTCGAACACACTTCGACATCCTGTAGGTACATACTCGCATCTATTGATATATTGGTCCATCCCCACTGAAATTTTACTGAAGCCGAGCAGTGTTCCGACCTTGGTTAGAGATTTTGTATGTACCACACATCGCATTGAAAATTTAATTTAATTTTTATCTACAATTGATAGAATGAATCTTACACTAATATTTATGTAGCTGCACTGATAGTAAATACACTAGTTAGTATAATGTAATAATTTACGATTTAACTAAGAATGATTACCACATTAAACATTAAATTTGCTTCAAAATATTACACAGTAGTTAAATATCTAGTAAATATGCCAAAATAAGCTATGCAAAGTAATACTAGGTTTATTTCAAATAAAACGTTGCTTCTAAACAAAATGTAAAGAGAAAATTTTTTTTTTTTTTATAAAACATTAATATTTGGTAATACTGCCTTTATTTTCTACCACTGCTTGACATCTACAGGGCATAGAGTCTATCAAACGTTGGCATCTTTCAACGAAAATAGACTTCCAAGCTTCCTGTGCCGCCTGCCACAGTTGCTCGTTATTTCTAACGCAGATGCCACCAATTGCTTTTTTGACATCACCCCATAGATGTTCTATGGGGTTTAAATCAGGTGACTGGGAAGGCCATTGCATTACCGTCACCTTATTGGCATCGAACCATGCTTTCGCTGGTCTGGACGTGTGTTTTGGATCACTGTCCTGTGGAAATGTCCTTCTGCATAAGGAAGCATTTCTTGTTGAAATATACGGACGTATATAACTTGAGTAAGCTTTTCTTTTATCCACACTATTGGACCGACACCATTCCAGGAAAAGCAACCCAATAGCATTATGTTGCCTCCGCCATGTTTTACGGTTTTCACGGTATATTGGGGTGAGAGTTCCTGTCCGTTTGGTCGTCTTAAATATTGAAACATTTTACCAGAGCCAAATAGATTCACTTTGGTTTCATCACTCCACAATATATTTTGCCATTTCTCCTTTGCCCATCCTACATGTTCATTTGCAAACTGTATTCTTTGACGAATATTTCGTTTACTTAAGAGGGGAACTTTTCTTGGTGTTCTTGCCCGTAAATTGTTTTTGAGTCGTCTTCTAATGGTAGAGGTATCGGTATTCAGCTGCAATTTCGTTTTGACAGTGGTTGACGTAGCAAAAGGATTTTTCTTGCAAAATCCAATAGTGTGGATAAAAGAAAAGCTTACTCAAGTTGTATACTTCAACAAGAAATGGTTCCTTATGCGGAAGGACATTTCATTTTCAATGATCCAAAACACACGTCCAGAGCAGCGAACGCATGGTTCGATGCCAATAAGGTGAGGGTAATGCAATGGCCTTCCCAGTAACCTCACTTAAACCTCATAGAACATTTATGGGGTGATGGTTAAAAAGCAATTAGTGGCATTTGCATTACAAATAACGAGCAACTGTGGTAGGCGGCACAAGAAGCTTGGAAGTCTATTTCCGTTGAAAGATGCCAACGTTTGATGGACTCTATGCCCCGTAGATGTCAATGCAATACCACCAAATATTAATGTTTTATAAAAAAAAATTCTTTTTCTCTTTGCATTTTGTTCAGAAGGAACGTTTTATTTGAAATATACCTATTATTTTGCACAGCTTATTTCGGCATATTTACTAGATATTTAACTATTGTGTAATGTTTTCTGTGTTTGATGTGGTAATCATTCTTAGTTAAATCGTAAATTATTCTAACTAGTATATTTACTATCAGCGCATCTATATAAATATTACGGTATACCTGTTTTTTTTGCACACCACTGTATATACTTGCCACAAAGAAAAACGAACTTCCCTAAAGTAAAACCATATTGAAATTAAATAATATGCCGTAACTACAGGATGAGTAAAATAACATTTTGTTTTTCTAGATTTAGTGGGAGATATCTTACGTGAAAAGCCTAAAGAAACCGATGGCGTTGAAAGTGTTGTTGTGGTCGATGGTGTGCCACAAGTTGGACCTGATCGTCTTGAAAAATTGAAATCTGTCATAAATAAAATTTTTGGGAAATTCGGAAATATTATCAATGAATATTATCCTTTAAATGAAAATGGACACACGAAGGGTTATATATTTCTAGAATATGGATCTCCGTTGCATGCTAGTGAAGCGGTTAAAATTACAAACAATTATAAGTTAGATAAACAACATACATTTCTGGTAAATCTATTTACCGATTTTTCTAAATATGAGAAAATACCGGAAAAATGGGAGCCCCCACAACCACAACCTTATAAAGGACAAACGGATTTACATTATTATTTATTAGAACCTGATGCGTATGATCAATTTTGCGTTGTGAAAGCTCCTGGACAAGGTCAATCTGTGCAGATATGGCAAAACACCCAACCTGATCCAACTTTGGTAGAAGACCGTCAAGTAAGTGCTATAGAAAAACGGAGAATATCTGTAAGTTTATTTATATTAATTTAAATTGTAGACTTGGACGCATAGCTATGTCAAATGGTCCCCTCTAGGTACATATTTGTCAACATTCCACAAGCAGGGCATCGCTTTATGGGGTGGACCAAATTTTACGCAATACAAAAAATTTTCGCATTCGCATGTTCAACTCATAGATTACTCTCCATGCGAGAAATATTTAGTTACTTATTCACCTGTAATAGAAATCAACAATCCCGATCAGAAAAGAGTTATTATCTGGGATATTAGGTAAGCTTTTTTTGTGTATATGTTCTATATTATTTTTTAATTATCCCTGATATTTTACTGCTTTATGATGATAGAATTGCAGTTATACGCTCAGGGAATACCATAAAGCATATTGTTTTCTATAGTATTTTTAAAACAATTGCAAATACATTTATTCAATATGCTACATATTTTACTGTCAAGAAGTAAGTGTTGAATGTTACTATGCCATGTATGGGCAACTGTAGTATATAAAAGATGAAATAATAGCTCGTGACATAATTTTAGAAGAGTAGTTTCAATATTGTAGCAAAGTTATAGTAATTTTGAATCTTTTTTTGACAATACTCTGTCTCTCATTTGTCTGACTTGATGGGATTCTCGGTATTAGGTTTGCATGAGGAATAATCTGACAACCGAAGATAAGTAGAAGGTATTTAAAATAACTAAAAAATATTTTTGAGTTCTCACATCTATAAAACATGTGCAAATGATCTAGTCTCTGGTGGTCCTGTACACGTTTGTTTGAAATACATGAGTGTAAATGGAAGGGTTTTGTTTATTATCATCTAATCTTATCATTTAGTATAGAAAAAGTATTTGAGCGGGGCAGACCCGGACTTTCGGACACTTTTTTTTTAAATTAATTTAAATTGTCACAGGTCATTTTATTAAAAACGAATGTTAAAGGTATGTTGTAGTTGTGTCCTAATGTCAACTATTTACTTAATTTTTCGACTTTGCAGTGTTATAGTGATTATACAGCTTAAAATAAATGTGCAGTTTGTCCGAAACTACCCCAGACCGGGGCAGTTTCGGACAATATAAACAGCGAAATAAAATAAATAGACACAAATATTTATTGAACATTATACCAAGTGATAATTATATTACGTGATAAAGTTATTTTTTTCATATATATATATATAGCGGGTGTTTCTGGAAGGTGGCTCGCCCCTATAATTTCTGAAGTATTTGAGATAGAGAAACGAAATTTGGGAATTAAGTACGGGGCATAAATTTACATTTTTTGACATAGGCAATAAATTTTTGTCACTTTCGGTTTTACCGGAAATGACTTTGATTTTCGATTTTTAAATGGAACTACCTGTATATATCGTTAGATATTTTGATTCGGGATAACATTTTGAGTACAACTCTACCAAATTTGAAATTTCTTGACATAAAAAGAATTTTTATTTTAAATTTTTTTCTTTTCATAGAGAGTGCTTTGGAGTTCGTAAAATACTCAGGTGTTACTGCATAGACATGATAACAACAAAGTTTTTCGTTTTTACTGTATACACAGTTTTTCACATACATTTGTACGTCCAAAATTTAGTTTTTATGATTTAATTTAATTTTTTTAAATGGGAACAGGGCGGCTCATTAGATCATCACGAAAGAACATTGAAGTACCGTCATTTTGATACCCTACATTAATATGCCGATGAAATGTTTATTAAGCATTTTTTGTGAAGACGCAAAATAATGCAATGCATAATGATTAGAGTTGGGTCGGTATTTTAGTAACGGTATTTTGTTGGAGCGTCGCGTCGCGTTCCGCAATACCGAAATAACTCGTTACTTTGGAACGATAGGTCAGAGAGCGACAACAGAAGGTTGGTCGTTGATAAAATAATAGGGTTAATCAATGATTAGTTAACCGGAGCCTTAATCGAAGTTGGAAAAACCGGCCCTAAGTGAATATAAAAACAAAATTATGTAAGAGCAGCTGGTGCATATGTGCATGCCAATATTAATATAAAACGCAACTTTATTTTTTAAGTAGCAGCATTGTTTATATATATCTAGTTATTCAACCGGTTAGAAGTACCTTTGGGTGGCGTTCAGATGGCGTGTCAAGTGTGGCGTGCCCATTCATAAAAATTTTATAGTATTTGTGACGTATACAATTTTTACTAGTAGTAATCAATTCTAATCTCATAACAATTGCATTTGGGGACTTCCAATATTTTAGAATTACTGATTCATCAATAAATTTCATTAAAAAAATTATAGTACCTAGGTTACTCACCAGGTGCCAGCACCAGGTTGAACAACTATAATAATATATAAACTAGGGTAGTAGGTAGTAGAGTACAAGTTCATTGACAGCATTCACATATTTTTGATTTAAAAAAAAATTCTATTTAATAAATAAACGGTAGCGTGGTTCTTTCTTTATTAAATTTCTTACAACGATTACGAAGTAATTTATTGAGAGAAATTAGTTATATCAATTTGTGATGAGAAATATCTACTACTCCGGCCGTGGCACGTTTCAGTTGCGGCCGCGACACAAAAATACGAACCTATAATCTATCTCTATTAGTATCGGTCGATGTGAAGAACGGTATTTTGTCACGGTATTTTGTCACGGTATTTTTGTGTCGCGATCGCGAGAGGAACGTTCCATGCTCGGAACGGTATTTCCCATCACTAATAATGATATGTAGTTAAGTCGATTTACCCACGAAAAACAATTTTTGTTGACACTATACAAATAGTGACAGGTGACAAATCCTGATTAGTATAAGCTGTCTTACCATTCTAAAAAATGGCAAATTTTATTGTATCTGTGAAAATAGACAAGCTACTTCTTTTTGGCGAATGTAGACAAAATTCTACAGATGCAGCTCAGGTTTATGCCGAGAGGTTTCCCGATCGTCGTCATCCTTCCAACCATTTTTTCCGAAATTAGTAAGAAAAATGCGGAACGACAACGACGATAATGAAAATGAACATGTTATAGTAAATGGAGATAAGGAAGTTGATGTTTTAGCATATGTAGAAGCGAATGTAACAGCCTCAGTTAGAGAAATTGCTCTAGAATGCCAAATTAGTAATTCATCGGTATGGAGAATTTTGCATAAGCATAGATATCATTCTGATATCAAAACTGTGCATACAGTAAAAACGAAAAACTTTGTTCTTACCATGTTTATGCAGTAAACCTAAGTACATATTTTAAGAACGCCAAAGCACTCTCGATGAAAAATACAAAAATTTAAAAAAATAATACCTTTTATGTCAAGAAATATCAAATTTGGTACAGTTGTACTCAAAATGTTATCCCGAATCAAAATATCGAAAAATATACAGGTAGTCTCATTTAAAAATCGAAAATCAAAATCATTTGCGGTAAAACCGAAAGTGACAAAAATTCATTGCCTATGTCAAAAATGTAAATTTATGCCCCGTACTTAATTCCCAAATTTCGTTTCTCTATCTCAAATACTTCAGAAATTATAGGGGCGAGCCACCTTCCAGAAACACCCGCTATATATATATATGAAAAAAATAACTTTATCACGTAATATAATTATCACTTGGTATAATGTTCAATAAATATTTGTGTCTATTTATTTTATTTCGCTGTTTATATTGTCCGAAACTGCCCCGGTCTGGGGTAGTTTCGGACAAACTGCACATTTATTTTAAGCTGTATAATCACTATAACACTGCTAAAATTATAGAGGCGAGCCATCTCCCAGAAACACCCGGTATATATAGTTTTTTGCAGAACTTTTATGCCCAGAGCTTTGTGATTATCTTCCATATCTTCCTATCCCTAGCCTTTTTTTGCCATCTATTCACTTTCCCTTCTTTTAGATCTTCTAGAACCGCTTCCCTCCATCGTTTTCTTGGTCGCCTCTCTTCCTTCTGCCTTCGGTTTCCTACTCGCAATTTGTTTGACTATTTTATCTTCTGCCATTCTTTCTATATGTCCTAGCCACTTGAGTTTCCTTGATATAATAGTTGCATCTATTTTTGGTTCTTGATATATATTATACAGTTCTTCGTTAGTTCTTCTTACATCTCCCTCTTCTGTCTTCCTCACTCCCAGAATCCTCCTTAACATTTTCCTCTCCCATTTCATCATATCCCCTTTTTGTTTCTTGTTTAGCACCCAGGAGACCTATTCTGTAAATTTAGTGATAGCGATATCGATAAGTATGACGCAATAGCGATATATCGAATGAACGGTATTCTGGAATAGCGATATGTCGATAACTGACGGTAACTGCGTTGCCGATAATTTTACTTACTTGAGCGCCATCTCGTGCGGTCGATTCTATTATGTTATCCAAATGTGTCGCATTGACGGTCTACATCAGTTTTGCGATGGACCCTATCGTTAGATTTTTTATGTTGGAGGAGAATTTAAATTTGAGAATATGCCGCTCCTATCTAAATAGACGTTCTGATTATTTTACAGTTTGATTAGGCAAGTTAATTTAGAGTAAAATCTATCAAATATAAATCCACTATTCAACAAATTAAAACGAATAGCTAATTATACGAGAATATCAATTTATTTCTATATACAATGTTTACAATTAAGTACATAACAATGTTTACAATTTCATAAATTGTGATCAATATGATGGATTATTAATAAATCTATGCCGATCTTAAACCGATACAACGTTCCACACAACTCCCCGTCCTTTTAAAAGTATTATTATATCTGGTTTCATTTGGTGTAACAGGGTATTGAAGTGGAACTAATAGCCATGGTAAACATGGGTAACCAGAATCACCTAAAATATTCAAGTAAATATTTTAAATAAAATTATCACACCATGTACCAATAAGTGTGCTTGTGATGTCTCTGTTTTCATAATTTACACTACAGCAGAGTTTCGCCATACAAAAGAATCGTGTGTAGAGCAAAGGTACCGTGCCACCACATTCATAATTTTGAGAAATGAATCGCAAATCTAAAACAGTTATTTATACGAAATATAATATTTATTGATAATATATGTATATGAATTAAAATGAAAGTAATAAAATTTTAAACTCACAATTTGCACGTTGATGGAATGATAATTTTTCCGATTTAAATATGCATGCTCATTCTCTGTCGGTTTGAAAATTTCCACATGCGTCCCATCTATCGCACCAATAATATTTGGCATTCTACTTCATTATAAACATCTATAAACGGAGTGTTTAAATAATATTTGATCATAATGTATATTTCTTATTGCAACCCTTCCTTACATTGCTGCCGTTGTAGTTGTTTGTGGGAATTTAATCCACTGCCTCATTAAAGTATTTACTATAGCATGTGTAATCTTTTTATGCACCTACTTACTGATGGTTGACTGAGGGAAAGAAATAAACTATTATCAACATGTAATTGATAACACGCATGTGCATATCATCTGCATAACAAGTAATCTGGTGACTCTTATAATAAATATGTTCCTCTCTATTCAGTTTCCTATCTCTCATGACTTTTTCCAGTGCAAGATTAAACGATAATGTCGATAGAGCGTCGCCTTGTTTGACACCTGTTCCAACTCGAAATTCTCCTGAGCTTACCCCCTTGTTGTGTACACTGCTTGCAGTTTTTGCTAGGTGTCGTCTTCACGAGTCTCACCAATTTTCCCGGAATTTGGAGTTCGTAAAGTGCTTTAATCAGGTTAACTTTAGAAACAGATTACTGAACATTATATGCGCTAAAATCTACAGAAAATCTTATAATCGTGTTTGATCTCGAAGTACTAGCCCACTTGATAGGATCAGGTAGTTTCATAATAACGCGAGACTGAAATACAACTGATTTATCCTGAATATTTGGATGTGCAAAGCTGTTATTTTCTTCTTAAAAATTTGACTTATTTATCATTAGAGGTCGATAAGGGTCCACATAATATTTAATATTTTTCTTTGTAGGAAACTGAACTAAGATATAACTGCCTACTGTCTTCGTTTTCTATTTCTCCCGACATGCAATCTTGAGTATCTTCGATTAGATCAGATATTTCCATTTCTGATTCCCTACTTGCGGTAGTTGAATATTTCGCAAACAATCCTTTGCTTTTTTGTTTAGTTCGTTTGTTACCAATGTAAGTTTTTGTTTTGTCTTATGTTTAGCTACTCGGTGTGCCTTTTATACAATTCTATCGTTTTCAGGGGTGCTTGACTACGTAAGCAGTCTTGTTCTGTCTTGCGCCCCCATGCACTTGAAGAAGCTTTTGGATAGGGTCTGATATCGGTAGTTATTGGCTTTCTTTTTTTTTTATTCTTTTAACGCAAACACGTTTTCTAATAAGTACATCAAATATAATAGATTTTACAACAGCCATACTATTATGAGAATTTGTAGCGCTAGAAGTCTCTAGCTTTTATCAAAGTTATAGAATTTGTGGGTTCGTTTAAAATCTTAGTGATCCCGATGCAGTTGGCCGCTCTGTATTCGTAGCAACTGCTGGTAAATAATCATCATTTATAAAAACTAATGAATTAAGAGGCCATATTCCTGTTTTTTTTTCAAATGCCCTTGTGATATTGCTAGGATTGAATGATAAGTAGTATGGCTTGTAAAGTAAGTTTAGGAATATCGCTGATCGTAATTGTTTTTCCTGGATTGCAGTTGCAAAAATCATTGAATGCTTCTTTCCAGCGAAATTTAAATGGTCCGTAAACACATATCTAAGGCTGCCTCTCATACCATTTAGTCTACAATATAGAATTGTAGAAAGGCTAGAGCTCTCGCCAAATCGGATGGGGCCAAGCTGCGCGAAAGTGCTTACGTCACAAACTACTATTCGTCAAATAAATATAGCACAGTAAAGGCAAATTCACATGTTAAGAATTATGCTAAATAATGTTTAATAAAAGGACAACCTTTTGTTTTTAAATGTTCGACAGGAATCATTTATTATTTGTACATAGGATAATATATAATTTTCTTATTATTTTTCATCATATTAATTACCACACAACCTTTATCATATTAGTTAGCCTTAATTTATGTTTGACCTGAAACGTCAGTTTGTTTACAATTTACTTATAGGTTAGAGTTTTTACTTTTTCATCCAAAATTGGTTGTAAAATGATAAAATAGCAACACTAAAAGCTATTTAGTTATATACTGACCAATTCGTTATCTAACTTATGCAAGGCAGAATTTAAGGATCTATGAATTTAAAGTATTTGTAGGTGTTATAACCCTCGGGATTATTGCACTTATTAAAGCGAACTGTCGCTCGCCGTACGAGAAAAACTGAATATTTTTTGTTAACACACAATGAGTAACAAAACAAAACGTGCGATGCTAGCTACTGATCTACCACCTGATGATTAGACAGTAGTAGTGCAAGAAAATAAAGGAAAAACCGAGCGACAGAAGTAAATAATAACGTAATGCAGAATGCAAATAAACAAGATGGCGGAACACTATGTTTATTAGACGGTCTTATGATATCGCTTCTCTTTCATATCATTACACTATCTCTATTCAGAACGATATTTGGTATTTGCGCAAGATCCATCCGATTTGGCGAGTACTTTACCATGGGTTTCGTCATTGTCGACAATAAGCAATTATACGGTTGTCATTGCTGCAATTTAAAGAATTTTTAATATGTTGTGGAACTTTCACAAATACTTCGGCTGTCATCCAAAAATGATTTATTTGAATTATTTTGGGGTACTATAAAAACTATTGAAGAAGAAATTATCTACGCCCTTCTCTGGCTGCGTGTCAAAGAAAAATAACAAATTATTTAGAAAAAATAATCGTATTCCTAATATTGTTAAAACAATATTTAATTATCAAAAAAAAAATAATGTGTTTCACTCTCAATCCTCCCTTGTAATGTAACAAAAGAAAATAATTTGATCACTTAAAAGATTTTGAATTTATCCCTTCTACCAATCCGCTCTCCTTTTTGCAAACAAGAAATTAATCATCTTCCTGCTCTTGTTAAAGAGTAAATTATTATTTAGAAAAAAATAATCTCTTGATCAATCATTCTCCGTATCCTTCTCTTGGTATAACAAAAAATTAATTTGATAATTGGCAATTCACTTCCCGCTGTAAGTAATTTCATACTTCTTGTAGAACCGGTCAAGAAAAGCGATCGTTTAACCCCGAAACACCTTCGGCATGGCCTATATTCAGATGGTCGCATGACGATAAATTTTTCGCAAAAATGGGTACCGACCTCTTGTCGATTTATGAAACACCTTCATTTGGATTGCTAGATAAAAAATCTTTGAAAATCTGTGGAATTAGAGATTTTGATTGGTCGCCAACTGACAATGTAATCGCCTATTGGGTAGCTGAAGATAAAAACGTACCTGCAAAAGTAACACTACTAGATATACCGAATAAAGCCGAGACGAGAAACAAAAACTTATTTAATGTAGCCGATTGTAAGATTCATTGGCAGAAATCGGGGGATTATTTGTGCGTTAAAGTCGACAGGTATTCGAAAGTGAGAAAAGAGAAAACCGAAACGAAGTATTCCGGTATGTATTTCAATTTCGAAATATTCCACATGAGGGAGCGTCAAATACCGGTCGATAGCGTCGAGTGTAAAGAACCGATACAAGCTTTCGCTTGGGAACCTGTCGGCACTAAATTCGCTTTCATTCACGGAGAGTCGCCCAATATCAACGTGAGCTTTTATGGTGTAAAAATCGGACAGGCGCCTACACTGCTTAAGAAATTTGAAAAGAGAGCCTGTAACCATTTGTTTTGGTCACCAAATGGACAATATATAGTTCTAGCAGGCTTAGGATCTAATGGAGGCGGATCTCTCGAATTCGTAGATAGTAATGAGTTCCTTGTTATGAACACCACCGATCATTTTATGATGTCTGACGTGGAATGGGATCCGACAGGACGCTATATTGTAACGGGTGTATCCGCTTGGAAAACACAAGTTGATACAGGTAAGAAAAAATTCTTTTAGCTAATATAGCGTGCAGGTAAAAGTAAAAAATAGATGCGTACACTTACTAATAAACGAACAAGCTGTTCCATTTTAGGCAATTTGGCAGGGTATCTCATATATTACTATAGTTTGTTTTTTAATTCGGAGGAGTAAACTGGAAAGACCCAATTACACCAGAACATTTTTGCTCTTAGGTTTTGGAGGGAAATTTAAAAAATATTGTCAACATTAATCAAATATGAATTCATTAATTCACATATAATTATATTAAAAACAAAGAGAATTAGTCCAATACAGCAATTATATAGATATATTTTTAAGAATGTTGAGAAATATTTGAGATTACTTGGAAAAACTATGAAGTTTAATTCAAAACCAATACATCTACTATTAAATTTTATGTAATATGGAGTTTACATGTGATTATTACCATGATAATCGATTAAGAAAGAGTTTATTATATATATTTATTGCTTCTAGTTTATACATTTGCTGTAAAATTACAATATAACATTTTATTTCAAAATTAGTTAAATAATAATCGATATAATACATCCAAGAATAGCATAAGCATACATTAACAATAACATTGATGTAGTAGCACTGTCAGATGTGGTACTCGCAGAATCATTGCTACAATTGATAGAAATAGTAATTATATTATCCATTAAACCATCTAATTCGCACATTTTCAATTCTCCTTTAACGACATGGTCTACACATTTTATTCACATTTGGCAGGAGTAGCTTTTACAATAACTTGTAATTAACATCTTCTTTAACATCAGCTAATTTGAAGGGACTTTTATCTGGCAGATCTTCACGCTGCTTAATTTAAATTGAAATTTTATTTAAGGTGAGTAATTCATTCTTATAAAAGAAACTATGAATAATTCATTTCACTGCATTTTTGACCGTTTCATTATAACTGCTTATTACAGAACGTATGCCAGTGTTCGCTTTGATGGAGTTATTTCCCCCTTATCTTGTACTCATTAATAGTTCGATACACTAGATTTTACAATTCCTAAAATAAAGATTCTTTTTAATAAAACATCTGTACATATAATAACTGCTGCATCTTTTCCAATCCAGCGCTACCCCTGTGTGCGCTACTAATCTAGCCGGACAAAATGATTTATTGTTCTTAATTGTTTAGTAATTAATTGGTGACTCATTAAAACTTGTTTGTAAAGGTACCTTAACTTCTAATATCCAGAAATGTATCTAAGGGCAAATGGCGAAAGAAAAACATACATCTTGTTTACGGTTTATTTTGTTTCATAAGAAATTAGCACACTGTCACGGAAAACGCAATTCTGTATATTTATTAATAACTGAGATTAGCCTGATAAAGTGCCCAAAATGGAGCAGCCTGTAAATTTGGGTATATTAATTTTGATTTTTTTAAATTCTAAATTCTAAGTTGAAAAAAAGTTATCAGTACCACTTACTACAAAAATTTGGGGTTTAAAAAAATTGTTATCCCGCACAAGGTCCAAAGTTTTTTTTTTTGTCAAAAAATTTAATTAAAAAAAAAAACTTTTTTAATTCCAAACTTGGTAATTGTAGGTACAGTATGCAAAAATGGTAAAAATGTTTATTTTAAATCTAGCTTTAAGTAACTAATGAGGAATTGTACAACTTTTTTTTTTATATCATAGAATGATAGAGAATATAATAATATATGGCCCTTCATTAAACCTTCTTTTAAATTGTTTCTCATTAAGGCATAATTAATTTTTGAAAGTGCTCTGACGTCACAAGTTCTTTCATTCATAAATTCTTAGTCAGCATGATTTGGCAACGGAGGGATAGTCATGGGTGTTCGCATCATCATCGCAGATAAGTAATATTAAGTTCGCATGCTTTGTGCGTACAGATGGCGTAAACGTATTATTACGATATTCTGTTTATTTTATGCGGTTTGGAGGTTATAATCTTTCAGAATTCGTTCTTTGTGGCCATAACCTGCATAGGACCTTAATAATATCATATTTCGCGGCCGGTAAATTCGGTTACTACCTTTGTCATTGCTCCCCATAAGTGACTGTAAGCTGGGATTACTACGGGGGAGTAATTTCTATGTTGTCATGTATTCTCGTTCATTCATAAAATTTTACTACGTACCTGTGACGTATAAGGATCTTAAAAAATTTATATTTCAAAAACTACTTTACAGGAAACCGTCAAAATTTCAGTGTAAATATACAAAGTGTCTGTGTCACTTATTTTTTTAATAAATTCGGCACTATTCTCTCTGATTATGTAAATGAAATATGGTTTGCAGTAAACTTGAAACCTTAGTCTGGCTTGTAGTTTTACAAAATTTGTAAAATAACATTCAGGGTCGGCGTTAGATGGGCCGAAATATTGCTTTATTCTCACATATTTTTCAATATGATCGACCATTGTAATACCGCCTTAATGTACCGTATTCTAGCAGCCGTCTTTATCCATTTCCTTAATTTTATAGTTTTCCTATCTTCTACTTCCAGCACTTCTTAGATATGCAAACTCATTAGCTTGCTTTGGTGTTTTTCCATTTATTATTTGAATAATCGTATCACATTTTTTACTTGGTATTATTATTTTAGTTTTTTCTTCATTTATTTTCATAGTCCTTTTTCCTAATGCATTATTTTATGTGAACCAGCGGAAGCCCCCCTCTGTATTTGACGAAAGCCGTCCGGACTTATTAATATGTATACAATTATTCTTCGTTATACAGGTTACTGGATCTGGTCCTTCCAAGGAAAAATATTAAAGCGTGTCAATATGGATAGATTTGCGCAATTGCTGTGGCGACCTAGATCGGCCACGTTACTCAGTGAAGAGCAACAGAAAGAAATTAAAAAGAACTTGAAGAAATACTATCCGCAATTTGAAAGCAAAGATCGCATGAGGCAATCGAAAGCTTCCAAGGAACTTATAGAGAAGAGAGCCGCCCTCATGGAAAAATTCAATACTTACAGACAAGAGAGAATTACGGAATATAATAAACAAAAACCGCGACGCCTTGAACTTAGGAACCGTAAGTTATTAATATAATTAAATAATTTTTTAACTAATACGATACATGTTCCTTTACAGATGTAGATACTGATGAACTAGATGCCGATAAAGATAACGTAGAAGAAGAGATTGTTGAATTCTTTGTTAAAGAAGAGATAACAGTAATAGATTGACATTGTGTAAAGTGAAAACGTGTACTTTGAAAGTATTCCTGGACAATATTTACTATTTTGTAATAATATTGGATAGGAAGAAGTGACTTTTTTTTGTAGAAAGGTTGTTTCATTTTTTAACATTTTATTTGTATATTTTTCAACTTGAATTTTGTGTATTTGTTACTTGCTCTTTAGTCAGTATCAGCATTGCCTTGCGTATGTTAATAAATATACGTCCATCGATCATTTTTTTGTGTTTATTCGAAACTAAAACTTGTTCTTTTTTTTTAACATGTGTCGGTTTAATATAATGGAATTAATGATGTATTGTTTATATTTTACAAAGCATACTGTACTAAAAGGTACAATAAATTTCTATTTATCCCTATGTATTAATTTCCTTTCTGAAAATGAATATCAGAAAACAGAGTGATCATTAACTCCGTTAGCGTCGATCTTCAAGTGCATGACTATATCCAGGACCGTGGAGACTTCAATACAACTTTTAACATTGTGTGTTTTGACTAACTCTATCAGTACGATATAGAGTACAGGATGAAAGGTTAAATAATGTGCAGTAGTTATCGAAGTAATTGATTGTACACAGCGGAACTATATGGGAGACAATTATTTTTTTCACAGCGAAAATGGCAATGTCTACTGATCCCTGGCCGTAATTTTGTTTATTAAAAAATAAACATTCAATAATATTTATGTATAGTTACAAAGCTTTCATACTTCTGGATCTGAATATTTATTTATTTTATTTATTCCTAGGTCTTTCTACCTTTTAGCGTAAGACCGTAACTTTGCATTTCTTGTTTTACCATTTGTTTATGCTGTTATTTCGTTTCACTGGTTAATCATATTTTTCCATGCTTTTCTATCTTGTGATAATCTTTGAATCTGTTGCCATGCGATGTTTCTTTCATTTGCTGGAATTTCTACTTCCTTCCATGTTTTTCTCGGTCTTCCTCTTTTATTTTTTCCTACCGATTCATATATTCTTCTTGTTTGTCTACTTTCCGGCATTCTGTGGATGTGTCCCAACCGTGCTAATTGTCTTTCTTGGATGACTTTTTCTATTGGTTTTACTTTTAGTCTTTCTCTGTACACTTCGTTTCTAATTCTGTCTCTTCTTGTTTTGCCTTCCATTTTTCTAAGAAAACGTATTTCTATCGCCGTTATTGTGCTTTTGTTTCTTTGTGTTAATGCCCAAGATTCGCTTCCATATATTAAGGCTGGTACAGCTACCGTCTTTACTACTTCAGTTTTTATTTCTTTTGGTATTTCCCTTTTCCCAAGAAATGTTGTTCGAAATACTTTTTCTATTCGTTCATTTATTTCTTTATCTAATTTTCCATTGTTTTCTATTATATTTCCCAAGTATTTGTAATCTGACACTTGTTCCAATTCTTTTCCTTCTATATAGATCTTATGGGTTTGATGTTTTACTGCCAAAACCATTGTTTTTGTTTTCGTGTTATTTATCTTCATATTAACCTTCTTCAATGCCGTATTTACTATATTTATCTTATATTGTAGGCTTCGTTCTGACTTTGCTATAATGGCTATGTCGTCTGCGAACAGGAGTTCCGCTATTTCTATTCTATCTACCTTCCAATTATCTATTGAGTATCTTTTTATATTCTCTTTAGCTTTTTTCATAGCCTTATCTATTACTACTGAGAACAGAATTGGGCTCAGGATGCATCCCTGCTTTAATCCTATTTTAGTTTGAAAAGGCGTGGATTCCTCGTTTTGGAGTCTTATTACGTTTTGGTTGTTCTCTTTCTTTCATTTCTGTTTTTATACCACGTTCCTTTTATATTTACCATATATCTTCTCTTTTGACTATCGAATGCTTTTTCGAGATCTATAAAACATACATGAAGCTCTCCTCTTCTATTTATTACTTTCTCTGTTTCTTGTCTTATTATGAATACGGGATCCTGTGTGCCTCTGCCTTTTCTAAAATCGTATTGTGTTTCTTCTAAAGTGTCATCCATTTCTGTTTTTAGCCTTTTCTCTATTATTCTATTTAATACTTTGCTCATCATACTTGAGAGAGTTATTCCCCTGTAATTTGTACAGTCCCGCACGTCTCCTTTTTTATACAAGAGCAGAATTATCCCTGTTTTCCAATCGTTTGGTAATATCTTTTCTTTAACAATTATATTCATACATAACAAGTTGTTGGATGGGTGACCATTTCAATAAAAACTTCTGCCTAGGCGGCTCGGTGTGTCCGGCACCCTGACATCTGTCGGTAATTTGGGTTTATGAATAATAAAGAATAATGCAGAACACATCTTATTCGTAATACTACACTTTTTTACTTTCACCAAAAACGCTCTTGTAACTTTTAAGCTTCAACGTTCGCTTTTGATTCACTTGTCGCACAATCCCTGAATGGGAATTGTAAATAGTACTTCATTTATTGTGTACTACAAATCGCTCCACAACGCGATTATCATGAGGCCACCCCTTATTTTCTGAAACATAAGAATAATTTGAAAGTAGGGTTTTATTATTGTAAATCAGAAGGAAGGATTTACTACAAAAACATCCCGGGGAAAAATGCGACCGAAGGGATGTTTGTGAATGTAGATGAAGTTGAGGGTTAAGATTTGTTTCGCGCGTCAGTTTAAATTATATTTTCGATGGACACTCGTAGATGACACTAACAGAAAAAACGAAGTTCACGTACAAAACACCATGGGGCGGAATGGTTTTTAGTATGCAATGCGTGAACAGAAGAATCAGGATTAATGTGAGAAGCGTCGTTAAAGTGATTAGAAAATTTGTATATCTCTATAGATTCTATGTGAAGGCGGGCATATGATACTGTGATAATGTGGACAAAACTTTGGTATTTTGCAAATAGATTACGTCTCAGAATCCTACATAAAAAAATCCTTTCGTTTCATTAAAGAGCACAAGAACTTAAAACTCCAACCAAATGAATTACTAGTTAGTTTCGATGTTGTCTCACTTTCCACCATATGGTTCCTGTAAGAGACGTACAACGGATACGTGAGATATTCCCAGGTAAAATCATAAGCTTGTTTGAGCACGTATCCATCACAACTTGACAAATAGATGGAGTAGCCATGGGTGGTACACTAGCACCTGTTTTCGCTAACTACTATACTATATGGAATAATTTGAGAATAGAGCACTTGATACTGCTGAACAAAAACGACTATGTTGATGACACCTTTGTAGTTTGGACACAAGAAGCAGAACTATTAAATAAATTCCTTTATCATCTTAATGGAATTCATGCTCTCGTATTCAGTTCACAAAGCAAATAGAAGAAGAAGATAAGTTG
Source organism: Cetonia aurata (assembly GCA_949128085.1). NCBI lineage: Eukaryota > Metazoa > Arthropoda > Insecta > Coleoptera > Scarabaeidae > Cetonia > Cetonia aurata. The sequence continues at coordinate 31,333,058 of OX421888.1, read as the reverse complement.
CCTTTCCCAGATGTCTTGGTTATTAAAAATAAATATGGGTCACCTGGTCATAAAGTCCACAGAAAATCTACCCACACTGGCCGTTACTTTTACAAAAATTCCAATTATAAAACACTGGTGGATCGTGCTACACGCATTTATTGTGAAGCAAAACATCTACAAGAAGAACAGGAGTGTACTTAGTTTACATCCTACAAGCTAATGGTTGCAATAAAGAACACAGCAGACAGATGATGCATCAAAGAACACTGGAGGAACACCAACAGAACGCCAATTGGACAGACAAGGTTCAAAGCTTTTGCCATATGTTAAGAATAAAACAAATTAAAAGTCGATTACATTCCGCAAATGACCCAATGAGACCACTTTATTATCTTCTGGAGTTTCTAGGATACCGTGTGTGGATCGGTTTACATTACTGGTATCAAGCGTAGTATTTAAACAAGGATCAAAGAACACAAGAGAAATTTGTAGAAGTGGTTGCGCGAGATTTAAATACGATGCAGCGATTGGGTAGGGACCAATTAATTCGAGCTAGCAAAGCTGGTCAAAACGAAAAACTTGACAGTATTGTTAGCTTTGTGTTCAAATTATCAGTACGATTAGAAATTTAACCGTTACGTTATATAAGCACTAGTGATGGGCATAATCGAATGTCGGAAAACAAATCAGTCGATTATTAATGGTCATTCGAGAACGCGATATGAATGACGAATAATCACTCATACTCGATTAAGAAAGAAATTTTGGGGACCTTCTCTCTTAGTCAATAAAAAGTCTGGCTAAATAGAAGAAAAGTGGAATAATGGATCATAAAACCATTCGATTATTAGGATCGGATTATATCGGTGCATAATCGTGTTTCATAATTTTAGCAACCAGATTTATTTCACGTTCGTGAGAGCTTGTAGGATTCAAACTTCGAAGCTTATAAGCAGTTATTAACAACTGGCGGTACGAATAAAATTATGGTAGGAACGCGATTAATGCCCGGTTTTTCAGTATCGGTTTAAACTCGATTTTTAGTTTAAGTTCAAGTTCAGCCCAATTTGACATCAATCCAATATTAATAAAAATTATGAATTTTTTGGACTCTTCTGATGAGGACGACATTATTAATTATATTGAACATCTTGGTCGTATTAGAAGACCGAGAATTAATCGTAGGCGTCCTAATAATTTCGAAATTTGGGAGGATCACGATTTCTTTGTGAGATACCGTTTACAGAAAGATACCGTAAGGCGAGTGCTTAACCGTGTATCAAATATAGCAAATCCAACAAATTTGTAAGTATATTGCACATACATACAATTTGGAGAATTCATTAATTTGTTTTATAGAAATGCAAGCTTAAGACCAGATGAAATGCTATTGCTGACATTGCGCTTTTATGCAACAGGAAGCTTTTCAAGTGCAGTGGGTGATTTGAACGGTGTTCATAAATCAACAGCCTGTAAAATTGTTCGAAGGGTATCCCATGCTATTGCATCTTTAAGCGACTACATTCGCTTTCCTCGTACTAATGAGGAAATCAATGAAGTAATTCAAGGCTTTTATGAGATTGCTTCTTTTCCTAGAGTGATTGGTGCAATTGACTGTACACATGTTAAAATTCAATCACCAGGTATTTAGTACTATAATAATAATAATAGTTATATATATTTTTATTATGTAGGAGGTGATAATGGTGAGGTGTACAGAAATAGAAAGGGATACTTTTCACTAAATGTTCAAACAGTGTGCGATCATAAGCTGAGAATTCGTAACATTGTTTGTCGGTGGCCTGGGTCAGCACATGACTCTCATATTTTTAACAGTTGCAATCTTCATCATGAATTTGAACGAGGGGCTTTTGCAAACAAATTCTTATTAGGAGATAGTGGTTACAAAAATCTTAATTTTCTGTTAACACCATTACTTAATCCTATTACGCGTGCTGAAAATTTATATAACGAGGCACATATTCGAACAAGTAATTGTGTTGAACGCTCATATGGTGTTTGGAAGAGAAGGTTCCCAGTATTGGCAAATGGTGCCAGGTTGCAAGTACGAACTATTCAGTCCATTATTGTGGCCACAGCCGTATTGCATAATATTGCTTGTGATGAAGGTGAAGAGGTACCACCTGTGGATGCCGACATTGAAGCAGCTATTAATGCAGGCAATATTTTACCAGGAGAGCAAAATTATTACAATGTTGCCTATAATAATAGAAGTAGACATAATCTAATTGTAAATTATTTTAATAATTTGTAATGAAGGACAAAGAATAATAATAATAATGGATTTCCTCCTGGGTAAAAAAAAAAACAAATTGTAATGGTGACAAGTGGTTTGCTGCACTATTATTATGGATATGTATTAAAGTGCCCACATGGGCCGATTGTTCTTCATTTAAACACCACTACTACTATGTTGCTTACTGTCACTGTTCAAATTTACCTTATAATATACAATAATAAATACACAAATAAACTGAAAACAAGTGTTTTATTTTATATTAGGATAAGTGTTTTTCTTAAGTTTTATTTCTAATTTTAGCAACTCATTTTTAAGCTGTTGCTCTTCTATTTGTAATTTTTTTAAGCGGTTTTCATTTTGTAGGAACTCTATTTTTAATGCATGTTCCTCATTTAAGCATCGTGTTTGTAGTGCAACGTAATTGGCCTTATCGTCTGCTAGTGCTGACCATTTTTCGTTGGTATATGTACCAGTCACCTTTCGCTTTTTTGCCACTTTTGCAGCTTGTGGTTCATTCTCCATCGGACGCTTCAATGCTGTGGATATTGGCTGTGACAACATCTCTGGTACATAAGTTTCCCACGTGGTCTCTTGGGGCTCCTTGCTACTTGATGGCAGAGGATCACCTTGAATAATTATTGTTTCTTCTGCTCTGCTTGTATCCTGTTCATGTGCAACTGCAAATGTTTACCAATATAAGTATGAATGATAATAAAAGCAATAGATTCTACTTACTCTTTTCAGTGTCACTATCGAAGTAACTGGGCAAACCTTCTAAACGAACACCCAACATCTTCACTTCTTCATCCACATGGGCAGTGTATATATATATAGTCACTGCACATGGGTCATGGGTAACCATAAATGACCCCTATCATGCCGTAAGGTGCTGTTATCTAGGGTAAAATACATTTTGACATTGAACTAATCACTTACAGAGGGCGCTTAGTTCTCTACTTTTATTTCTACGTTAGTTGCCTGGCTCAATTTATACCTTTGCAACATGTAAGTTGCCAATCATTGGCTGTGTTTAGGTTTGGAAACTGTTGACAAGTCGTTTTAAAAGAACAGGGATATTTAGCAGTACTGTACATTTTCTATAGGAAAATCGTTGAGCGCAAGAAAAAGGATTTATAACGAACATCAGATTAAAAAAATTCGAGATAGTCAAATTAAAGATAGACATGTAGGCTTCAAAACATAATAAGTAAAAGCAAAGTTTACTGTCTCAATTTTGCAAAAAGCTATTGGATCCAAAAATTTAGCACCGATAAAAACCGCCGTAATGTTTTGTTGTAAAATAGGACACTATAGAAAACGTGCAGTTAAGGCATTACTGCATAGACGTCGCTGTTCTTTTGAGACAAATTGCCAACAGTTTCTAAACCGTTTTGAAGCAGCTACCTACGTGTTCTAAACGGAGCCATAATCGCGATAAGCAACTTACGTATTACCACAGACAAGAGAACTCTTGTCTGTGGTATTACACAGATATAAATTACGGTAGACAACAGCTATAGAAATAAATCGAAAAACTAAGCGCCCTCTATAAATAATTGGTTGAATCGTGTAAAAATGTATGACCAAATATTCTGTAACTATCACACTGACAAAAGTCAATGCTAGGTTTTTCCACTATCTATGTTGTTTGGTGATAGTGGAAAAACCTAGCATTGACTTTTGTCAGTGTGATAGGTATTGTTACACCAAAGGTTCCAAAACCCAATTACTGGGCAAATATTCTGTGTTACCTTAGATAGCAGCATGTTACGGCATAATAGGGGAATTAGAGGGCAATTTATGATTTCTCACTACTGGACACCGGCCATTTATAATAGTATGAATATTCGTCTTATAAATGTTGTGTACTCTGGTGGGCGATGGCTTAGCCTGTACGCCGCTACTGCTTAACAGCTTTGCTATTTCTGATTCGGGGGCCAACAAGCATCTACCTTCACGGATAGGTGGCGTTGCACTTTTTTCATCCTCATCTTTTTCATTTTTATCTTCATCTGGATTGTTTATTTCATTAAAGTAGATGTATTAGAATAATCGGTTTACTTACTATGTATTTAATTATTTTTTGATTTGATTGTACACATGCATGATAACAGTACAAATTTGTGCCTTGCGCAGTCAAGAGACTAGTCTGCTGTGTGATAACAACAATATTACGGATCACTCACTACAAGTGTAAGTAGTGTCGTAATATCTTTCCTTTTTGTTATGTTTTTTCTTAAATTTAGTACAATGGGAAACAATTTGTAAAGAATTAGAAAGAAAATAGATAATAAAAGAAAAGAAGGTAAATCAAGTATTTGGAAGTTTTTTCAAGGAATACATTGGTCAAGGAAAAAAATAAAAATAAACAAATTTGCATAATTGAAACGATGTAAGTATATGAAAAGCAAATTTATAAGGATTGGCCAAGATAATTAATATGCAGGGTGTCGCATTAAAAAATGTTAAAAAAAAATTTGTGCTTGCTTTTTGAACATACAACCTAATTTAATTTAAAAAGCATGGCAAGCAGATTCGAGGCTTCCTCGAGCTATGGTAGAAAGTTGTACTCTTACATATTTTAAATCGCACATTCGTATATCTGTAAGGGTAAAGGGTAAAATTGGAATTACCTAATTTGCTTCTCCAAAACGTTTTGAGATAGGCATAGGAAACTAAATGGAAAAGGTGCGCAAAACTTAATAGTAAATTTAAGGATGAAAACAAACACCGGATGTTTTATTTACTTGAATGAAAAAAGTTGTTACCTGGTTTATGTAAAAGCGAAATGGGTGAAAACATGTAAAGAGGAACGGAATTCTTCTCAAATAATATACATTTATAAATATAACATTTATTCCGAAGGTTGATTCTCCATGTACGCTTTACTATTCTGTCCAGAATATCATAGACCATGAAAAAGTGCTTACAGAACTTACGAAACGTAATATGAACGTTGCATACGTTTATGTTTACACGACTCATATAGTTCTATCAACATTGGACGATCACTGGTAACTTTCCGAAGAAGAAGAAAGTCGAAGATCTTAAAAGAGCTGTCGCAGAGATAAAGTTGCAAATGTTATGTCAGTATCAAGGCCATTAAGCATTTTTAAGCTTGCAGCAAACTAGCAAAATCTTTACTATTTATATTATTTTGTTGCTTCTGGGAAACAGAAGTTAATCTCTACTTTCACTAAAAAAATTGGCGGAGTAGCGGGTGTAAAATGCCCGACATCAGCTCGAATGCAGGCATTAAATCGGCGACGAAAGTTGTAACGTACGTTCGTAAAATTTAACATTTCCTCGCAAATGTGTTGAGCTGCTACGAAAACACGGTTTCGCAGATCTTCGGCATTTTCTATGTCAGGGCGACGATCATACACTAAACATTTCATGTATCCCCACAGAAAAAAGTCTAGTGGATTTAGACCCCGGCTACGGACTGGCCACGGAATTTGACTTCCACGTCCAATCCAATATGGGAATGTCCGATTTAAAAATTGTTGAACAACCCTACTACTATGCGCGGATGCTCCATCGTCCAAATATTCAGGCAATTCATTTTGAAGAAGTAGTAAATAAGATTCTGCATTTAACCGTGCTGGAAGTATATAATAAATGTCTTTATTGTAGCACAGCAAAGCACCAACAAGAGAATATACATAGAAATTAGAATATGTACTAAATAAGTGGCATACAAAATTAAAAACAAAACGAAAAAAAAGAAATATCTGGTCCAAGTAGCTGATCGCCTACTAGCCTTGCCCTGTCCAAACATTGACGGATATCCTAACTTCAGAGGAGCCTTGGTTAATATCATGGGGGTTTTCGTACGCCCAGTGGTGAATGTTGTGATAATTTAAGATACCATCATCGGTAAATGTACATTCGTCCGTAAATAGGATTACTGACGCAAGATCCGGCTGACGAACTTCTCGGCGTTGGAACCACTCACAGAAGGCAATTCGACGGGGATAATCTAAGTATGTTAATCGTTTTACGTGTTGAATATGATACGGATGATTTAAATTCCTTTTTAAAATTTGATGCACTGTAGCTTGGCACACATCTACTTCCCGCACGAGGGTTGTTGTACTTACGCCGGGGTCCGCTTCTACGATATTTAAAATTTCCTCTTCGGCTTGTAGCACGTGATCTTTGAGGCCCACGACCTTCAAAACGTGTCATTACTGATCCTGTCTCTCGAAGTTGATACACGGCTCTTACAAATGTTTCAGGCGAAGGATGACGTGGATGCGGGAAACGATCTAGATACAAATTCCGTGCTGCAACACTATTCTGTCCTGTTTCACCATAAATTAAGATCATGTCAGTGTATTCGATGTTCGTATACGCTGCCATTGCAAACGCACGCATCCACTGCGAATAGCAAGTGCACACTAAATGTAAATCCCAACGTTCAAAGTATAACAACGATCGGTGATTCACCGTATGCTAAAGGAGTCAGAACCGGACTCGAATAAAGAAAAATCACCCCTTTTTTTATTTCGTACTATACAATAATAACCTGTATATGTAGGTATAATGGATGTGTACCTTCTGTATAATTTGGTGCGGCATAAGCAAAGTTCCAAACCTTTTAATATTGGTGGCGCGTAGTAGGAGGTCACCAAGAATTATTTCCAATGCGCGGGAGATTTAAAATTATTTCCGATTAAGAAATATATTGTTTCAAAATTTTATGCATTTGAATGAATATGAACAGATAATAAAATGACAATAAGAACGAATAATTCGTTCCTACCATATATTATACACCTAATATTAAAATAACAGCAGTTTTATTCTGCAAACTAAAGCAAATAAAAACAGAAGAGAGCAGGTGATTGCACTAATGCTTTAAATTTGGATTAATTTTATTGTATGTATAGCCACTGCTTTTTCGTATTATTTATGCTGTAGAATTGTAGAATTACTCCAAAATCACGATGGTACACCTGTTTTTTTTTAGCGGAAATTACGCATGGGACTATGCAGGTACGCAATAGGCTAACTAGGCTAAAGCCTCAGGCGCCAAATTTTCAAGGGGCGCCAGCGAACGCTACTGCAATCTTTTTTTTTTGCTTACTCAAACATTTTCGTTGGGAAGGAGGACTACTAGTTAGTTAGTAATTTATTTTTTTAGTCCAACTGGGGGCGCCAGTTGATTGTTAGCCTAAGGTGCCTTGAAGGCTTAAAATGTCGCTGCTTGTATACTTTCTTTACAAAAAAAAAAAAATGAGATTTTCAGGTTATGTCACTACATAAAACACGGCGAAATCTTGAAAAAATTCATTTGACCATTATATACCCATAATTTGTTACACTTATTATAAAATAAGTAGGAATATGTTCGATAACTGCTTTGGCACCCGTTTTATTTATGAATTTTATCAACAGTTCTCACCGCTTCATCCTAAATTGGAAATTTTCTTCGAACACTTTTTGTATCAACTAGTACACAGCATTTTCTTAAATCAACCATTATTGCAAATACTCACTATCTCACTATAATTATAACCTTACTTATTTTGCACTCACAAATTACAAAGAAGTAAAAGCAGTTTCAAAGGATTATAAACGGCACAAATTCGAAAATGGCGGATATGTATAGTTACCTCAGGAATTGACGACTCTGTGTCATTGACGACGGATCATAATGCTTCAATCTGGTTGGTCAAGAAATTGATACTAGCGCCAAAACGTTAGTCAGCAAGTACTAAACTATGCCTACAAAATTCAATTCAAAGTAAACAGGTGTCAGACAATTAAAGGCACACGTTCGAAATCTTGGCGCGTAATGTTGCGAGCTCTTGGTTTTCCTCAAACAGACTGGGTCTAAACGAAAGCAAAACAAAAACAATTCTTTTTTCCAAAAGAAACACTGAAATAAATAATCCCGAATCAATTAAATACTTAGGAGTTTTCTTCGAAACTAGTCTGGGCTGGGAATCGCATACTGAATACGTTGCAAATAAACTTGGAAAAACATTATTCCTTTTAAGAGGTTTGTCAACTTCGGTATCAGAAAGTGTCTTAAAAGCTATGTCATATGGAATTTTGCTATGGGGTCATAGCTATCCGAGTCTTAGAATTTTTAGGTAACAAAGAAAAGCCGTGCGTATCCTAAGTAATTTATCCTTTCGTGCTGATTGTCCAGAAGTATTTACTAAATTAAAAATTTTAACTTTTTCATGCCAGTTTATTTTTGAATGTCCTTTGCTAGCTTTTTTTCAACTATTTATCAAAATGTACAGTCCTTGTCGGGTGTTGCAACGTGTACTCAGACAAATACTCCTCCTCTCTCATTATCTGCTGTTACTTGAAATGACGTTTATGACAGTATTAAGAAACTTAAAGCAGGTATGACGATGGGTCATGACAATATACCTGGATTTCTAGTACTTGATTGCGCTGTTATTTTTGCTGAACCACTTACCACAATCTTTAATTTAGCCATACGTACCAATGTGTTTCCAGAATTCTGTAAAATAAGTAGAGTGACTCCTGTTTTTAAGAAAGGGGACAAATATGATGTGCATAATTATAGACCTATTAACGTTTTATCTAACTTTGCTAAAGGTTTTGAAAGTGTTATATACGAACAAATGTTTTACATGATGAAACCATTTATATCAATAAATCAACATGATTTCATGTGACACAGTTTATTAGTTAGACTCTGGATAATCGTCAATAAGTCGATGTTATTTATACTGATTTTACAAAAGCTTTCGACACCATTAACCATACCTTATTGGTTGCGAAGTTATCAAACTATGGCTTCACGCCTCAAGTCACGGATTTTATAGAATCGTATTTATGTAATCGTACTTGCTACGTTTCTTATAACGGCTTTAGTTCTATTTCCTTTGTTGCCACTGCAGGTGTCCCGCAAGCATCCCATCTGGCTCCCCTATTATGTAATATTTACGGTAATGATTTATTAACTTCACTTGATTGCAATTTCCCTGCTTATGCGGATGATCTGAAAATATTTCCCAGGGTTTCAACTATATCTGACTGTGTTCTAATCGAAAACAAAGTAGATACTATAAGGCAGTGGTGCGATCAGAATAAATTACAGCTTAATGTAAACAAATGCGCCATTATATCCTATGTTAAATGCAATACTTTTATAATGTATCCTTACGCTATTGATGGTGTAGTAATTCCTCGACATTCAAATTACAAAGATGTAGGGGTACATTTTGATTCGGCCTCGACATTTAACTATCACATTAAGGAAGTTGTTAACTCTGCTTCCAAGTGTTTGGGATTATTTATTCGCTCTTGCAGGTTGTTTACGGAATCTACTGTTCTAAAAACTTTATTTAACGCTGTTGTTAGACCTAAGCTCGAATATGCCTCGCTGGTCTGGTATCCACACTAAACTGTCCAAAAATTGGCAATTGAGAAACTTCAAAAACGTTTTCTCAAATATTTATCATTTAAAATTGACCGTGTCTATCAACCACGTGGAGTAGAATATGATCATTTACTGACTAGGCATAATTTCACTTCTTTGGAGAGCAGAAAGATGAGTGCAAGTGCTGGATTTTTGGAGCTGCCCTGCTGTGCTTTCGCAAATTAATTTGTGCTACCTACACATAGTACCCGTTCCTTCGATATCATTAAAGTACTTTTTGCACGGTCAAATGTACTCAGACGTGCCCCATTTACACACATGGCAGTCAACGCTAATAGATTATCTCACAATTTCTTTGTATAATGTTTGTTTAATGTTTAATTAATTTTTCTTTTTTAATTTCATTTGGTGATTTATATTAATTCTTGTTCTGATTCCTTTTCTAATATTTCATACATATTTTGATATACTTTATATTTAGTGTAGAAATTGTAGCACTACATTTGATGTTTATTATTTTTGTCCTGTTATTGGCGTTTTGCTATTTGAGACATAAATATATTATTATTATTCCTTTTATTATTAAGTAAGTGCACTCCCGCACTTGGTGCTCACTCTGATTTTATTTATCAGTGTATGTTCCTTTGTGTTGTTGTTTTTTTTTATTATTAACTTGTGTAAGTACTTACTGTATAGTAACATCAATAAATAAATTGCATTGTATTGTATGGTATCTTGAAGTACGTCTGATTAAATGTCATATTTAACAGTTCTTTTAGTCCTGATCATACTTGCACCCTTTCTGAATCAGGCCGCGAACTTTTCGAACTTCCTTCGTAAGTAAAGTTTTTAAATACATTTCGGAAAGAGAAGAAAAAGAGCAATTACGAAATTAACATAAAGTAAAAGATTAAATGACTTTTCTCATAACAAGAAGTAATTAATCAAATTACGTAAAGGTATAACCTAGTCTTTTATTGATAATTACCCCAATTTTTATCAATTTATGCTATGGTCTTTGAATAAATGATCATGTGTGGTAGATTTCTTACATCAAAGATTTTATAAATTCTTTAAAATAATGCCTAAGTCATAACTAAGTTGCTAAGTACCCTCTGCCGCATGTGATATAATCATTTGGTAGGGCGCAACTTTTCCACGGCGTGCTTTAAAGTCATTCGTATGTCGGACAAATGTATTGTACCTAGCTGAAAGTACGTACTAAAGTACAATGAGGGAAAGAGGTTTAAGTTTCTCTTCTATCCTGTCTTTACGTGCTATGGTACACGCCCTCCCTTTTAGACTTATCGATCAAGGTGACTGCGCTCGTCGTGGTCCTGCATAGAAATTGCCGAACTTGCAGGCTGCTGTGCGACGCTCAGTTATCTTCGAACCCACAGCTGGCTCGCATCCACCGAGACCGACGCGTCCCGACGCCGTTCGATTTTTAACGTAACCGCGACGCGCTCGCAATTGGGACTTTGAGACTCTTTGCGCGAGATCGACTTTCCGGTGTGGAAAATTGGAAAGTTATTAATCTGTCCGACGATGGCAACCACGAAAGTCGACTCCAATCGAAATGTGAGAATAAATAAATTTAATTGAAATTTTATCCTGCTTTCTGTGTTAGCGCCGGTAACGTGAATAAATTTAGCAATTTTTGTATGCAACGCGCTAATTCAAAGTTTTTCGGTGTCATAAAAAGTTACATCTTACTTTATACAATAAATACTGGCGGTATTGCCGGGCATATTTAGAAATATGTGTTTTAAAACTTTTAGAAGAACTTAATATAAGATATAAGATGTGAAATATTTATTTATCATCATTCATTTGATGACATGATGCATGGTGAAGCTAATTTTGGTTTTCAATTATTGCATATTTACTTAAAAAATCCTATTATCGTGTCTTTTAATTTATGTGAACCTAAATGGTTTTAAATAGTTTTTCCACCTCTATCTACTGTTCCATAAATTGCAAGAAATAAGGGTATATTCTTTGGAAGCAATTGGAAAAATATATTTATATTAATTCTTGCAAATGCATCTCAGGGTAAGTTTTATGGTACATGTTTATCACATCTGCGAAATTACCTATTTTATTCTATCCGTGTAGGATAAGCTAGACTTACATACATGCAATTTTGTTTTCTGCATCGTAAAAAAATTCTAAGCTCTTTTCCGTTTATTTAATGAAAATTACATTAACTTTAGTAACTTATGTTATATTAGATTAAAATAGATTACTTTGAATGACTTTGTTTGTCGAAATAATTCATCACTTTGATTTAAATTTTTTAATAGGTAAAAACAGATTCACATTTAGTTAAAAAATGAGCTAACCACATAATCATGTCAGAAACACTCACAAACATGTTATTGTACCAAATAAGTAGGTGTAAGTGCAAATTTATATAGGATGTAAGGAATTTAATTCATTTACATTTTTCGTTACTGTTAAAAATATAAAACATAAACTTCAATTGTTCAAAAAATAACCGATAAACATTCTGATATAGGGCTGATATAGGGGAGATCGAAACAGAGGTGACATTTTCTGGGATAATCTGTTAACATGTAACTAAAACTTTAACTGCATATCATTGTCGAGCAAGCACGTAGTGCGAGTCGTTATATTATGTTTTAAAAGTTAAATAAAAAAATAATGGGATAGATTGTTTGTTTCCACTATTTATGGAAAAGTTGCAACTTTATTCACTGTACCCCGATAGTGGGGTTTAAAAGCTAGGGGTACAGTTACTGGATCTAATAATAATAATATTTTTTATTGTGGTATAATCTTAGTTAATGTTTAATCGACATTGGTTGATGAGACGAATTTACGGCGAAGTATTTAAATTTTGGTGGAGGAGCCTGTGATTTCGAAAAGTTTTGCTGACCCCGTTATGAGTTGTTCATTTTCAGTACCTGATTCATAAATTAACATTATAAACATAAAAACGCTTAATGTCCTAAGAATATAATACTGACTTGCGCCTTATATGTATAGTATTTTCGACTATTCTCAGTACAAAATACCAAACGAACCTAGTCATTGTATTTAATATCTTCAACGATTAACGCATCTGTCTTGTCTGTTAAAATTTCCATACCATCAATTACTTCCGGTGAATCCCAATTCCGTTTAACTATGATGTGCCTACAGGTAATACCTGTATAGCCGTATCTCAACATTCTAGGCATAATTACTTGATACCTTTCAAATTTTCTTGACTTTTTAATATATATATGTGTAGATCTTCTTGGTTTTTAAAGTCATATAGTTAAACAACTATTAGAGTGAGTAAAACGTTTCGGTTTAATAATAAAACCTCAATTATTTACATTTTAAAAATTAATAATGTAGAAAATAAAATTTTGAAATATATAACAAAAAATGTTATATATTTTTATACCTACATCAAAATTTTATTTTGATTTATATATTTCAAAATTTTATTTTCTACATTATTAATTTTTAAAATGTAAATGATTAAGGTTTTATTATTAAACCGAAACGTTTTACTCACTCTAATAGTTGTTTAACTATATGACTTTAAAAACCAAGAAGATCTACACATATATTACTTGATACCGTTTTGTTTTTTTTTAACGACAATTAAGACAAGATTTAATATCTGCTATTATAGTTATACATGTGATTTTTACATACTATCTTTTCTTATAAATATATAATCAGCTGTAATTTCTTTTCCCTTCATCATTGCATTTTCTTTTAATTTTTATGTTGTTGTATTATTTAAAATAAAACTTTTGGTATTTTACAATGAAAGAAACCGTGAGGGTGTAGAAAGAAACAACACGGTACTTATCAATTTATTTAACGTCTATTTTAAGCAGAGAGCAACAAGGTGCTTACTATATTTATTTATTTATTTATTTATTCCTTCCGTAATTAATTGATGCAATAATAATAATAATAATAATAATAATAATATAACAAGTAATCGAAGGAAATGGATCCCATTCGATTATAAATCGATCTTCCATGCGACCCATTGCAACTACATACTAAAAACAAAAACAAAAACAAAACAAAAAAGGAAAACAGAAAAAAGCTCACACCCACTGCACCGCATAGAGCAAAACCAAACCTTGTAACGGTACATATAATATATTGTTAATTAAGCAATAAATTACTGTCCCACTTGTGCGTCAAACAAAAAGCCAGAGAACGAATCCCTAAATGCCCTCAAAGACCGTGAGTGCCTAGTATCAAACGGAATCGCATTGTACACTCTAGTTATTTGATAAGAGTACGACTTTTTAAAAAAAAATGTTTTATTCATATGTTTATTTTTCCTCAACTATCATTCTCAGTAGGGACTGGTGTGTTCATTATTATGGTTCTAAGCGCTGAAGATTGTGCAAAGGCTGTAGCTTTTGTGGCGGACGGAATGAAGGTATGTATACTTCATGTGAGCTTATCAACTATCCAAAGAGTACTGGAACGATTTAGGCAGACCGGCAGAAATACGCGGAAGCCGGGATTTGGTAGGAAACAGAAAATCACCGCTATTGACGACCGTAATGTTAGACGGAATCGTCATTTGACTTCAGTTTTTGGCACCAACTTCGTCAAGTGCGTGGTACCGTTGTAACTATGAACAGTTCCTCGAAGGTTACAAGAACTTGGCTTAAACGCTTTCAGATCAGCAGTTGGGCCAAAACTACTCCCATGTCACCGAGTAGCCAAACTCCAATTTGCTCGCGAACATCTGAATTGGACATTCGTATAATGGAGTACTGTACTGTTTACTGACGAGTCGGGGTTCTGCCTACATTCACCGGATGGAAGAAAACGAGTATGGAGACGAACGGGAGAACAATTTACGAAGTGCACGTTTAAACCCAAGCTTAGCCACGGTGGAAGTTCAGTGATAATGTGGGCAGGAATGCCCGTACTGAATTGATTTTTATTGATGCAGGGTGGCTGACTGCACAGTGTCATATTGAGGAGGTTTTGGTGAATTAGGTTGTTTCATTTGCTCCATTTATCGGTGGTGACTTTATTCTGATGCAGGGTAACGTGAGACCGCATTCTGCCAGGTGCGTCACTGAATACTTGGATGAAGTTGGGACAAGAAAGCTAAACTAGCCAGCAGGTACGTCAGATGGAAATCCTGTAGAACATGTTTGGGTAATGTTGAGCAGGCGTGTTAATGGATGTGCAGTTGTATCAACCACAATAAATGAACTTCGTGGGGAAATTATGGTAGAATATCCCGTAAAATAATCTTCGTGAGCTAATCAGTGGCATGGGCCGCCGTATGCAGGCAATAGTTAGGGCTAGAGAAGGCCATGCAAAGTATTGAACTGTATCCAAATGAAATTTTTAATCTTCGCTAAGTTTATTTGTAAAAATGCGTTTTCTTTATTTCAACGTGCATTAGCATTTTTTATTATTAACGGACCCTAAATAAACTGATAAGTACCGTATGAAGTTTCTTTCTACACCCTGATGAATTTTCCCCGATTCACGATCGAAACCTATAACTTCTAAAATAGTCAGTCGATTTTAATAAAATTTCGGCAGTATTATATTGAGGCTATGGACTATAGATTTGTCAAATTTCATATTTCTCGATGTTACAGAGTGATCACAGCAACGATACAAAACTACAGAAAAATTAAACTTTTATTCTACGGGGTACACTAATTTTAACTGCAGCTGTTTATAATTATAATATATATACAGTGTGTACCCGATAGCCCTAACTATACTTATAAATTATAATGTTTTTGCTTTCACAGAAAAAAAACATTCTTTATAAAAAGTTTTGCTCAATTTGAATGGGCGTTTCTGATAATTGAAATGTTATTTAAACTTACAGGATGGTCAAAAAATAAGAAAGCACTTACTAATTTCTGAAAAGTAAATTAAAAATCTCATAAATAAAAGTTGTTCGTAATATCACCGGAACTTTAGATATGAAATTTGCATGTTGTTCTTTGTTGTTGATATATTTGCGGTTTGTTAGATTTGATTTTAGCCTCCTTAGTAACGCCTTTAAGACAGGCAGCTCGTATTACAAGGAAAATGTCCTAGTGAATATTTGACAGTATTTATTTAGCACTTACCATAAAAAATGTACTAATGCTGACTTTTAGAGCAACACATTTTTTAATTAAGTGCTATGGCATGGGTAAATTATTTTATCCTCATGCAATAAAACTTTTTAATAATAAATATCCAGGAGTATACGTTTCTATTAACCGCGTTGGAGAGTTAGTAATAAAGTTTGGCACAACAGGAGACGTAAAGGATACTAAAAAGAAAAAAAAAAACGTGTTTATGATGAAAATGATCTGCTACATTGATAACTATTGACTCCGTAAAAAACCATCTAAGAAAATCACTAAGGCGAAGGTCTCAAGATGCGGCCCAAGAATTCATCCTTACAGGCCCATAAAAATACACACGCATGAATTTGCGATTACAGTAGCTACAATACGAAAGAAGAGATTTATTAGCTATGATACAGGATCCAGTGTTGTTAATAAGGGATACGAGAACGATTTCTGTGCGTTCCAGAGACTACTAGTATTGTGATAAGTAATTAGCGAATTGGTGCTATACAAATATTATGGACTATTAGCGATTTGTGTTATGTAAATGATAAGCTTATATGCGGTAGTGGGTTGATTAGTGGAGATGGTTTTACAGGGACTGTTAGCCGCATTTTGTAAATGATAAGATTGTGCGATATGTAAGTATATTATGCGAAATTTAACCTGCAAAATTATGATATTGTTGAGATATGTGTAACTCAGATAAATAAACTTTAACGGAATGATTGCGTATCTGGATAATATTGAAAAAAAAATATTTGGACGATATCAGTGGAAAATAAGTATTATTTTTCGGAATTAAGAAAAAAACAAGTTTTAGCGATACTTTGATAATATAATTTATGACAAACATGAATTTCTGGTTTATAAAGGAATAGAAAATATTCTCAAGATTAGATTTGTAGGGATAAAATTGTAACATGTTCAAGTAAACTCCTCAAACTCGTTCAATAAAGTCCTACTTTCCAGCCTTGGTGCCTACGTAAGTAGCTATAAATTATAGCGCATTGACAACGAGAAAATAATGTGGAATAGCAAACCGAACATTACATGTAAGATAAAAACACCAGTTATCTTCGGAGACATACCGTTAGTTACTTTTCGAATAGATATTTTATAGAGAAACGGTTTAGAGAAATAATACAGCACATGAAATATAAAACTTGCCAATATCTTTGACTGTTCAAAACTGGTAAGACGCCGTTCTTCCTCATCACAGTAAATAATTCAGATATATTAAATATAAGAGTGTAAGTTTAAATAGTGTGATTGGAGACCCTCCTATATATTTAACATATGAAACATTTTTCGATAAGCACATACTTCAGAATAAAGCTAGCAGGAATTTGATTTGAGTATATTTTGTGTTGATTAAACGTATTTTAATAAAATTGTTTGCTTAAAAAAGTGTTTTATAATATGAGCATGTTATAAAAATCAGTTAGAAACGAAGAAAATTGCGTTATTCGAACTAGTGTTGTAGTTGGACATCCTAAAATATATTAAAGGAGAGAAGCCCACGTTATTAGATTTTTACACACTACTAAAGTAGCTTTCGTTGCACAAATTGCTTAGATCTTTGTCAAGTTCACACTCCTTCCTTTTGTGCACTAAAAGGCAGGCAGGCTCTCCTAATTTAATTTAGCGCTGAAATTCACTGAATAAGTTTTCCCCGACTGTGAAAATCCAGCGGAACCTAACGATGGAATGAAGTAGAGATTTTTAGCTGCTTTCCTTTCCTGGGATTCTAATGTGTTTTACTACTATAATTATTGTTATGGACCATACTGACAATACATAATACAACGCATATTAAATTAAAATTCATATGGATATCTATTTTAATATAAAATATATGGTATAGGAATTAGTTTCTTTATCTACGACCATTCAATAATGCGTTGATTATTTACGTAACGCACATATACATTAGCATACACATAATTGACTAGTGAATTATGAATTGTAATCCACGGATCTGTAATTTTTCTATAGGTTTTACATTACATTTGACATTTAACCAGACATCATATCTAACATCAGATTTTTGCCCAAATTAATGTTTAATTTTTTATGATGGTTGTAGATAAAACATCGTATTTAACTCGCGTATAACGTCTATCATAATACACTCTTGCTTCTCTAGTGTGTATAATTTTCATCCTCGTGTATTATGATGGCATTATACACTCATCAACTAATATACTATTAATAAATTAGGAGAGTGAAATTAGGAAATGTTTCTTATGCTCCCATTCTTGAAACTCATCCCCAATTTGGGTTTTGGAAACACTCAGAGCGGGTTCTGGTCTATAGAGGTGATTGCTGTCCCCTCGCTTGGCTAGTTGATCAGCCATCTCGTTGCCATTAAAATGAAAATGCTCTGGCTCCCATACTATAATCAATTTTTTTGACGGAACGACGTAAATAATGGGAGGAGCAAACCATATTCACACAACAGCTACGGATTCAATGACATCTATGTGATATACTTCACCTTATAAAACTGTACATCTTGAAACTAAATGCCTAAAAATGACAAAGCGTTTTTATAATGTACATAACCAAAGTATGTAATTATAATTACCTTCCACAGGGAACAACACCGCAAGATTGGTTCTGAAAAGAAGTATTAAAATATATGAGGAGGTACATTGCAAAACGCAGTTATTACATTTTGTATTGTTCTCTACAAATAACCCGTTCTTATTGTACATAATAGCAAATAATGTATGCTTTTGCAAATAACATTAGTGTATAGTATAATATAGAAAGTAGCGGTATATCGCTTCCCCCAAGGATTGTACGTGCTTTCAGGTTGCCAGGAGTAAACGAAGAATTAAAAACTGCGTTTTGCACCAAACTTTATATAATACTGCGTTATGCAAGGGATTCAAATGAAATGCTACATTTTACTGCTATACTTAGAAAATTTATTCGTTCCAAACAGTGAAACTATATTAACAATTCTAAAAGACTTCCAAAAGTAGTACGCTGTTAGTAGCGTGGACGCCTCTAGCCGGTATGTTTTCTTACAAGAGATCCAATCGTAGACCGCGAATAGGCGCCGGAGTATCTTTAGGGGGCATAGATCGTCGGTCGTCTGGCACTAGGGGTATCCCTGTTCGTAGTTAAAAGCGGGAAAACGCGTAAATATTTTCCGAAATTTCGATTTTGCACGATTTTCGGTAACGGACCGACAATGCCCAAGGCCGATCCCCGCGCGCCGGCGAGAAGGGTCTGATTATGTAATATTGCCGGCGATCAGCCGGTAGTCGTGTACCGAACATCAAAACATCGAAACCTTGAACGACGACGAATTTGGCGTGAAATAAGCACAAAGGGGATCGAAGAAATGGTAAAACATTAACATTATAATTAATGTAATAGCCATTATTCGGTAGACGTCGGTTACCAAGTATGTAAATTATCGTTAGTTGACGGATATCTAAAGCAGATAAGAATTTTGCAATTTCTTCGATTGTTTTAGTGTTACAACGGAAAATAATGATGATGCAGTTTGTGTAATTTCTAATTAAGAAAAATGAATATACAGCGTGTACCGACGATTCCAAACCAATCACAGGTGTAGACGGGAGTTAGCGGAGAGTGGAGCGATATAGAGGGTCTGCTGAGGTGGGTCGTAATGGACATCAAACCAACGACTGCGAGTCCTTTTACAAGTGGGAAGGGTTTAGCGGGTCTTCTGAGGTGGGTCGTAATCCACTATTAAATCAACGACTGCGAGACGCGAAACGTCGAGTCTTTTTACAAGTGAGAGGCAAGAATTGAGGAAAAGGAATATACAGGGTGTACCGACGATCCCAAACCACTCACACAAACAAAAGGCTGCGAGACGCGAAGCGTCGAGTCTTTTTACAAGTGAAAGGCAAGAATTGAGAAAAAGGAATATACAGGGTGTACAGACGATCCCAAACCAGTCACATGTGCAGACGGGAGTTAGCGGAGAGTGGTGCGGTTTAACTGGTCTGCCGAGTTGGGCCGTTCTAGGTGGAGCGCAGACTTTCTGCTTTCTGCTGGGTTGGGGCGTAAGTGGTGCGTTCCAAGTGGAGCGCGGACTTTCTACTTTCTGCAGAGTGGGGGCGGTAAGCGGACATCAAACGACTATTTAATTGGGTGGGTGAACTGGCCGGAATATCTAGTTAATAATACTAAAAGGCTTCCAAAAGTAGTGCGCTATTAGTAGCGTGGACGCCTCTAGCCGGTATGTTTTCTTACAAGTGATCCGATCGTAGACCGCGAATAGGCACCGGAGTATTTGTAGGGGGCGTAGATCGTCGGTTGTCTGGTACTAGGGGTATCCCCGTTCGTCGTTAAAAGCGGGAAAACGCGTAAATCTTTTCCGAAATTTCGATTTTTCACGATTTTTGGTAACGGACCGACAATGCCCAAGACCGATCTCCGCGCGCCGGCGAGAAGGGTGCGAATATGTAATATTGCCGGTGATCAGTAGGTAGTCGTATACCGAACATCAAACCATCGAAACCTTGCACAACGACGAATTTGGCGTGAAATAAGCACAAAGGGGATTGAAGAAATGGTAAAACATTAACATTATAATTACTGTAATAACCATTATTCGGAGGACGTCAGTTAAGTTAGGAAAGATTTCTACAGCACTACTTTTGTAAAATAGATGACACTAAGTTAACTAACTAATGCACTAATAGTAATTATACTAATAACAATGAACGAATGAAATGAATTTACTGAATTGAATTTACCGCATGAATTTACTGAATGATTGTCTTAAATCTAGGTGTTGCATATATTTATAAGCTTACAAAGGGTGTAGGCGTGGTGGCGAGTTTGATATAACAGAAGCATTATGAGATATGCCTTTTTCTAAGTGTTGGCTCGAAACTTACTTCTATTAACAATTGCCATAGCAAGCAAAAGCTTTTCCAGGTAAAGCTGTGAGAGTTAGATATTTATAATATTGTGTTACATATGTGAGAATGAGTAGATAAAAGAAAGAAGTGATATGATACATTGTAACAAACATTTGTTATACGTTATAATACTATACAGGGTTACAACAATATTTTGTTTTGAACTCAGAATGCACTGTGTATGTGGACTGTTAATTATGTCGTGAGATTTGTATTTGACAACAGAAAGTGATAGTGATGTGTTGATAAATTATATTATTGTAAAATTTTTTAAGTTACTGACTTCAAGCGTTAGAATGGGCACATGGGTGAATGACGCAATGTTTCGATTGGGGTGCAGTTATTCACGCGCGAGTTGACTCAAATATGTCTAGTGCGTTGTGCTAATGTAACACCATATCATTACCATACCGACGGTTTCCATAATCATTGCGAAGGCTGCAGTATGCATGGAAATCCAACGCTATTCTACCACAATGACAGCTCACTACCACATATCCCATTCATCCATTCATATTTCATCACGCCCCTAATATTGCTTGTAATTCATTGCGTGCACAATGGATGTTGTTTTAAACAAACGAAAAAACCATCTATATATCAAAAGTACGTCCAAACGAGCACAAACTATCTGCACGGTCCTCAGTTGACCCAGAAGTGCAAATTGTTTCATACGAACAAAAAGCGATGGCATAAAGCATAAATTATATAGAGAGTAGATAGTCTACTAGTCAGTCTAAAATGAAATTATAAATCTTCGTAAAATGGAAAAATTGTTTTAATTATAATTCTAACACACGACAAAATTTTAGATGGGGACTGTTTCAACAAACCTCTACTTCCAATTCGCCCACGCAGTGTGTTGTATTAAATTAGTTTGTACTCGTTTGTAGGGTTTTATTTGTTTAGGTTTCCGGAGTTTTTACGATATCATTGAAAGGGCTGTAATTTTTATGTATACATTTGAAGTTCTATTGGCATTGCAAACAAATGTTGACATTATTTACTATGGGGAAAATATACAGCACATTCAGAAGTAATATAAAAATATTCGTATAAATAATATCATTAGCAACGTGGACTGATGAATATGTATGGTTTCTTTGCCTGCGTTTGTGCAGAAATGTTAAACTAGATTGAATGTTCAATTATGAAAAATTGGTAAGTTTTGTAAATGAGGTTTAATACGTAGTACAAATATTTGCGTTTATTGATTCAAAAAGAGGAATTGTATACCATAAAATAAATTTATTTTGCTAGTACTTCTGAAAAGAATTTCCTTGGCTTATGCACATATTTCACTCTTTAAAGTAACATTTTTGTGATGCAGTTTGTATGTAGAATATTCAAAACCCATTTGTGTATCTCCTAGAAGTAAGTGCTTGCCATCGTTCTTGGCACATTTCCAGTACGGCCACGTTTGTTGCAATTTTACGTGGTGTGTTATTTTTATTGGCAGAAGTATATGGTATGTACGTATCTTATGAAATTGAGAGCAAAGTGTAATGATAATAAACTTGAAAGATGGAATAGTTTAGAAATGTAGCGAGTATGCGGAGTGTTTTGACCATTTTGACATTCACATATCTTTAGATAATGTTTAGTGCGTTATTATGGAAAAAGTATAACTACGTCCATTCGTAACTAGAATTTTTTCATCGTCACCAGAGCAATAGCTGGAAAATAAGGATGCTGTGGTATTTTCTTGCGCATATAATGGGTTGAATAATATTCTACATTCCTAGAAAAGGTTTGTATTTTAACCAAAGGTTCAGCTTGCATATAAAAGAAAATGTAAAAAAGCGAACAATTTAGCATATTACGTACTCATATATATGAGTATAAACTGAAAGAAACGAAGTGCCCTTTAAACAGTTTTTGTAAGATTTAGATATATAAAGTGGTAAGTGAATAAACACGTTGCTTTTGAAACAAACATTTATTTAATGTCACTATCTAGAATTTACCCTCACATAAAGATTATTGCTATCACACTTTAATACAAAATTATCGCCAATACAACTTTTATTATGGTTGCAGTATACCACATTATACAATAGCTCGGTGCAGTTGAGTCAAACATTGAACTATAACAAAAATCCCAAAAGAAAGGTGAAAAAATCCCTTACCACAAAATTATTAATTATACTATTAATTTTGTGGTAAGGGATTTTTTCACCTTTCTTTTGGGATTTTTGTTATAGTTTTCAAGCCACAGTCTCCACCCATCACAGGATTGAACTATAAATTCATTTATTCCAAAAATTTATTGCATTAAGCCATTAAAGTATTTAAAACAAATTTTCTGAATGTTTTCAGAAAATGGAACCAGTAAATTTAATCATTTCTGGGGTTAAACAAATAATTTTTACATTTTCTTCACCTAACGTTGTACCCACGGCCACCCAGATCACCCGATTTGACGCCCTTGGACTTTTACCTGTGGGGTCGCATAAAAGAGCAAGTGTACTCTACACCTGTATTAACGAGAGAGGAACTATTGAACCGTGTTCACGATGCGTTCACCAATATAACCCCAGACGAACTTCGGAGATTGGTTTCGCGAGGAGTACATGATAGAGTGATTCAGTGTTTGAACCAAAATGGTGGTCACATAGAACAATTATTGTAGTTATTTCGTTCAATTTATTTTATTTTTTCTTGTTATGATGTTCTTAATTTTTTTGTTTTTCATTTGTTACTACGTTTCAAATTTTCTTATGTTCATGTTTTGTTTCCATTTTCTAATTAAAATGAAACACATACGATGTTTCAGTTTCTGTCAAAAATCTCATTAAAACAGAAAATATTGACATAACAAGAAAACCGTTGTAAATAGGTATAGGGAAAATCATAGCGAATCGATGCAGAATTAAATTCTGCATCTGATCATCCAATAATATACAGGGTGTTCCATTTGAGAAAGAACTTTTTCAACTTTGAAGATTTTGTAATTGGTCATGCAGTTTTGGACACCCTGTATGCGACAAATCAATTGTCAATGTGGATTTCGCAAGTGTCATTCTTGTGCTTCCATCTACCCTAGAAGTGTTTATTACCAGTCGAAAATGGGCAAAAGATACCGTGTGCAAATAGCGCTACATCTTTCAAAATTTTCAAAAAAAGAATCAAGATATCTAAGTAGCAGTTGAAAATAGGTATAGGGAAACCTATTAGAACTCATCATAAAATTTTCTCAGAAATTTAAAAATGGAATAATATACAGGATGTTCCATTTAAAATAAGAAAGTTTATGGCGACTTCCGGTATAACCGGAAGTGGTAAGACCCTGAAAATAATTTAAAATGAAAGAGAATCTTAAATAGCCCCGGATTCCAAAAATTCAGAGTTCCAGGTTCTTTCTAACCTCGAAAACTTCTAACGAATGGCTACCGTGGAAAACCCTGTATATACATACATATATATATTCTTTATTCTGTTTTACGTTGAACACTTTTTTACTTGTTATTTAACCTATCTATACTCACTTCATTGTCCTGTCATTGGAGTTTCTTTGTACTCTGTTGGGCAATAAATTTTTTATTATTATTATTATTAATATTATATTGCAATCATACACTGGCTTCTCCAGAGGTAGGTATATACTGTTTGTAACCTATATTTATATGTAATATATTGAAATTTGTATGCATGAGGGTTTTCCGCTCAAGGTACCAGCAAGGAAGAGTACGTTCGTAAGATCGACAAAAATATAATGAAACTTTCTGTAGAATCAGATTTCAAAAAATCCCAACGGTCAGCTTCTGAGGGAAGAAAAACCATAGAGCAGGAAACTCCCATGCATACAAATTTCCATATATTGCAAATACGCGGATCCCTTTAGTTTCTCAGATTTTCCAATATGTGAAGTGTGTATTGAGCGTGTTGATAAATCAAGTATTTTCTCTAAGAAGACACCTACAACAACAATTGTCGTTCTATATCAAAAGTTAAAACGATTGAGAAATTGTAAAGCTTTTAGTAAAATTAATAAATTAATAACTTACTTATTTACTGCAGGCTCGGCAAAATATTTTGTCGCAATCCATTACTAGTTCAGGATATGGTTTAATCCATGAAAAAAGTGTTGTTCCCCTAATAGATACTCAGTGAATAAGAATATTTTATTCGGGAACTAGTAAGATGTATTTTACCTCATTTCTCACGCTAGGAGTAAAAATGCACTTGCAATTTTTTAAAAGCAAAAATATTTCGTTCTGCCATTAGGAATTTTTAGTGAGAAAAAGGATAAGAAAAAGCTTAAATATGCGAAGTATGCAACTTTTGTGAAAATATGCATGGAAATGCCTAAGTATGCAATTTATGCAATCACTGATTAAAGTTAATTAGCGTTAATCAGTGATTGCATAAATCAGTGTAAAACGTGGACAAATAAATTATACTTAAACATATGCAAAACATAAAATATATGCACTTTGCAGATAATCTGGTCTCCACTTATAAATAACAATAAGTTATTATATTGAAGTAAACAAAATTACACCTTGTTTCTTAAGAGCTTCTTCACAACAATATTACATTGAATTCAGAAGTATCTAATTACAAATTAAAATAACCCATCTGGAAGCGTAAACTAAAACTGCAGCGATTATAATTTCATATAAATCCTCAAAAATAATATTACTGGTAATGTGTTTTACTAGCTTTTGTTGTACTTTTGTTTCTAATGAAAACATTATAAACTATATTTGCGATAACAGCCAAGTGATTAATATATGCAAATGTTTTATTGGTGAAATTCCTTTCTCCTCTTTAAATATATTAAAAAAATACAATTACAACCGG
The DNA here is from genome assembly GCA_949128085.1 of Cetonia aurata. NCBI lineage: Eukaryota > Metazoa > Arthropoda > Insecta > Coleoptera > Scarabaeidae > Cetonia > Cetonia aurata. The sequence continues at coordinate 31,307,630 of OX421888.1, read as the reverse complement.
CTTTGCAATGATAATGTTCTTCTCTCCTTTTTTTTACCTGTGAATCCGAGCTGAGCCTTGCTATACGGAAAATAGTATCGATATTTGGTCGCGCAAGGGAGATACATTAGAAAAGAAGATAACGGATAAAGATATTAAAAAGCGGTTTTCACTGTTTCAACAGTTTAAATTAGCTTGCGGCACTTTTCTTGAAATTCACCAAAATATATAATCACTACAGAAAACCCACTCTAGTTTACCTATTCAAAAATGTTAGAACGACAATTTTTCTATAAAAACTAACCCAAAAATATTCAGATTGGTCGAACGGTTCAAGAGATATTAAAATTTACATATTGAACAATTGATTGGCTCTTCCGTTCCTTATTATGGCAGATACGAGAAAAAGTCATGAAACAAAATAATGGGACTTCAACTCAGCTTTCGAGCGATTCATTCAAAACTATAGCTTAACCTGCAATTTACTGATATAATACTGATCTTATGATTGAACATAGCATGTACGCCCCCTAATGGTGAAGTTTTAAACATTAAAATAATTTTCGGATACTTCTGGTGGCCACATTGGTTATGTATGTTTTTGCCCCGAAGCTCTAGGCATAACAGTTTCCGAGATACAGCCGGTTGCCACACTTACTGAATCACCCAGTACATTGTATATGGCTTTGTTATATGCAAAGTATAATTAATGAACTAAGGGCACGTAGGAGGTCGGTATCAATTGATACAGTAGCAACCGCATGTTCAGCAATGTACAGACCGGGCCACAACATACAGCGCTTGTATATAATGACATATTTGGAATCTAAAGACCAAATTAGGGCAAGTTTATGTAATACTCTATATTCCTAAAGCCATCGGTGTTTGAGATATTTTAAAATTGATGAAATTGCAGTATACAATTTAAGTTTGATTTTTACTGTGTAATCCAAAATTAAACACACCTACCTACATTCATTATTCAGCTAAGGGGCTAGCAATGAAATTAGCCACATTTCATTCAGTCACACAGTTATAGTGAGTGTTAATAAACGCTTGTTTAAGTTTGATGACCTATGCAGTAAATTAACTTTCTTACCTTACATAGAACACCCTATATCTGATGATACTATCCAACGTAGAATTTAATTACCTTTCAAAATATATTAGGGTTCCCTCTATCTAGATGTGTTTAACTTTGAATTACACAGTAAAAATCAAACTTAAATTGTACAGGGTGGACCAAATTGCATGTACATAACGGGTAAATATACTTTGCAGCGGAGATATGAAAAAATGAGATAGGCAGTCCAGAGCTACTTTTGCAAGAGCAGAGCGCAATGCAAGAGGTGAAAAAAAAAATTAAATTTATCTTACCGTTTTCAAGATATTTAAAAAAATTGGATTTTCTTGAATTTCTACAATGCGTTATAACTGCCTTATTATTTAAAATTTCAAAAAATCGTTTGGACATTTTTGACATAGCTTTTTATTTGAGATCTAGAAACAAAATCTATTTTTTAATAATTTTGCGAAATTTTGAGTTATGACGTCATGCCATTTTTTCTTAAATGGAAACCATAGGGTACTATGGTACCCTATATTCGGATTAAATAGAATATTTTCCGGGCTTTACAGAAACATATAACACTTCATGTTTATTTTAAATATTAAACAAGGTATTGCGTTTTTAAATTTCTAATAGTTTTCTAGTGTGCCATGGATACGACAGATCTATGGAAAGGCAAGCAGAGCGCCCTAACAGACAAAACAAAAAATCCTATGCTTTTCTATATAGAGCCCGCGCCGTATGGGGTGGCACACCCTGTATATACATACAGATCTGGTAATCGCGGGCCGTGTCAAAATCAATGGATTTATTTTTCATGGAGTAATAGGCTATGGTAAATTTAATTTTTATAGAATGCGCGAAAATATTGGGATTCATATGAAATTTTGCTGTCTTTCTATTTTATGCTTTACGTTATTAGTATTACATTTCAACAGACAGAATGGCTAATTTACTGGAGGTAAAATTAGATACATATGGGAAAAAAAACACTGCCAGGAAAATAAGTGTAGTTTAAGATTTATTAACATTAGCGCAAAGCCTCTGAACAGTTTCCATGCTCGCTTTTAATACCATAGCCGCTGTGTCGATTCAAGGCTGAGACTGTGGATAAAAATCAGAATATGCTTTCTTCTCGCATAGGAAATAGAGTCGTAGGTCCCGTGTCAATGCGATGTTTGGCACGTAAAAATCGCTACCAGAAGTTGGTTGATACGTTCCGCATGAATGCTGGCTAGCAGCATTTTCCGTTTCGTTTGGGACAAACGAGCAAGATTGATTTTGGTATTGGCTGTAAATGTAAGGAATAACTGGTAGCGGAGACCAGGGCCGTATCTGGGCAAACATTTCGGGAGGGCGAGCTGAACCCCTAAAACCCCTCCCCAGATACGACCAGGGCTGAGGCTATTCAATGTATCTTTTTTTTTCTAAAATTACCTCCATACAGAGCGATAAAACACTTCTATCCAGCATTTGCAATAGATATCTGACTGGACTTTTACTGCGAGCAAACCTCGGCTATCTCCACCAGGTGCGGGTTCTTGTAGAGGATGGAGTAATCTCGGTTTTACCGTGGCCAAAAGAGGCAGATGTGGTGTCGCATCCAGTAAATGCATGTGCAAAAAGTACTACCCCCGGTGAGTGTACAGCGAGTTGATGGGTAAAAAAGGAGCTCCAGTGGTGGCACCAATCAGCTTTATTTTTGCTACTCTTCTGTAGGTATCTGTTTGAGGTTTCAGAACCCAAACTATTGAGGAGAACGAAGAGATCCACATCTTCCTCTACTATAATGACTCGGTCATATATTGGACTTTTGGAAATTGCCATGTTAATAATGTCCCGATCAGCGTCTTCTGGGCCGCTTTTACCTATACGTCCCGCCGCGCCGCTAGAACGCAAAAGTGTTGGATTCATTGCTTAGTATTAAATTTTGATTTTTTAGACCATTTAAAGTACTTTAAAGAATAATGCTGTAAGATTTACAGTTTTTCAGAAGAAAAAGTGAGAGAAAAGCAAAATTTTAGCGGTTACTTAGGTGCTACCCAGCTCGCATAGGTTTCTCAAGGCTGCAAACTTGGATTCTTAATATTGGCTTAGGTCCCAACAATTAGAACTACATTATCTTTTGCAAGGTTGGATGCTTAATGTGACTGGACTATACTGTAACAGCAATAACAAAAGTTAGCAAATTTTAATTAATTGTTTTCGTAAATAATTATTGACGACTGTTGAAAAAAAAATTCGCTTTTATATTGTTTAACTTTATCATGTACATTAAAATAAAAAAACAGCCAGACGTGAAAATAATGATAACCAATTATTTCATCCCTTATACCGAGATAATTGTTAGAGATGGAAAAAAACCGTAAACATATTTTTAGTAACAGATCACAGATTCAATTAATTTTGCTTTGAAGTAAGTTCGAGAAGCGTAAAATTGACGACAGCGACGCCATCAGTAACACACCATAAAACGCTGACAGACGCTGGGGTGCATTATTCATTTTGTTTTGGCCTTGTCATCGCACATACTCATTATGCGCGTTTACAAAGCGTGAATTGGGCCAAATTTGACGGATTAATTAAAAGGAGAGGCGCTTGATTCATTCTCGTCCGGTGTGGTAGTCGCTTTTGTTAGCACCAAGTTGTTTACCAGTATACATAATACCTGCGTTATTAGTACGTATCAGCACTATTATACATAGTTGTTACAGGTGTTTGGGTATCAAATTATCTAATAAAATAAACAATTTCTTGTTTTATTCAAAATATAATTAGCAATGATGATTTCGGGCATAATCCCGTTATAATTAGTGTTCACCTTTGATAATATGGAATGGATGATATGGAAATAGGTGTTGTATTATGTATTGTAACGTTTTTTGCTGATAAAAACGTTGTCGGGGTTCAAAGGAATAATACCGGCGATATATTAAATGCAATTGATTGTATTTAGGACCCCCGGATTAGAGTAAAAAGAAATCCGGAAAGAAAAAGTTTGAAGTTAAATTTAGAAACACCTTGGATGTAGGGAAGATAGAGCATTGGATTGATAGGGAGTGGTTTGTATTTAGGAAGGCTGAATTCGGAATGTTGCTGTTGGTTTAGTGTTTACCGAATATAGTAGGTATATAAAATAGTTGTTTTTGATCAGGGTTTCAGTAGCATAGGATAGCTCGCGGGGTAAGGAATTTAGTTTGGACATAGCAATATCCCTTTGTACGAAGGAATTTATGACTGTGTTTTTCTGAACGGGATGATGCTGCAAGAGGCCATTTAGGTAACGATCGAAATCTGTAGGTTTGCGGTAAACAAAATGTCTCAACGTTGCATCAGAGCGACGATCAACTATGACATTTAAGAATAGAATAGTATATATTGGGACTGTATTGAGAATTAAGGAATATAGGGCAAGTATCTAAACAACCACGTTTATGTGAGCAAATTACAAAGGTATCCTCAACGCGTCTAAACCAGCATTTTGATGTTTCGAAATGAAAAATTACGAGTTTGGATAAAATTTCTCACCTGAAGACTAAGCAGTGCCCTTTTAAACTTCTTTGCATACGCGTACAGACATCTATCTATAGTTAGATTTTCTCGGCATGTTTTCCTTTGCTCCTCTGTTCAGCTGCCAGAATAGCTCAATATTAAGAAGTATCCTGTTACTGAAAAACCTGGTAAATTGTTTATAAATGGTATTGAGTGAAGTAATTGCTAGCTAGTTGCTTAGGTCTTTTGAATCACCCTTTTTATACCAAAGTGTACTTCCTGCAAATCAAAGTCGGAGGATGCAGCGTCACCACCGCTAGGTATATTTTTGCTAGATATTTTGAGCGTAACCGTTAGCTTTTTCAACTAGTAGAGAAATTCCAAACAATTTAAATGTTTCAATAAACCACTTGCTTCAATAATAGTAACTGAATCCTGTCTAAACACTTTTTGAAAGAATCCTGGTGTTCAAATAATGTGTTCACAGTTCGACTTCTTAAAATCCAGCGTGTAGGAGCAGCGCGTGGTAATCTACGTTTGACTATTTCATCAAGAATTACCGTTCGTTTTGGCGACCGAGAAAAAAGTGTGAAAATGATTGCAAATTTGCACAGAAAATTTTTACATATTTATCACACTGTGCCGCTGGTTCAATAATGAAGTTAAATTGATGCGCGTAACGATGAATATAATCTGCATGTGGAAATGTTCTTTTGATAGTAGCTTGGACACCATTTGTCTTACCACTTATCACAGACGCCCCACTGTAAGTTTGAGCGATTAGTTTATTGTTATAAGATCCACAAAGAGAATTTAAAATAGTTTGCAATTCATTCAGCAGTACTACAGCACTATGTCCAGCTGGCTTAAAAAAAAATCAAAGGCGTTGAAAAATTTGTCCATTAAACACGTATGGAATAATAACAGCCATTTGCTGATTATTAGAGGTATCTGTAGTTTCATCGGCCACCAAAGTAATGAAAATTGCAAATTTAATTTCGTTTAATACTTCCTGCTAGTAAATTTGCAACATTGCATCTAGCAATTCGTTCTGAATAGTTTTTAAGGCATCTTTAAACACTTGTGAACCTTTCATATGTATTGCAAGGGCACCGTCTAATTCAGCTGCAAAGTTGATTAAGCCTACATAAACCTGGATTTTCCGACATCTATGTCTCATCATGGCCTCGTAATGTCTATTCAAAGGCTCCGCAAAATTTTATACACATAATTAACCGGCGCAAAATATGACGATTTTTTCCAGATTTTCGTTGTACATAATTTTATGTCGTAAATAAGCCCTGACTAACTGTTCGCGTATGTCCACTTTGCCTAGAACACTAAAATCCACGCATGCATTCATGTGAGAAACGGAATTTTCGTGTTTTTTTGCTCTCTCTGCGATATGCTTTAAATCATTCAACCCTTGTTTATTCCACGCACTAACATCTTTACTAAAAAGTAAGCAGATTTTTACTGAATACTCTATTGTAAGTTCGTGTTTTACTTGTGGAAGTGTAGTTTATTTGAAGATCAGCAATCAGTCATCCTTTCTTCTTAATTAAAAGTTTTCCTCGAATGATTGCGGTTTTGTTAAAAGATTTTGCACACAATTACCTTCCATCATTAATAATAAACGTCACTTCGAAACGCCTTTGAAATTACACACATGCCCGGTAATCGCCGAAAACAGTGCAGGCCCAATGAATGCATGACGTTAACTGGAGACACGAAATTTTGTGCCCGAATGAGACGCACAAACGCATATAGTGAAGATAGCTAGGGCTGGCTGATTCATACTCGAAATAGGGACATCAGAAATTGTGCCCCGGAACATAGTTTCTAGTATTGGCATATGCGCTAGTGTCTGTGGTGCGGAAAAAAACTTTGATACCATCGTTATAAAAATGTGTAAAAATAATAAAACAAAATAATGCACTGAATTACATGGGAATTTCTTTCTGTGTTTATCTTGGTGGTTGGGTTGGCACGTGCCCTTGTGTCCTTTAGTACCAGCCGCCACTGTAATTTAGACATAAAAGGGAGGAAGTAGGTGTAGCTAGCTCATTACCACATCGCCACTAATTGTTTTGAGATGTAAGATCTAGTTTTCCACCGGATAAAATGTGTTTATTCCAAATATTTTTTTTCATGTTACTTAGTATTTATTGTTAGAAGAAAAGACTTTCTTTTCTAACGGTTTCGTAAGCATAAAAGATTAATATTTGTTTTTGTTTTCAGGGACATTACGTGGTTTAGCACTCGGTCTTTGATTCTACGCGACTTTTCGGAGTGTTTGATTGCGTTTTTGTGTTCAATCAACCCTTCTCAAGCGCAGCGAAATTTCAACAATTGGGTCCGTTTGGCTAGAATAGGCATTTGCCCGATCATCGGCAGGTTGTTTCGTCGTTGCCGGAGACCATTGATTTGCCGAAAAGTGCTCATTAATATTTAACAGGTCCGGCATTACACCCGTCGAGTTCGATCCGAATCTATTAATATTACAGATCACCGTGACCGTATTTCGAATATTTACAAAATTAATACGTCCGTGCCGTTCAAAAGGTACATGTGTTAGAATGGTAATAGAGGTGAAAACGCGCGTGTTTCGTATTCATTAACATTTAAAGCTAGTGCAAGGAAAAGGATATGGAGGAGAAGAAGCAATATACAGCGCTCACAATAGACAGGGCCGCCTTTCTGCTGTTGCGAGTAAAAAAAGCTTTCAAGAAGAAAAAACTGCAGAGGAAGGAACGGGAGAGAAAGTAAGCCACTTTTATGTAGTTATTATTGTTGTGTTCGGTTTTCAGATATCCGTATACAAATACAGGTATTGTTATTCTACTTAAATTAGTAAATCAAATACGTAATAAATAAACCTAAAATGCATTAGTTGAAATAAATAGAAAAAGGAGGAAGTAGCGACCGTACTACTAGCTTTCTTTATATGTATTTATAGTTATTCAACCGTTTCCAGGTATAACAGCATGCCTCCTAGTTGGCGCACGACTGGTTACAATTTGCCTAAATCTCTACCACACGATTGTAGTTCTATTAAATACACTATTGTGGTAAAATTTAGTCAGTAATCTGTTTCAGAGGTTGCTGCTGTATAAGTTTGTTACACACCTTGTACGAAAAATCACCTTATTAAGAAGTAAAATTTAATATAAATTTTCTTACCATTTACTAAACTTCTGTATGACAAAATGTAACAATATTATTCTTACGATTGCTATATTTGGGTGGATAATTACCACACTCTTTTACGGTAAAATCCAGCATTATTATTTCACAAAATACTACAATGTTATAGTAAGGAGTCGTATAGGTGTTGTATCAAGAATAAAATATTTATATTTTAATGCAAAGTTTTATTGATATAGATTCCAATATATAATATTGTAATATATAATATAAACTGCAAACTTTTTTTTTTAAAGTCTGCGAAAAAATAATCGTGTAACATATCATATAAAGTAATTTTTGAAGTTTTTTAATGTTCGATCACGTAGGCGAATATATGTTGATTAAAATATCTTGCTTTCTGCATACAAAAAGTTCATTCATTGTCAATAAAAACTTGTTCTACTACTTCAAAAATTGGTAGGCCAAATTCACAGCTTACTACTGCAGTCTATAAATAACAAAGAAACAAAATGAAAAATAAGTGAAATTATGCGATTGCTCTCTTTCTGTACAGGCACACTTGGTTTAGCGTAGAAATATCTATGACGAAATTCCTTCTAAAATTTGAATGTAGAATCCCTATTGGCTACTCTCTGAGACTGTGTTTACAGTGACACCTGGTGGCACAATTAAAGATTTGTTGGGATTATTTTTTAAGTCAATATTATTAATATTAAAGGATGTATTTGTTGTAAAATATATTTCAAGACTAGTATATTAAACAACTAGTCTAGAAAAGCAAACTTTTACTAAACTACTAAGATATTGGGAGCTGTGAGAGAAAAAATAAGTATGGTTATTAAAGGGTCTGTTTATTGGTTATAGTAACGGCAGCACGTAAATTTTGATAGATGTCGAAGATCTCGACGGATACAGCAATTATTGCTCTCAAACCGACGCATCTCTTCATATCGGCGAAAATAAGCAAATTTTGAGCAGAATTAAGAGTTAGTCAACTGCAGTACTTGCAAACTGTAGCAATTATACTATATTGCGAATATGATTACGTGAATATGATTACACGAATTTGAATACGGTAATACGAACATTCTAGTAATCGTACTTGTAATTGAGCATTTTTTTTTTATTTTAAAATTACTTTAAAATCAATGAATGAACCTGTGTCAAATCCAAATGACGATTAGTATAGTAGTAGATTTATATTATAAAATTTAAATTATAAGAAACACCAACAGTAACAAAGATCATCTGAAATGTAAAAAGGGGATAGAAAGTTCCTTGATTAAATTCAGGTAAAGGATAGATATAGGTCTATCCCAGTGCTCGGCAAGGCGGTACCCCGTACGGGCATTCTCTCCCCGCATAGTAGAAAAAAAAAAATGTTTTTTACATAGAAAATTTCCTCAGCTTTCAAGCTTTTCAATTTCTAAACATTTAATTATCAATTGTTTTGGAAATATGTAGTAAAAAATTGTTGTGGAATAAAGTTCATGTTTAGATTTTTGTTTTTATTTATTTTAGATAAAATTTTTGCATATAAGGCCCAAATTTATGCATATTCCCTGAAAGATCCATGTGTATATATGGGTATATATTTCAGTTTTTCTTTGCATATATTCCGGTCTTTAGTTATTACAATAAAAAGTCGATACGAGAAGGTCGGTAAGAAATACGAAAACTTTTATCAGTTGGGATTCGTACCATCTGTCCCCCAAGTGAGATTCGCACCAAAGATACGAATCATAGGAATACGACCCATCTCTACAGCAGTGGAAACCAGTCAAGAAGAATTGTTACTGCTACACAACATGCCAGCCCTTACTGAAATACGTGATCACCAATGTGATACTTTTTTATGAAAATTAATGAACAACAGAGTGGACTGTGAATTTCGCTTATCTAAAATATGGTTCCATATGTCTAGACTATAGATTAACAATAAGTTCAGGTTATGACAACACTACTTCTTTACTCACAGCAAGGCCTAATTTACTTGAGTAGTTTATTTGCGCTGTTACAAACACAAATAAACTATTTGACGATATGTTTTTTTATGGTTCTTTACCTCCATTTTTTTATTGGTGTTTGCTAATTCACTAAATAGCTGTAAAATGTACATTATTGCTAAGTTTGCTATTTCTCTATTCAATATTGTCATCTTAAATTTATTGCTATGTTTATAATTATATTTGAATATTAATTTAGTTCCATTTATATATTATTATTGACTTATGCAACTGGGTTTTATACCTGTGGGGCATTAAATGTTATTATTATTATTAATGCTGGAACGTAATTAGCGTTTATATTTACAAATTAATGTAGAGGTATTTGTTCAGGAACCTCTATGGGAAACTTTGTTTGTTAATGTAGTATATCTATATACACATAGAAATAAGGCATTTTAAAGTTTCATTGGACTTTATATCATTTATATGTAATTTTACAAAATACTGTTTTCAGTGTAGGTATACAATAAGGTATTTTTTATGGTGTCTCTTTGTATGAATATTAACCATTTCAAATTTACTTTTAATGATTATTTCGGTAATTACTTCTGAGCTAAGCATAATATTCTTCAGATTATTACGAATTATTGTTTAAAATAAAATCTGTCAGAAGTTAAATATTTGAGTAGTAGAAGCAGAAGTAAAATCCGAAACAATCAATCGGTGAAAGGTCGAGGCATATCTCTAATCTTAAAGAAATATCAGATAATTTCTTTGACAATGTTGCTTGCATAAAAGGCGGTACGCATTAATTATGCAACGGCTTAAATCGGATTGAGATTGTTGAATCTGAATTCCTCGTTTCCGAAACATCAACAAGATTAATGTTTGTTTCCCCGTTTCAAAATTCGCCATTCATTATGAAATGAATTTACCTTCATAATTATTCTGTTAATCGATTATAAGGCTACCAGTAATATCGGCGGATATTATGAAATGAATACTAATTTGAAAGTATTATAAAATATGTATTTATAAATGAATTTAAAGAGAGCACCAGTTAATTAAATATTGATGGCAGGTGGAACTACAAATGACAGGGCCTCTTTTTTATCCATCCGGAACTTTTTGCATAAAACATTCGTGACATCAGTTAAAAGAAATAGCAGGCCCTATGTTGAACGAACACGAAATACGTTGACATAGTTTTTGTGTATGGGTTTTGTATTGAGAGTGGACGTGCTGCAATAGAAGAATACCGTCAACGTTTTCCAAATCGCACAGTTCCTCACCATGCGATATTTTCTAATGTCTTTCGGTGTTGGAGAGAGAGACAGGATCTTCTCCGAACTCACGCGTTGAAAGGGAGTTTGATTTTCATCAGCAAGCTAATACAAATCCATCAATAAGCATAAATATAAGTTAGGTGAGTTGTTACTTGATACAAATTTATAATTTAGTAATAATATTTTAATTTATCTACTTTCTACACACAATTACTTCTTCTTCTTCTTCTTCTTCTTCAAATCATTATGCCCATTATAGGTGTCAGATGAGTTGGCCACGACCTTGGCTTATCGATTCACTTTCTCCATGCTTTCCTATCCCGAGCTAGCTCCTTCATTTCTCGCAGTGTACTTCTCCTTGTCCGTCCTATTTCTTTTATTCTCTAGTTCCAATTCTTCCTTGGTTTTGCTTTTTTTCTCTTCTTTACGCTTCTGGATTCAAGCACCTTTTTAATAAATGTCTTATTTTTCATCTTTACTATTTGATTCACTTTTTGCCTTATTTCTTCATTACGTATTTTATTCCATTTGGTCTTCTTACATATTTTCCTTAAGGATTTCATTTCAGCTACAATTATCTTCCCATCATGTTTCTTTTGCATAGGCCGTGTTTCACTTGCATCCTCTTAATTTGACATTTCTCTCTATTCCCCTTTTCCCCATAATTTGCTTATTTAGGGCGTAGTATAGATTGTTTATTTTCTTTAATCTATGATTTATGTCAACATCTATCTTTCCGTCTTCAGTTACAATGCTCCTTAAATATCCATATGCTGAAATCCTTTCTAACCGGTTCCCTCTAATGCGGATTATTGCATTTTTATTCGTGTTGTCCTTACTTTCTATGGTATTCCTGAGTATATGAATGTTGGCGTTTCTTCGTCTACGTGGTATATATGCGGCTTGCTCATTCATCAACTCATTTCCAACTACCTCCCTTAATCTTTCTTCTATGATCCGCGTATATCATTTAAAACTGGTAGTGGACAGACATATCGCTCTAAAGTTGTCACATTCCAGATGGCATCCTTTTTTATATATAGGCAATTTTGGTATGCCATGCCATTCGAAAAAAATTTTAATAACCATGTCCTTTCATTCGCTCCTAGGTATTTAATCATTTCTGGATCTATTTTGTCTATTCCGATTGCTTTATCAGTTTTCATTTTAATTAGCGCATAATCGAGTTCCCGCAACGCAATTTCATCTACCTATTCGCTTATGTCATCAGCTGTTTGATCCAGATCCCTCTCTTGACCATCGTCAGCATTCTTTCCTTCTTCCCTGAATTTCCTTTCATAGTAATCCGACCATATCTCTAGGACTACTTCTGTCATCGTTTTTAGTTCATTATTTTGGTTATTCATAGCTCTAACTTGTTTATTTTTACTACCTTTTAGCTTTTTTACGTGACTCCAAAATTTCTTATTGTTTGTTATATATATTTCATTTAATTTTGTCTGAAATTCTTCCCAGTATTTCCTTTTCGCTTCCTTCACCATATTTTTTCCTATGTTTCTTATCTTTATATATTCTTCCTTGTCTTCTTTTGTACACTTCTTTTCCACTTTTCTTTTTTACCTCTTTAGTTTCACAGTTCCATCAATGTGACCTCTTCAAAGGCTTACTTACTCCACATATTTTTACTGCTTTGTTGTATATTATTTCTTTAAACATTTGCCATTTTTCGTCCAGCTGTAGATTTTTTTTCTCATCAGCATTTTTAAATTCTAAATCCGTTTATTCTTGACATCTTTTTTTCATTTTCTGTTGTTTTAGTTTATACGTTGCTATCTTTTTATAAGTAATTGTTTCCCACACAATTACATAAGTATTATAACAAAAATCCAAAAGAACAAGTGAAAAAATCCCTTACCACAAAAATTAAAAGATACAAATCTAAATACGAATTTCGGCAACTAAGTTGCCATCCTCAGTAGAAAACAAGTGAAGAGCAGTGTTAAACGTAGTGTTTTCGGCTAAGGTAAACCTTGGAAGATATGCTCTTCACCAAATCACTAGTGGAATAACACTGCAGTGTTATTCAGATGGCAACTTAGTTGCCGAAATACGTATTTAGATTTGTATCTTTTAATTTTTGTGGTAAGGGATTTTTTCACTTGTTCTTTTGGATTTTTGTTATAGTTTTCAAGCCACAGTCTCCACCCATCAAAGGATTACATAAGTATTTCCAAATAAAGGTATTTATTGTTGGATGGATTAGCAAAGTACAAGAACATCTGTACGGAATACATTACAGGATTCATTATGAAATTAACATTATCACCACAAGAGGATGAAAAAGTATGTGTAGACTTTTTCTTCTGTTTGTGCAGTGAAATTTTTTTTTTCTAGCTTCTTACAGTTTTCAAAACTAATGTTTTTGTTGAGGTATCGCGATCACAAAATAGGTACGTGTTCTATTTTAACACAGAGCCATTTCGAAAGGGGATATCACCTTTTAATTAAATTCTCATCGGAATGAATCTTGTGATTTGGTTATAATTATTGCAAGTAAAAACTGCGAAATTTGACATACTTACTAGTTGTAACACAAAACAGTAATAAAACTATAACTTTATAATCGACGTGACTGAGTTGTATTTCATAAGTGCAAACAAGAAATAATTTTAAAGACCTAAGTTGTAAGATTCCGCATATGTTACCGTTTACGAACGCCGTTTCTATCCCGCGCCTGTCATGCGCCGCCAGAAACGAATTTGAAACGGTTAGTAAAGCATACCGGTGGTAAGTGTATCGTCCTTGGTACATGTTTGTATCTGCATATATCTTTTTTCTATAGAAGTAGGTACAGTGCTCTGTGACGTCAAATATCTAACTCAACAACAGCTTGAAATGTCCTTACCGGAAATTTTTATGGATCAGACACGTTGTTAGCATCGAAAAAGTACTTCGCACATTTAAATTTTTATAGGTTTTTCTTTTTTACTAGTATTTTGAAGAAGTTTTTATATATACACACCTACATGTAATGTAACACTGGAAGCCTCCTACGCTTTTTTTTTACAGAGTATAAAGTATCTTTACCAATATCTTGTCGTATTTTATCAAATACTATACAGGTGTACCGTTTGGACGCTTCTTCATACGGATAGTATCGCTATCTTAACTAAGTATAAAATACACAGAGTCGAATAAATACAGAAAATGTTGCGTGCTTTAGAGACCAAATACCGCGTGCTTTAGAGATCAATATACCTAGAACATTACAGAAAAAACTAAAATATTCCGAAGGGCCCCGAAGATATTCGAAAAAACGGAAAATCAATTTTTCTTGTTTTTGACATAGCGTTGCTCCTGCCTTAGGTGTTGTTTTTTTGTTATAAAGTTATCTAGTTATAAGTTACTGTAATCAGATTTGTAATACCACGTCTTGCTCCTGAAAGGCAGTTTTTTTTTTACATTTTTTGTTATATTTTTTCTATACTGAATATGCTAGCAACTTCCTTTGATTTGAACATTTTTTAACATGTTTTTTTTTTTTTACACAGAAACTGGTATTTCGATTCTGAATAAGAAATGTTTCACTGTTTTTTCAAAAGTTTATAGTGTATGATTATAAACTGCAGCTTAAAGTTAAAAGTAAATAGGGAAATTATTTATTTATAAAAATCTATGCTAATGCGACATTAGAAAAACAGAAAAATGCTTGTTTTCCAATCGTATTACTAATTATGGTAGACACGTCTTGATAGAATTCCAAATTATGACATTGTAATGCAAATTTGATTGAAGTAACTTATAGCTAATGTATAGGAAGTATGGAAACTGTGACTTTCTAAATTTAATGAAACTTGATAGGCATGTGGAAGCATCCTAAATATATAGGCTGACTAACTTCCAATTTTCGCTGCAGGGATCTCATGTACTATTGAGGATAGGGGCCAATTTGGCAATGCTTCCTGTGTTTCTTATGAAGCCGAAAAGAAAATGGATTTTTGACACCATTAACAACAAAATTAGTCTCCTTTTCGGATTACAGCCATGCCTAACGTGTTGACAAAAGTTTTTAATATTGTGTTTCAATTGACGAAGACTATTTTAAGGTTAAAGGTCAGGTAGCCGTAAATATTAAACTGCTAAGCAGTTTAATTTCATATATTTTCCACTATCTGTTCTGAGTTGTCTGGCACACTATATGCCCCAATTCTTGCTTTCGACTTGCTTCTGCAATTAATGTAAATATTCAAGGGTGGTTAATTTAGTATGGTTTATATAGAAGCTGTTGGTTTGCATCTTGCAGCTCTAGTGATGCAAATGCAAGCAACACCTTGTATCTGTGCGAATGGCCTGCAATACGTTAACATGAGTCTTACCACTTCAATGTACAACCAATACATCGGGCGTGGCTTTAATCTCTATGTTTTTCTAACTGTTTTGCGGGTTGTCATTAGAAGAACACAAGAACTATTCTTAAGAATTTAGCATCTTGACTTTACTTTTTCATTATGAAGAGTTGGCGGTGTTATACCATCTAACTTTCTTGTTTTTTTTTGTAAACCAAACTAGTGGCATTTTCGCAGGAGAAAGTGTTATGCAATTATAGTTTTCACTTCTTCTATCACCTGTATATGTTAAATTCATTTGGTACTGTCACATTATTTATTATATCTTTATAGGTATTTCTAGGTTTTCTTTTCTGTTGTATCCCATATGTTTTATTATTTCTGGCATTATGCTGCCCTTACTAGGTGCTTTTATACCAGAAACATAACAGTTTAAGTGTTCCAGGTATTTTTGATCCGTTTTTATGGACTGGGTGCTTGCGCTTATGAGCCGCAACTAAGTGACATTTAGACGTATTTGCAGCAATACTTCGTAATAGAGATTCCGTTCTCTGTAATTTAATTTAGAACATTTTACTTTAACATCTAATGCTTTTAATCTATTAGGTACGTCTATTTTAGGTAACATCGATTCTGATAGACGTTCTGACCTACTTTGAGGGCATAATACATATAATGATATATGCTTATTATTAGCTCTACATCTTTTTACGAATGTATGTATAATGTGCTTACGTAATATCGCATTTCAATTAAATAATTCGCTTACAATATGGAAACCATGATTTACGACCTGTAACAATAAATTCCATTATTTAATTTTCTCGTGAGGAATTTTAGAAGTCAGAGTTAGATATACCGTGTGCGCTATTATTGCGACCGTGGAATTTATCATAAAAACTAGCAAAGATAAAAAAGTGAGGTTTTTTGGGCGTATACAGGGTTTTCCACGGTAGCCGTTCGTTAGAAGTTTCCGAGGTTAGAAAAAACCTGGAACTCTGAATTTTTGGAATCCGGGGCTATTCAAGATTCTCTTTCATTTTAAAATATTTTCAGGGTCTTACCACTTCCGGTTATACCGGAAGTCGCCATAAACTTTCTTATTTTAAATGGAATACCCTGTATATTATTTCATTTTTAAATTCCTGAGAAAATTTTATGATGAGTTCTAATAGGTTTCCCTATACCTATTTTCAACTGCTACTTAGATATCTTGATTTTTTTGAAAATTTTGAAAGATGTAGCGTTATTTGCAACACAGTATGTTTTGCCCATTTTCGACTGGTAATAAACACTTCTAGGGTAGATGGAATCACAAGAATGGCACTTTCGAAATCCACATTGACAATTGATTTGTCGCATACAGGGTGTCCAAAACTGCATGACCAATTACAAAATCTTCAAAGTTGAAAAAGTTCTATTTCTCAAATGGAACACCCTGTATATTATTGGATGATCAGATGCCGGCTTTAATTCTGCATCGATTCGCTATGACTTTCCCTATACGTATTTACAGCGGTTTTCTTGTTATGTCAATATTTTCTGTTTTAATGTGATTTTTGACAGAAACTGAAACATTGTATGTGTTTCATTTCAATTAGAAAATGGAAACAAAACATGAACATAAGAAAATTTGAAACGTAGTAACAAATGAAAACCAAAAAAATGAGGAGCATAATGTCAAGAAAAAATAAAATAAATTGAACGAAATAACTAAAATAATTGTTCTATGTGACCACCATTTTGGTTCAAACACTGAATCACTCTATCATGTACTCCTCGCG
Source organism: Cetonia aurata (assembly GCA_949128085.1). NCBI lineage: Eukaryota > Metazoa > Arthropoda > Insecta > Coleoptera > Scarabaeidae > Cetonia > Cetonia aurata. Next base: position 31,290,614 of record OX421888.1, on the reverse strand, counting down.
AAACCGATATCCGAAGTTCGTCTGGGGTAACCGTGAACACGGTTCAATAGTTCCTCTCTCGTTAATACAGATGTAGAGTACACTTGCTCTTTTATGCGACCCCACAGGTAAAAGTCCAAGGGCGTCAAATCGGGTGATCTGGGTGGCCAGTTCCAGCTAGTGTGGAGTGCGCGGGAGCACCATCTAGTTGATACCAACTGTTTGCTCTCTCTCCTGGAGGTAGAGTATTTAAAAAATCACTAACAAATACTCTAAGTATCTCTAGATATCTAGCCCCATTTAAACTTTCATCGTAGACTTGATATGCTACGCTATTGTTCATAACCAGACAAAAAACATTAAAGCTAAACTGGCCCTGGTGATTATTCTCCCTTAAGACATGTGGATTATCTTATGCCCAGTAGTGAATATTTTGACGATTTATAATCCCTTGCCTGCTGAATTTTGATTCGTCAGTCCAGATAATTTTATAAAGGAACCTTGGATCTTCTGTCTTGCCTCATCACCAAGGCGTAAGCCTTGTACAGTTATTTCACAAAAAGGATGCATTTTGTGTTTTTTTAATATCATATGAATTGAAGTTCTTCATATGCCCAATTCCAGCGCTGCTGCTGGAATTGAACTCCGTGGATAAGCTTGAAAATAAGCCAAAACATTCACCTCGTTAGCTTCATTATCTATTACTGGCTTTCGGTGATTACGAGTTGCCTTTACACTCCCAGTTTCCAAAAACCGAGCTTCAATTCTTGCAAATTTTCCAGGAGTCATTGCTGGTAAGTCCAGATATCGCTCGTTAAATAATCTACATGTGCGTCTGACAATTCGTTCACATTCACCGTGCACCAAATTTAGCAGAATATTAGAATATTCTTCAATATTCTCCATTATTAACTGTATTTCATAGAATTAGCAAAACAGAATTGTACTACTTTAACATAAAATCAACAACTGTCAAGTCACTTGTTCTAATTCCTCTTATAATCAATGCTTACTGGATACGATTTTGTAGTTTTATTAGATTTTAGTAAAAAATATGGAATAACAAGAAAACCGTTATAAATAGGTATAGGGAAAGTCATAGCGAATCGATGCAGAATTAAATTCTGCATTTGATCATCCAATAATATAGAGGCTGTTCCATTTGAAAAAAAAAAATTTTTTCAACTTTGAAGATTTTGTAATTGGTCATGCAGTTTTGGACAGCCTCTATGCGACAAATCAATTGTCAATGTGGATTTCGAAAGTGTCATTCTTGTGCTTCCATCTACCCTAAAAGTGTTTATTACCAGTCGAAAATGGGCAAAAGATACTATGTTGAAAATAACGCTACATCTTTCAAAATTTTCACAAAAATCAAGATATCTAAGTAACAGTTGAAAATAGGTATAGGGAAACCTATTAGAACTCATCATAAAATTTTCTCAGGAATTTAAAAATGAAATAATATACAGGCTGTTCCATTTAAAATAAGAAAGTTTATGGCAACTTCCGGTATAACCGGAAGTGGTAAGACCCTGAAAATATTTTAATATGAAAGAGAATCTTGAATAGCCCTAGATTCCAAAAATTCAGAGTTCCAGGTTTTTTCTAACCTCGGAAACTTCTAACGAGCAGCTACCGTGGAAAACCCTGTATACCTAATGCAACAATTAAGGAAAAGGCTATGGTGAGGAAAGCTATGTACCTAGATCGGATACCTTGATGTATGACACAATTAAAAGTCGTATCGGAATCTTGTTGCAAAATCCTGACTTAATGGGAAAATTCCACTGACCTCATCTGGAAACTTCGTGACTTTAATTAACTTTAATTTTACAGCAAACAAGAGTTTTTAAAGTTAGGTGCTTGGCGCACAGCGGATTGTTGTTTACGTTAAGGTCACATGCTAATCATAATAAATCCTCAAGTCGTCGGGAAGAGACGCGAGTGATCCTTTTACAAGGTCGCGTGTCGTAACCTAGTTTTATTTACCTCTTAATTGCCTGCAATTCGAGTGACATCATAAAATAGAAGCATTTATTGCGAATTACTTTATTTAAAGTATGTCGTTCAATGTCTATTTCCGGTAACTTTGATATCTATAATCCTCTCATGTAAGTATTGGTTGTAAATACCATGTATAAACCAACCCGACAGAGATATGCTTCTTCAAGGTTTCGGTCTACAGAAAAATGAAAAAGAAAATGGAAGCTTAGCTGTTCCGGCAGTAATTTAGTTCGTTGCTGTTTTCTTGGTTGGAGGCCACATCGAAGGTGGATCAGAGTATGCCAGCCTAAGCGGGTGCAAGTTACATAGGAATTCGTCCGACAACTTCTGGTTGAGTTAATACAGCAATACCGTCCGTTACACTGAAACCGTAATGAGAAAAGTAGGAAGGTTGCACGGAAATATACGAACAATATATCCACCTTACCGTGAAAAGGTAAAGTCTAAAACGAAATACCGGTGTGCAATATATTTCTCAATTTATCTTGGTCGAAGTTTGTGCGTTTATTATAAATAATGAGAAACATCTTCAAGGAGATAAGAGTTTCTTTCTAACTTATTGTATCTTTATTAAATAAATTTATGCGTGCTCTGAAAGCCCTTTTTTAAGGCATCAGAGGAGAATCAATTTGAATACATTATTCCATGATAAACAAAATTATACATATTGTTCATATGTTTATATGTAAGGTAGAATCGAATAAAATCTTAATTCAAACGAATACCTTTATAAGTCCTCGAGGAAATCGTGGCGTCGTTTCATATTAACGAAGGAAAATTATAAAATTGGGCTAAACCACAATTACCGTATGTTTTAGTTAGCGACCGCTTTCATAGTTACTTCATCAGATCTATATTGTGTGGCTGATGGTCCAGTGACTTGCGCGCTTGACCATCAGTCACGGGGTCCGGGGTTCGAATCCCAGGGCCTGCTCTCAGAGTGAGGTTTTCGTGGTTTTCCTCACTCCTTGGCAAATGCTGAGAGACAAACACCTTAAGTCGCTCCACGGGCGCAGGCGTAATAATAACTCATGGCCCGCCGATGCCCCCTGTAATTGGCGAAAGCTGTTGGGGGATGTAAAGGCATGAATTATTATTATTATTATTATTATTATTATCTATATCATCAGGTCAAAATGGTCTAGAATCATCCAGAATTAATATTAAATTTAAATATACTCACAATAAATACAAAGAATTGTCAAAAAAACGAACTAGTAAAATTCTAAGCTATTGAATAAAACATCTTAAACCCTTTAAATTTAAAATACTTAAACGTTGTTAAAATAGTGCTATACACGTCTGGGTTTCTGGGTTGAAACCGCGTCCTGGAACGTTCTTAGCCCAACGTTTCGTTCACACTTGCATGGGACATGTTCAGAGCTGGTTCTTTCGTCGCTGTTGACCTGAAACTGACTTGGGGATGGATTTATGTGCGGGTAAAGGTGCAATGGAACGTAACGGTTACAGCTGGTTTATTTGGAAAAGAAAGATTTCCAGGTGTTGTGTAGGAAGTAACCGTCGTCACGGTTAAGGTTATTAGGATGTTGATGGATTTCAATGGATTCTCGGATTCTGCGGTTATAGTAGTGCGGAGTTCGGAATAGGATTTAGGCAGAGTTGAAATAGATTTGGTGATCGGTCTTTAGCCTATGCTCAGCAAGTGCAGATCCAGTTACGGGGAAAGCTCGAGTACAACACTCATGTTCTGCGACACGAGTGCTCACCGAACGCTTTGTTTCACCAAAGCCGCACGAACACGAAATTCGGTAAACACCAGGAGCTTTAAGAAGATTGAGTCGTGTGATTTTGTGAGAGGGCATTTAGGAAACGGTCTGAGTGTGTAGATTTGCGGTAGATATGCCCCAACGATCCATAAAAGCGACGATTCACTAGGACATCTAGGAAAGGAAGAGTACCTTCCGACTCGACTTAGATGATGAGTTTAATGGAACTGTGTTAAAAGCTAAGAAATGTTAGGAAGTGTAATGAACGTATCTAAACCAGCATTTCGGTTTATGGCAATAGGAAAGTAGTACTGGTTGTTCAAATGCTTCCATAAAAATGTTGGCTACAATATCGAAAAAGTGGGGAACCCATAGCTGTACCTTGTTGCAGCTATGGGTTCCCGTACAGTAAACAAACACACCTAATGATTGCAATGTCCACCGATGTAGATGGGTGATGATGAATCACTTGTGGTGGCCTCTGGCACCAACCATTCCAGTCAGTCACTAGCGCACCACCAAATTACTGTAGACCCACAATTTCATATTAAAGCCTACATTTAATTCCATTAAGAAAATTTACAATAAGTATAACTTTATTATTCATATCCAGATCTGCAAGAATAAAATAACAGTCCCCTGTTTTGCATTTGAGATTGATCCTCCCAATGAATCGAGCGCCGAAAGAAAATATAACTTCTATATCACACGTAATTACAATTTTCAAGATCGCTGAAAACCTGTATAAAACCAACTTGATTCATTTTATTAACAATAAATTAAAAGATTTGAACGCTACATCGGCACGTTTATTACAGATGATTTTTTTCTTAGGCTTTGTTTTATATTTGGGTTGTGCGCTTATTTGTAAATAAATAGTAATGCGTAATTGCTTTAACACCTTTGCCAATTGAGTAACCTGTCGAAATCCCTTAATAATGCCCACTTTTACTACTAGAGACACCACCTTACGATCAATTTTATTTTAATTTGTGTTTATAGTATTACGAGATTATTTCTTGTATTTTATTTTCCTTTTACATAATAATTTAAAAAATCAGTCAATTTCGCATGAACATTGCTCGTGACATTTGGTGGATGTGCCCTATCTACACAGATAAAAATACGGAGTTGGATTTCACACCGTTTCAACACTTTTCCGGTGTTCCCTCGCGACCATCCGTTCAAGGAGCCTCCATTTAAGAGTTAAATATTTTACACCTCAACGGAAGAAACGTGGAGGCAATTTCATCCTAGAAACTGTGAATTTCCTCCAATAAGGAGGATGTTTCTCCTCTTACGAAGGTAAAACACACCGCTGGGAGGTTAATGGGAGCTACTGAAATCCATATCAGAGGTAACTACCTCCTTAATAGATGAGATTACCACCGCCAAGGAGAGATTCTAACTCCATTTGAGAGTACATCCCCTCCTTGACAGACGAAAATGCCTCCGTTACGGAAACTATTGTTCCATGGCGGTGCTATTGAAATCCATATCGGAGGTAACCTTTTCTCTTTTACCCAGCATTTCTAATTTCATATCAGAATTAATTCATTTCATAGTGAAGTTACTGGAAACCAAAACGAAGTCAATTTTTTCCATAATACATGAAATTGCCTACATATTTCCATTACGAAACCACTGCAACCTGCAAGTAGTGTACAGAAAAAAAAAATGATAAAGCACAAGCACGTATACTCTGATCACCCACCTTTTGATATTCTGATACTTTATGCGTAAATATATATTATATTTCTTGTCTGCGGTTTCCGTTCATACACGATGTGTATCTGTACATACAGAACTATACATCTCATAAACAATAAAAGGAAGAGTTTTTGCTATTTGACGCCATTTTCAAGTGGCTCCCTCATACAACGTTTACGCATGCGTTCATCGACGAGCATTGACCAAACTCCACTTTGGACAAAAAAAAATTCCCGAAAGGATTATTTTTCTCCTGTTCGGTGTAAAACTGAGTAAAAAACAGCGTTTAGTAGTTGAAATAAGAATAACCCTGATATGGGGAGAATATAATATGCAATGAATACATTTAACTGCGTTTGGGAGTTAGATATACAAATATCCGTGGCGGAAATAATAAGAAGGATGTTTTCTCCGTGTTGAAGTTAAAATAAAACGGAGGACATTGTGAGCCTCCGTTTCGGTGGGGATTTTCCCCGAAAGTGATATAATGCCCACCGTTTTGTAGATATACAGCTCTTTTCTCTACATAAAGCCTTCCGAATCGGAGACTCTGTATTTCACTCCGCTATATTTTTATCTGTGTACCTTGTGTATGTCGTAGTAGACAGGTGTCGAAACAAGAGGCATGGCTAAATTTGACAATCTTTATTGATAATAACTCTTGCAGATACTTTTTTGGGGAGTTTCCTTTCGCGGTGTCTACTGTCAGAGAGCCCCTTACAAGTGTTTGTACACTAATTATATAGCGCTATGCCCACTCCCAGCTCCTAACAAAGAGCCTCAGCTCATTATTCACTTGCCCTTGAACAGCAAGTTTCCACTATAATATCGAAGTACAAATAGATGTAGCAGCGACATAAGGACCTGAGGAATCCAGCTGACAGGAAATGATGATCTTACCTCCGTGGGTATGCGTTGGTATTAAGAGACGTGGATGGTGTTAGTTGAAGTATTTATGATATGCATGAAGTATGCATAATATTCGATAAATACGTAAAGTTTTATTGTAATAAAATTAAGTTAGTATGGCTGCTATATAAAATGGGTTTTTGTTTGCTATTTTCCAATATAATTTATTTAATCATTCCGGTTTTCTGGAGGTAAGGGTGATGCCACAAATCGGATTTCACAACATAATCACAATTATACATATTAATATTTACTTGGATATGGTATTCGTAAAACGAAGTTAACTTTTTTCTTTTAATTATTTTACAGTTTAATGTTGTTATTTTTAAATGATGCAAGACTTGTCTTATATTACATTTATATTTTAGTTGGCGTTTCGGTTCTTGTGAGAACTAATTTCAAAACCTTGCTACCTATAACATTGTATATCTTTAATTATAGGTATAATTATACTTTTGTATCTTACCTTATGTTTTGTTTTTTCGTAAATTACATTTATAATATTAAAACTCATTAAATAAATGTTTTTCCGCTAATCATTGTAATTAATATGAGGCAATTTTGAAATTAAAAATTTACCTTCGTGTAGGATTTGAACCCGACAAATACAGATCTTGCCGGTCTGCCGGCATTCCAAGATCTGTGACATTCAAATTGTGTTGTGCCCGTGCTCCTCGTTAGCTCAATTGGTAGAGTAACCATCCGGTGAATGGGAGATGTCGGGTTCAAATTCTACACGAGGTAAAGTTTTTAATATATATATATATAAAATAGGCAATTTTTATTATTTATTAATTACAGGAAAACATTTAATATTTAAAAACATTACAAACACGTCAACTACATTCAAACGTTAACATGCAAATAACATCCCATTTTTTTTTATTCTAAAAGTTTTTCTTTTTCTTTTCTTTTCCCTTTCTTTTGATTTTATTTTCTTTGGCTTTTTTTATGTGTTATATACACTTTTTTTGTCCTTATAATCAATAAATTATTATGATGATGATTATTATTATTATTATTATTATTATTACTATTATTATTATTAGCCACTACTCCCGATGCATTGTCCTTCTAGTGATACTGGACGTGCGGAATGCCTTTAACTCGCCCAGGTGGATCGACATTTTAGATGCGTTGGAGCATTCGTTCGGGGTGCCTTCATATCTGTTGCGATTGATCGATAGCTACCTGTGTTGTTTGATACACGATAGTGTATCAAACAACACAGGAGTACAGGGTGACATCTGGGGTCGCACAACAACCTGTATGACGGCTTATTGAGGATGGAGATGCCTGATGGGGTGAAACTGGTTGGCTATGCAGACGACGTTGCGTTGCTCATCACCGCGCGGGATGTCGGTCTGGCTCAGCTGCAGCTTAATCAGACCATGAGGAGGGTGGACCGTTGGATGGAGAGTCACGGGTTGGCACTGGCCCTCAACAAAACGGAGATTGTTGTTCTCACTAAAAGACGGATGCCTACAATCATCCCTGTTCAAGTGGGAGAGATGCAGGCCACAACACGCCCCGCAGTGAAGTATCTGGGCGTGCTGGTGGACAGTAAATTGACATTCTGGCCACAGATTCTTCGGACCGCGGACAAGGCGGCGAAGATAACAGCCGATCTTTCAAGGCTGATGGCCAACGTGGGCGGTCCCAGATCCAGCAGACGGAGACTATTGATGTCGACAGTGCAGTCCGTCATTCTGTACGGGTCAGAAGTGTGGGCGGACGCACTCAACAAGGAGCTACACAGAAAAAGGCTAGCCCAGATGTAAAGGAGGGCCGCGTTACGGGTCACCAGCGCCTATCGTACGGTGTCGGAGCTCGCGTTCCTTGTGGTGGCAGGAATTATTCCGATCGCGCTTCTTGCGCAAGAAAGGAAGCGAATCCACACCACAAAGATCCAAACCGGAGAAGACAGTTCTCGTAACGAGAGGGAGAATACCCTAGCCAGGTGGCAGAGCCTATGGGAGGACGACGGGAGAGGTCGCTGGACTGCCAGATTAATCCCGAACCTGCGCCCATGGATCACGAGGGGCCACGGCGAGGTAGGCTTCTACCTCACGCAATTTTTGACTGGCCACGGGTACTTCAGATCCTACCTACGACGTGTGGGTAAAATGGACTCTGAAGTATGCGTATACTGCGGCGAAGTAGAAGATGTCCACCACACCTTCTTCGAATGTCGAAGGTGGGCAGAGCGGAGGGAGCTGGTGGAAGCTAGGTTTGGTGTGCTGTCACCAGACACAATCACTTCGAAAATTTTGGAGAGCGAGGACTTCTGCGTATGCATTGCCGGGTACGTGGAATGGGTTCTCCGCACAAAGAAGCCCGACCTCGATCATGTTTAATTGGAGTGTGGCCCTTATACAGCCAAATATATGGACCCAGCACCGAAGTAATGTGTTTAACGGTTCCGGGCTGGCGTCTAGGAGACGGGGGTGTTTTTAGCTGGTAGTTTTCTTTTGAAGTAGTCCAGCACTCGTGCGTAAATGCATTTTCATCTCAAAAAAAAAAACTATTATTATTATTTCAATTTATCGTTTTGTATGTGTAATTTTTTTATTCTAATTTATTGTGGTGTACGCGTACTCGATTTGGTTCCGTGTTTAATAATAAGGTTGTTATAGATACTACTTAAATTGTTTATGTCACACTTGCATGTTTTGTTAATGCAGTGGCATTATATGTATTTGTTCTTTCTCTATATATTGTTTACTTTTTCCAATATAAATTGCTTCGTAATCTTTACATCTTATTTTGTGAATTGTATTAGTTTGTTTACTACATTCTAGTTGTTCTTTAGTTTTTGTAAAAAATGAGTTTGAATAATTTGGTTTATGGGCTATGTGTATGTTATATTGTTCAATAATTTTTGTAAATTTTCTGGTAATTGTGTGTATGTATTTATTATTTTTTTTAAATATTTTGTTTCGATATAAGACAAGTCTTGTATCATTTAAAAATACCGTCATACCTAAAAAATAAAGCAGATGAATTTACTTGGATACATTGTCCAGCGAGTACCACCCTTGAGTTATTTCTGTCAAGCGCTTAGCCCGGGACAATATAAAAGAACATCTTTTTATTAGGACCAAAAGAAGTAGTATTTATCCTGAAGCACGGTTTAAACATTTGAACAAATTTTTTGTACACACGCCATATACGTTTTCAAAAAATAGATTCCTAGATGAAAACGATAGATATATCTTACATCTCTATGTTTTTAAACGTAAAGAAACCGCAACCGTGGGTAGGCTAGGATGGGCTTCGATTGACACTGCACCAATCAACCGAGTGGTGAGTAGATGAAAATAACTATCCAGCATCGAGACCAAAAATAATATACTGAACGAACCATGAATGAAATTAAACGTTAATTGAACGTTCTGCAACGCGGATATTTCACAGTTTATTATACTGGAAACAAGCCAGATTAAACGTTTATCCAACTATGTCGGCAGTGATACAATGTGATATGGACAATCTATCGTATACTATACGACAAGTATTATTGCATGGGTTAATACTATTATCTTTCCCAAAGCTTTATTATTTTATTCAAAAACATAGAAGTATATGGTTTAAATTCGCTGCCTGAGAATGCTCAGCGCACCGTCAATAACAAACGCAAATATTCTGTGCGGTCGTTTTCAGAATATCCCCTAAAACGTACAAAGAAGTGAAAGCGGGTTGGAATTGCCGAATAAACTCGAACCGTAGCTATGAGCTTTTTTTATATTTGAATAAGAGAAAAGCAAAAGAGAGTCATGATATTCCAATATTATTTTCTTTAATTCTGTTCTCAGCATTAGATTAAATATGTGGATCAAGATAAAGATATATTATTACTTCAAAGTACTTCAGTTTATCGAAGTGGCGATAAAAATTATTAAAAAGAAAATATATAAACCTGAAAAGTTAAATAACTCAAATGCAAAAGTTGGTTTCATGAAAATTCTTTAAATTTTAGGAAGTTTTTTTTTTCAATTAGAAGGACCTTCTAAATGTATTGATTTTTAACAATGGGTAAACTGCATTTAATATACCATGAGGTCATACTGAATTTATCACGACTATAATGGTTATGAACACATAGAATTTTCTTTGTGTTCCTCCAACGAATGTTTTATTTTGGTAATGCAATCGAAACTTTATTCAACTAGATCAATACACGGCACAGTAATGAAAAAAGTACACAATATCAATATCAGACGATCTTAATTCACATTTTTGGTACAATTAAATATTAAAGGAGCACACGCACGTTTCCGATAGTAATTGGTTCCACTGTCATAATGATAGGAACCTTGATGATTATATAATTATTGTTCGCTAAATTAGATTTTCGTTCCTCCCAAGACGGAATTAAAACATTTTTCATGTAACGCAAGGTAATTAAAGGAGTAATTTAATATTTTATAATAAGCAGTGATAGAGTATCTGCAAAGAAATGTGGGTCAATAATGGATTATTAAAGTAAAACAATCTGATGAATGGAAAAAAAAATATTGAACTACTTAAATAGATACATGATTGATTAGAGAGCTAAACGATTAAGTTCATAAAATATAAAAACAATTCATTCCTAGAATTGCAGATGCTTGTTCACAATAATATTGTTTTAGGAAACATAAAGATCGTAGATCTTTTTATTTGATTTTTTGTTTCATTCATGGCTATCTTTTGCAGATCAAGTAGAGTAGGTATTATAATTGAATTTTTGTTATTGGATCGCGAAAACATATTTGATGAATAAACGGGCTATAGCTAAACTATTAGCTACTAAAGCAGGAGGGTAGCTGCAAATTATGGATTTCCGGCTCAAAATATAGAGCCTACGAAGTAAAATATATCTGAAAGTTAAAATTTTCTCGACCACAATTCCTCCATGGAAGATTCCCTAAGAAAAATCCTCGACAGAAACACAAATACAGTTGTTACACTTTGCATTGAATCGAAAATGACATTGATTTCAATAATTCATTTCGCTTTTCTTAATCATAGACAACATCAGCGATATAAACGTTATTTTGAAGGCAATTTTAAATTCATTCTCTTTACTTTTAATCTGGCAACTGCAATTACGACCGTTACGTCACTTAGCGGTTCCTTTTCGCGCGGGAATATTTAACTTACGCGCCACGGAATTTAAACTCGCTTATTTTAAATTTATTCATTTAAGCGCCAAACTCTTAGACGCTTCGTTTTTTTTATGATCCTTTGTGCATCACTGGATGTTGCTATTGGTTCATCCTTTTTTTTTGTACCTACTTACCGAGCCTTTATAAGGGCTTTGCACGCTACGCGCGTTCTCTGTTCCAGTTCAGTTAATTTGCCGTTGTGACGGACTCGTTTTGACTCGAAAACACAGAAACCATGTGCTGGCCATTCAGCTTCGAAGGCCCCTTGGTTTCAAGCTACAGCTAAGTAATCTCTGTTCTCTTCAGTTAATTTTGCCGTCGTAACGGACCTTTTTTTAACTCGAAACACAGAAACCATGTGCTGTCCAGCATACACGAAAGCTTCGAAGTCTCTTATTTTCAAGCTACAGCTAAGTACTCCTATTTAAAACGTATCTATCGCTTTCTTTTATTTTATTTCATTACTGTTGCTATTTATATTTTTAACTTGTAATTGCCAGTAACTTTGCTCTCACTAGCAGTCATTTACTATTCACTTATAGAAACGGATTAATTGCGTCACTTTTAAATTAATCTCAGGAATTCGGCTACCACGTGCTATTTCTTCTTTTGTCTTAATTCTAATATCAGAATACATTAATCTTAACACCAGAAGTCAGCAACCACGTGGCCAGTTTTTCTTTTTTTCTTTTTTTTTTATTATTACAATAAAGTTATCGTTACGTTTTGGATCTTTCTTTTTTTATTAATCATTACAGCGACTCCAAGCGTCATGCTCGTGTGTACCGCTTTTCTTACTAAGTTACTATGTTCCTGGATTTTGACTGGCTTGCGGATGTGCAAGGGGAATCTCCCTCTCCAGTTAAATAAATTCATTAGTAATAAATGGAATTTTTAATGGATACTATGAAAGAAACAACAAAGAAGAAGCAGTATTTTATTATGATTTAATACATTTTCATACACATATGTAATAATAAATTAAATCAACTGCCATATCAAAAACTTCTTTGTTAATTCATAGTTCCGGTCTAATCACAACGAAGGGCGTCAGTAGAATACGTCTACCTTCCGAGTTCATATTAAAAACAAATTTACAGGTCCTAGTAACACTCTCTTCTTGGAGACTCGTCCAATTCCCGTAAGCGTTTTGTTGGTTAATCCTTGATGGTGCTTCTTTTGCTAGCGATGGATCTGCCTACTGGTTCCCTCGCTGATGAAGATTGATCCGTATGATATGGTTATACATTCTGCTGGTATCTATCGTTCGGCATATTTCCTCCTCACATTCTCTCCTCCTTTCAAATGAATGAGATGAATACGATTTCACCTTCATCATTTCCCACACTTGCTAGGCTTTGCGATTGTGCCTTTAGTCTAGTGGCTTACACGCTTGGCTATCAGTCATGGGGTCGCGGGTTCAAGTCTCACTCTGGTCAATTGCGATAACGACGTTTTGAAGGATCATTCAAATGAGCACTCACTGAGGGAATAGTAATTCGAATGATAAGTTTTATGTGTATCTTGAAATATCGTTCCAACGGATTTTCCGATCGTCAACACATTTACATATAGAGTACCCCTTTGATGGTCTTTATTGGATATAATAATAATAATAATAATAATAATAATACTTTATTGTCGTGGTTTTCAAGAAAACATTTACATTGTCAGTAGGAGAGGACAATAAATAAACAAATATAGAAATACAAAATAAGCAGCTATATAATGAACACTAATGATGTTAATATGTCAAATTGCTATCGAAAATATTCCTTCACAGTGTAGTACGTGTGTGCCAGTAGATATTTCTTAAGTTCTCTTATATCTCAGTTAGAGTCAACAATGATATGATGGTGTTCCAGGTTGAGGTTACCGCAAATCATTACTGCGTTAAAGAAGTAGAGAAGTGGACTAAGGCAGAAACGTCATTTTTTTGGTCAATACTTAAACCGACCAGTACTGTTAGTGTTGATTACAAGCTGGTTTGGGACGGTTTGAAGTCCCTAAATTAGATGGGCAACAAAAAGGAAAAAATTCCATCGGCAAAGTCTATCAACAGGTGCATGTCTAGTAAATCCAAGGAATGGTGGCGAAAATCCACAGGTCAAACACAGGTAGAATAGTTTGACTTTACAAAAGATCTACTGAGCAACGGCAGGAAAACTGATAGTCCTGACAGAGGACACTAGTTGCACATTCTCCCAAAAAGGGAAAGAATTACGGTAAAGGTTAAACAGTTGCGACGCAGTCCTTATCAAATCTAACATTATCATTCTTCACCTTCCTTTGCAGACACACACTGCAATGGAAAAATCGATTTTAATATCCAGTTTTAATTTTAATTTGAATTAATCATTAATTTCTTTTATTTTGATTGATTTTCCCATGGGCGATAGCGTTGCTACCGCATGTTATTTTATTTTGAGTTTTTTATTTGGTTAATGCTGTTTACGACGCGAATGTCGTCCCCGCAGGCGGTGCCCGGTTCACGAAAGCCCAACTCCCACCATCGCGGCCGCGTGGACGGAATCGCAAGTGTATTTGAACTGCGCTTGACACAAACAATCAGTTCAGTTCCAGTCTCTGAGTCCTTGCCAGTCAGCTGCGATTGGCGTGTCGGCATAGCTTCTGGCACCCGTCGAGCTTCTAAATCCCGGTCTGATTGTAACGTTGGCAAAGCTTACTGACGTAACACAGACATCTTTTCCGTCCGCTCGGATTGGCGTGTCGGCATAGCTTCTGATACCCGTCGAGCTTCTTATTACCGGTCTGACTGTAGCACTGGCAAAGCCCACTGGTCTAACGCAGGCATTTTATCGATTTTTCTCTTCTCTGGCCGTTGCGCCGGCACATTTTCTGGCGCTCTTAGAGCTTTATTTATAGTCACTACCCTATCGACGAATTTAACACCGTCACCGATATCTAACCTTCGTAGCTCGCGAAATCCGACCGCGTACTTATCGACCGACCCCCGTACATTGTCGCTTGACATTATTAACCGAAATATAGCTATTAGATACCGCATTCAGATTTCAAAACGATTACAAAAGCCCCATAAATGTTTTAAAGTTCACCACGGTACATATTTTTACATGTATACGATTGTACATGCAGTTGTTTACTCATCTTTTTTTTGCTGTATATATTCCTTGTCCGTTACACTTATTATATAGATATAACATAATACACTTTCACTGTTTCTTTGCGCAATGCGAACCCTGAACTTTCTTCGACTCATTGCTACCACTTTAGGGTTAACAATTTATTGTGACGACGTAAATAATATGCAACACCGTTCAAACCGGCACGAGGTTGTAATTTGCCGTTTGACAACTGACAATCAGCGCTACCAAACGATTTTAGGGCGAACCTTTTCTTTCAACTTACGAGGAGCAACGTATAAGTACTAAGCATTTTAAAAGCAAGCAAGCAATCGAAAGCCCACAAGCAAGGGCATCAAAGAGTAAACGGTGAATAACGTCAGCACCGAACCAGAGAAAACCGAAAAGAAAAGAAAAACGTCGTTACAATTGGCGCCCGCTCAGGGACCGTCTTTTTTTTTAAAGTAATACCGAACAGGGACCACGTTTTTTAAGTAATACTGGGAATTAAGGAGTTTTTCTTAATTTACCTCGAATTTCGCGTACATTCGCTACATCTGACTGAACATCTGACCGACTGTAGCAGATCCGTACCGCTTTAGAACCGCGTCGAATTTCCTTTAAGAAGTGTTCAGAGCATCATGACCGAGTAAAGAGAACCCGGAAAGCAATAACCGTCGTCGTTACAACACCATAAGAAAATAAACGGTTTTTAAAGCAAAAGGCGTCTATAAGAATGTTATGCAATGCATAATATCCGTCAGCATACCCTCGGTGTATATTTTGGCGTGTGTCGAACAAATTCATAACACGAACGTAAGTATACTGCTTACAGCGATATTCATAGGAGTACGTCGAAAAAATGAATATGCAATACCATACCACCGGGTTGAAAAAGCAAAATATTCTGTGAACTACTATGGATATGGAAGTACAGTAGTACCCCGTTATCCGCTGACTCCGTATCCGCGGTTTCAGTCATCCGCGATTTACCTATGATGAGCAGAAAACGCGTTATATCAATAAATACAGAAACAAATAAAGACATTCGAGCCTTATTAAAAGTGATAGGAGCATTTGTCTATATATTGTCGTATATATGAGTCATCCCCTGAATTCGGCGCTCTCTTATGATAAGTTAAACAAGTTGGAATGTGCTTAAGGTGCCACTCGCTTGTACATATAAACGCTTCTGTTAACTATGAGTTTAGTACTATTCGAATTGTCGGACAAGACAGTGCTAGCAATAGTTTTTAAATAAAGCAAGTAAATTTGAAAATCATTTTAAAATGGCTTCTAAACCAAAAAGAAAACGCGAAATGCTCACTATTAGTGAAAAAATAAAAATCATTAATATGATTGAAATAGAAAAAAAATCTATTGCAACTGTTGCTAAAATATACAATAAAAACGAATCTTCGATACGGGAAGTGTTAAAAAACAAAGACAAGATTCGTGCTAGTTTTTCTAGTACACCCCAAACTGCAAAAGTTGCAACGTAATAAAGTGTTACTTAAGGTAGAAAATGCCTTAAATTTATGGGTGGAGGATATGATAAAAAAACATATTCCTATCGATGCCAAAGTGCTACAACAAAAGGCGTTGGTTTTATATGAAGATATGCAGACCCAAGATTATACTGAAGAGGAAGGAAAATCATTCACAGCAAGTAGGGGGTGGCTGCATAGATTTAAAACTCGGTTTAATCTAAAAAATATAAAAATGACAGGGGAATCTGCGTCGGCTGATCATGTAGCTGCTGCCCTGTTTCCAGAAAAATTTAAACAAATTATTGCAGAAAAGAATTATCATCCTAAGCAAGTTTTTAACTGCGATGAGACTGGTCTTATGTGAAAAAAAAAGATGCCTCAACGGACTTATATTCATAAGACTGCAAAGAGTGCACCAGGCTTTAAAGCAATTAAGGATAGACTTACCTTGATATTTTGTACAAATGCAGCTGGTCATATGATTAAACCTGGATTTGTTTACCGATCACATAATCCACATGCTCTTAAATACAAAGATAGAGCTTGCCTGCCTGTGTTTTGGCAATCAAATCGAAAGGCGTGGGTTACGGCTGTTCTATTTACACAATGGTTTCATCAATGCTTTATTGTGAAAGTGGAAAGATATTTGGAAAAGGAAGAATTACCATTTAAAGTGCTGCTGATACTAGATAATGCTCCTGGGCATCCTGTGTCACTAGGCACAGAAAATAAAGATGTTGAAGTGGTTTTTTTATCACCTAACACGACCTCATTGCTTCAGCCCCTTGATCAAGGTGTCATTCATTAGATGCTTTAAAGCCATATATATTCGACAGGTTTTCGAAATGCTGTATACAATGGCTAACGAATGCTCTGATATCGGGGGGTTCATGGAATGCTGGAAGTCATTTACAATTGCTGACGCAATTCTATTTATCAAAGGAGCGATGGAGGAATTAAAGTCAGAAACGATAATAGCATGTTGGAAAAATCTATGGAATGACATCGTTCTTAGTTCTGAAGACACACATGATATTAATTCACATCCAACAACGATATTTAACATAGCGCAGAAAATAGATGGAGAAGGATTTAACGATATAACCAAAGAGGAACTCAGTGATTACATAAACGAAGAGGATCAAGTATTCACCAACGAGGAATTGGTAGACCTTGTGAAATCTTCTCCTGAAGCGAGTGACGATGAGGATGAGGGTCAACAAGAACCGCCAGCATGGACGCTTGAAAAATTTTCAGCGATATTTCGAACTGCTCAAAAATTAAAAGAACAGATAGTAGAATATGATCCAATAATGGAACGCAGTATAAAAATTACTCGCACTATAACAGACGCCTTGAAACCTTTGGAGGATTTGTTTATTGAAATGAAAAGACAAAAACGACAACTACCAATAACAATGTTCTTTGAAAAAGTCGACAAAACTATCGCTAATGCACAGCCATGAACAGCGTTTGCTTCGGATCTAAGTAAACAATAGTATCAATTTAATAGTATCAATTTATTGACATTTGGTATAATGTACATATACATATGTAACACATTACAGAAATGTCAAAAAGACTAAATCACCTAGTGGTGTTCTTCCTTTAGCCTTCCACCATGTCCAAATTTTCATAGGTTTGCCAAAAGTACAATTTATCTGCTTCGTTCACGTTCAATTTCTCCAATTTAGTTTCATTTCATTTTCCAAAAAATCCCAAGAATTTTAAAACCAAATATAACGTTCATGTCATTTTGACATGACATTTAACAATCGACTGCTAACTTGGACTTGGAGGAAGATGAATGAATATGTAGCTCACGATGATAAAGTTTTTCTTGTTGTATATGTATGAACTTATATATTTATTAAACTTAAATTCTATTTGTGCCACAGCACAAGAATATTTATTTATTTTAAATAAATATTATATAACTTATTTTTTCTTGTTTCATTGTTTTAACTTTGCTTCATATTTCATATTGTATTCGAAAATAAAGCGTTCGCTACTATCCGCGATTTTCAGTATCCGCGCAAGAGCACAGAGCCAAACCCCTGCGGATATGGGGGTACTACTGTACTAAAACTGGTTGCCAGAGAATATTAAAGGACTCCTTTATATAAAATTTAAAAGAAAGGTTAAAGAGCTGCTGGTGTAACCTACTTTATACTATAGTGACGAATATTTTAACATAAAATCTTAGTGCGCTTGTCTCATATTCAACTTTGACGTGTGTATGTGTGTTCAAATATCTACAGACGTGAACTTTAGGAATGCACGTCTAAATTGCAGCGAGCTGTGTCTAGCAGTTAGCGTAGGGCTATTTTGCTCACTGCAGCTTAGACAGTCATTCCTAAAGTCAGCGACTGTACGTGGTATGTCAAAAACCTGAATCAATTATTTCTTAACATAAAATTTAATCTATTAAAATTTTTGTGCGTTGTTTTTTTAGCAAAACCAAAAGTTAAAATTTGTTGACCCGTGTTATAGACGAACAGATAAGAGAAACATAAAATTTATCGATTACAGTAAAATATTGGCAACTCTATCCCGTTCTCGATTAAGTATTCACGGGAACTATTGTCGAACACAGCCGTGCTTTGACGATCATGCTTTCAAAGAATAAGCCGCAAGCGAGCCTAGCGTATCGGTTTGGAATTTTAAATCGGGATCTCCGAAAGGGATAAGTGAGGTTGGTTTGATAGTTTCAGATTGGAATCGGGCGTTCGGAGAATTATTACCAGAACTCTGAGCCTGTTTCCTTCTATGAACTTGATTATCACCACTGCCCGATTGGCATGAAAGTTAAATTTCACTATTATACGGAGCCAGAAAATCGACCGATGCGTAGGAAGTTTGTTAATTTGATAGGTACGGGTAAGATAATACCTGTATACCTGCACGACGAACTAACCTAGGCGCTAATTAATGAATCATTTATCTTTATATCTAGCGCCCTGTATGGTTGGAACCTTTATTATTTCGTACAAAAGTTCTTCCCGTTAGAGACCGTAGCCATTAGAATATAATCTCTTGGTTATTGGTGCTATAAATCAGTGGCGGCTCGTGAGTTATGAAAGAGGGTAGGCACAAAATAAAAACTTATATAACCTATTTTTTGTATATAAAATTCCTTCTCCTATTTTCCATGCCGGAAAAGACGTCTGTGACTTTGTTGTCAAAATCCGGGATAGACTGTATGAACTTCTTTTCTATTGATAGAATCGTCAATGCGTTCAGTCCATCTTCTGACATTGTGCTTCTCGGAAAAGTTTTAATCCGTTTGAGGGTAAATAACCTTGTTCACATTCTGCTGCCGACATGGGCGTTGTATAAATAATATCCAACAGTTTGTATGTTTCCGTCAAAACCCTTTTTAGGTTGTTGTCTGTTGTGAACACTAAAAGTGTTCATGGCGCCCATAAATTACTGCAAGTTCAATTTCAATTTTACCTAGGATAAAATTTCATACTTTTATTAAAATGTTTTTGTGGAAATGAATGTCTATAAGTTTTAAAATTTTGAGAATCAAATAATTTTGCCGCACTTAAGTGAACCCTAAAACCTTACCGATTTGGTTACGGTAATTTGGCTTAAAATAGTGTCACATACTTTCTTTGCAGTAATAGCTCTGTTATCACCAGCTGTCGTTTTTTGGTCTTTCCTTGTAGGTTCTTCATTATTATTATCTTGATTGTCATTGTCAGTAGAATTTCTTAAATTTCTAATATAAGTAATTTGCTGTTGGAATTGTTTCATTGTCTTTTGTAGTTGAGAACTGTCAATCTCGGCCATTTGACTATGATTAAATAATATTTCAACATGTGGCATGATGAAATGAAATAACCGAATCCATCCCATCTTCGTAAATAATTTTGTCTAAACATGCTTAGAAATAATCTTGGTGTTTAAATAATGTGTTCACAGTTCGGCTTCTGAAAATCCAGCGTCTAGGAGCAGCGCGTGGTAATTTGCGTTTGACTATTTCATCAAGAATTACCGTTCGTTTTGGCGACCGAGAAAGAAGCTTGAAAATGCAAAGAAATTTGAATTTGCAAAGAAAATTTTTACATTTATATCGCACTGTGCCGCTCGTTCAATAATTAAATTAAATTGATGCACGTAACAGTAAATATTATTAGAGGTGTATATAGTTTCATTGGCCACCAAAGCAATGAAATTTGCAGATTTAATTTGTTTTAATATTTCCTGCTTGTAAATTTGCAACATTGCATCTAGCAATTCGTTCTGAATAGTTTTTGAGGCGCCTTTAAACACTTATAAACTGTTCATACGTATTGCAATCGCAGCGCTTAATTCAACTGCAAAGTTGACTAAGCCTACATAAATACCTGGATTTTCCGTCAATGCCTCAGCAGGGCCTCGTAACGCCAATTCAAAAGCTCCGCAAAATTTTATACACATAATTAACCGGCGCAAAATATGACGAGTCTTTTCCACATCTTTGTTGTGCTTAATTTTATATCGCAAATAAGCACTGCCTAGAACACCAAAATCCAGGCATACATTCATGTGGGAAACGGAATTTTCATATTTCTTTGCCCTCTCTGCGATATGATTCAAATCATACCTTGTTTATTCCACGCACTAACATCTTTCTTAAAAAGTAAGCAGATTAAGTAAAATAGTTTATTTGTTAGTGAACATCTGCACATCCACTCATATTTTTCATGTATATTTTTATTGAATACTCTATTGCAAGTTCGAGTTTTGCTGGTGGAAGTGTAATTTATTTGAAGCTCAAGAATCGGCTGTCTTTTCTCCATAATTAAAAGTTTTTCCTTAAATGATAGCGGGCTTTTTTAAAAGATTTTGCACACAATTAACTTCCATCATTAATAATAAACGTCAGTTTGAAACGCTTTTGAAATCACACATGCGCGGTACGTGCCGGAAACAATGCAATCTAAATGAATGCACGACGTTAACTGGAGACACGAAATTGTGTGCCCGAATGAGACGTTAAACGCATATGGCGAAAATAAGTAGAGTCGGACGATTCGCACTCGAAATAAGGACATCGGAAATTGTGGCCAAGGACATCGTTTCGAGCGTTGGCATATGCCCTAGTGTCTGTGGTACGGAAAGAAACCTTGATACCATCGTTTTTAAAAACACGTCAAAATAATAAAACAAACAAAAGCAGTGAATTACATGCAAATTTCTCTCTGTGTTTATCTTTCTTGTGCCCTTTAGTACCACCCGCCACTGCTATAAACTATACTGCACGATTACTATATTTTGGCAAGATACCAACCCGAGGAAGCTCATATTTTCGGCGTTAAAAAACTGATACCTCCACTGTAAATTTCAATGATTCAGTAACAAGTGAAAGAAGCTAATTTTTAATTGGAAGAACTAACTTAAAGATTTATAAACAAATATAGTAATAATTGGTGACCTTAATCGTCTTAACTAATTAGGTACAAAACTAAATACTAGATCGAGCATGCAATAATAGATACAAACTATCATTAAATGTAATTTGTAACACAACAAATAACGAATAACTTAAGCTAACAATGCAAAAGAAAGATTGTAATTGCAGTGCGTGATACATTTTTAAAAGTAACCCACATTTATAGGGCGATTGATACTTGACACTAGTGTTGAGAACGAAGCTTTCACCACCATTTACTGAACATTGTCCTTACCATAACATGACTTCAAGCAGTATAATTCTTTCATTATCCTAATGATGAATAATCGTCGCGAGTGATCCTGTATGGACATTAATGAAGCGCTATGCTTGAAGTAAATCCTTCACATTACCTTTACGATGATGAACTGAACTGGTAGCGTTCATTCTTCCGTTTTAAGCGATTGGATGTAACATAATCGAGCGTGGTTTAAATAGATTAAATTGTGAATAGTATGACATTTTAATAAGCAATTTAATTTAAAAACGTTTGTATAATCACATAGCAAATAATTTCAAATAGGTAAATAAATTTTATTGTAAGTACGTATGTAAATAAAGTATTGTTGAAGTTTGTAAGATAATTATAGTAATATTATGTGCTACCTACCGCAATCACTTGTCTTATTTACCGCATCCAAGATTAAAGCAGTGTATGTATAGCTCTAGAAACTTGTAAACAGAACTGTCAACATTTTTTTACAACTTTATAGCCAGAAAAAGAAAAAAGGAAATAAAATAAACCTTATTAAATTTATTTTGTTAGATTTACCGACATGCTTGAATTTCTGTGTAAATTACATTGACGCAGATTGTTTCAAAATATAATAAAATTGAATGTACCATTAGCGATCATGTCCATCTGAAAGTATAATAACGTTCACATACATCTCACAATTTGGAAATTTATTAGGAAATGTAATATTCGAATTTTAGCGAGAATGTTTTCCTAATTCAAGATACAATAATGGGTCTGATCGACTAAGATTTATATAAGAAAAGAAACGTTTAGCACCCGATAAAAATATTTTACAAATAAAGTAAAAATCAAGTTTGAAATTAGTTCTTTTCTGAATTTATCAAATCAATACCTAGAATAAGGACATGAAACATCTCAGATCTAACAGAAATAGTGTGAGAAGTCTTCCGTAAATAATGCCACGCGTTTAACGCTAGAAGGTTCAATGTTTGCGGAAAATCGTTCAAGGCTCGCGTTTATTGGAGCTGAAAATCTAAAACAAGGGGTTGGTCTTGTCATCAAACAAAGTCACTGTTTTACAATGATAGTCTTCACTATAGTCTCAACTCAAATAAGTTTTCTTTTTTCTTTACGTTGATACGTAAATACCAACAATGCATTTAGAATGTTAATTAAAACCATAAAAGATAAAAAAAGTGTTGAAGTGGAGCATGTTTTATAGTTAATTTGACCAGCAGGAAATATTTAATTGATCACGAAAAGCTACTATTGTAATTGTTTCGTATTGTTTAACGACGTTGGATTTAAAAATAACGATTCGATTGCTCCAAGAATTTAAAATTTATTTTTTGCGCCAAACGTGCACCAAAATTTTGTTACAATATGGTAATCAATCATTAGATCGTATCATAAGACAGCTAAGGTGTATAGACTCTTGCATTTTTCTAATCTATGTTAAAACAGTAGAAAGAAGTAATACATTTATCTATCAGAAATTCCTACAAATCTTACTCCTCCATTACCTATTCTGCTACGGCTATTGTTAGTATTGCATTTCAAAGGAACATTTAAAAAACGAGCCACCGCACACTGCATCGTCGTATGGCCAAAAATAAAAAATCAAAATAATTTTTAGCCCGTTATTTATCATTTCGTATTTATAAATAAGCATTAGAAAACAATTTTATAAAGTTATCTCACTGTGTACTTTTTTTTTAAGTCGATGCAATGGCCAAATATCAGGAATTTATTCTTTTTGAAATAATCATATTATCAGTCCCAACTTATTAGTCAGTTTTTTGTTGTATTGATTGTCAATTTAACAGGCGTCATTGTATTTATTTCTTTACCTATCACGCATATCAGATTAGTTTTTGTGTGTAGCGCATTACCATACGCAAAAACCACCGCCAAGAATGGAATTTTCAGGCCAAGGTACGTACTTTAAAGAAATCAAGTTTATTGCCTTAAATTCTAACTTTGATAGAGCTTTAAAAAAAAACTTGAAATATCATCTCGTACTGTTTGAATATTTTAGTTAGTCTATGCCTGCATTCTAATTTGCAATGTAGTTTATCTGCGTCTGCATGCGACTTTCATAGTATTTTTTCTTCTTTAGACCGAGTTACCATAACAAACATACAGTTGGCGGAAATATGTTTCGAGTGCAAAAAGGGCGATAGAATAATGTCAGTAGTTTTCGACAGACTATGTTTGATACTCGATGTGGAAGAGTGCAATGAACTATATCGAACAGAAATAAAAAATATTAGTAGACTATTTTGTCTCAACTTTAATAAAGAATTGGACGAAATCGCTAGGAATCGTCAAAAATATCGTGTGCGCTACGCGCCTTGACTTCAACTCCAGACCTGTGAAATTCAATTAGAAAACGACCATATATGTAAGATTAATTTCAAAATGGTGTTCACAATGATAGATGGAAGTATTTGCAACATTTTATCTAACACAAATGCCACCTCCAAGTGTTTCATTTGCGGAGCTACGCCCAAAGAAATGAATACTGAAAAGCTAGTAAACCGTCCACCTGCTGTTGAACAATACCGCTTCGGTATTTTAGATTTGACACTATTATTATTTAGCCATGCGAAATTCATTTGTTTATGATAGAAATCATGGGCGACTGGATTACTTTTTGCTTTTTTCGAACGCACGACCATAAGCACTTTTTTTCGTTTTTTTCGAAAACGAATAAAAATAAGAAAATTTTACAAGAGACATAATTTGATCGCTTTTAAATACTCTATCGAATAAAAATTATTTTGTGTCTCTACTATAGACAGCAAAAAAAATTATGTTAATTTTCATAATGGTCATGCGTGTTTCATTCACTTCCGGTATCAGTATTTTCTTGAAATTTTCTCAAAACATTCGTACCATAGAACTAACTCACCATGGCAAATCTTATTAAAATCGCATAATCCGTTTTGAATTTATAATAAAAAAACGATTTCAAAATTTTAACTTCAAGGTCGTATAATGTCCAAACTAAGCGACTTTGGACTAGGGTAAGGTCACTTAAATTGGGTTATTTTGGTCTAAGGAATATGTGGTAGGCGTGGGTAAAGACCTTTTACAGACACCTTATATAATGTTAGTTGTGCACCTTTAGAAAATATACTCCGATAAATTGTGTTTCATAAAAAATGTGGTACAGTACCATTACATTTTTTACACGGAATAGCCTGTATATTTTAATATCATGGAAAACAACTCTAATCACACTCTATTTATCCCCAGATTACCAAAGTAATTAGTTTTGTATGTTTCGAGTTACAACCGTTTCTGTTAAAAATTGGAAAAAGTATACATATATATCAAAGAAAGTTTCGTACATCCAATCGCTTTTAAACTTACCAATAAATTATGTTTTGTGGATTGGCTAAGATTAGATGAAAATATCAGCAAACTATTTTGATTACTGGATGTACATACATATGTACTAGGTGGTAATCGGAAAAGTCTTTACTTTACCATATTCAAAGTGATTTTTCTTAGCCAAAGATATCTCTACCACGGTGTTATTTCTCGATCGGCCGGAACAGGCCGTTACTTGCCTAAAATTTCCCCTATACTCTTTCTTCTTAAGGGTTCCTCCCCGGAACATTGGGGTAAAATTATTAGATTAGAAAAAAAAGGGGTTTAGTAATTTTAACAAATATATTGGCAAAAAAAAACAGAAAATAAAACAAATAATAACAAAATTTTAGAAATTACATTTAAACATAAAACAAGGGAGAGAGAGAGGGAGAGAGAGAGAACGAGTTACGGTATCTAGGTCTTTCGCGATGGTTTCTTTAAGCGAAATTTTGATTCATCTTACCAGCAAAAATGTGAGCTTATTCTTCTCGTAATCCAAATATTAGAGCCACACTAATTTTATATAAAACAAAAGGACTTGTTCGAACGGCTTTTAACACTTAACACAAAATCAGTTCGCGAGGGAAAGCTTTTGCTTCCTCTTCGCGTTTTTTTTTTCGAAACTTGGGGAATTTTTTTACAGACTCACAAAGAAAACAAAAGAATTATTAAATTTAATTTAAAATTTAGATTCGCCCGGTAACAAAGGGGAACGCGAGTTATGAAAAGCTGATTCGGACTACACGAACTCAAAACTGACTAACTCCAACAACAATGTCAGGGTTTTTATAAACTAATGTTCCGCCCGTTCTAGTGAGACGGTAACTCGTTCTACTTCTCTCTACAAGAGGGTACATCAATGCTGTTTTTTTGTTACTTTTCTGAAATTCAAATGCCCTTTCGGACGGTATCGTGGGATTTGTTGATCAGCAAATCTGGCTTTAGTTAGACCAGGTGAAGATAAGGATAATACCGAGAATGCATTACCATGTATTAGCGAAATTTGAACAACGTAGAACGCCTTTCCCGTGGAAAGAAACTGTTACCGCAGATCCCACGGTACTTATCAACAGCTAGTTTCAACAAATGAAATTAAATCTTTTTAATCGTACTTAAAGAATTTCGAATTCTTACAATACAAACCAGCAGCATAATCGTCATGTTTATTTGATTCTATATGTTGCACTCCAACATATCATTCTTTTCAAAATTTTAAAAAGTTTCATTTAAATAAACTTGGGTTCAAGTTGCGCATCGATCTCAGATTTAGGAAGCATGTCACTAAAAAAAATCAATCTGTATTTGCTTTCTATGCTAATAGAGCGCTTCTAGAGTCTAATACTCTAAAGTTGCTGTGCGAAAGTATAATTCTTTCACAATTTAATGTTTACAATGCTGTATATGGGCCTTATATTAGACAGCACCAACTGCTAGGCGCATACAATAGGGGCAGAATGCTTGTTTAAAATTTATATACATGGTATTCGTAAGTACGATAGAATATCGTATAAATACATTGCATGGGCTAGTTGTTTTTTTAAAAAAAATCAAATTTATGTCCTCTGCTTATCTATTTAGAAAAATCCGCTTTCGCGCACCGCTTCACGTGGCCACCGTTAGCATTATATGTACGTACTTACGCTAGACAGTACTGTAATAGTGTAGTTTCCTTTTTTATTATTATTGTTTTAATAGATCAGGTGGTAGAACAAGGATCCTTACCTTCTGAGGATTTCTGAACTGGCACCAGCTAATGTATATGTTCTTTTTCTTTTTATATATGTTTTTACCATATTACATTTGTGCTTTACATTAATAAAAGCACTTTTGTCGTTCCTTGTATGGATTATTTCTTTTATTACTCATTCGTAATAATTCTGGTCTTTAGTTATTGTATTACTCACAGGAATTTAACATTTTGATTCATTACAGTACTTTCATGGGTATAAACCCTTTTTTGAAATATTGTTGGTTTGTCCAAGGTACGTAGCTGGGCAATCTTTACGATTTACTTTGTATATAGTGTATGTTTGCCCTTTTTATATCAAGCATAATATGTCAGCGTAATTCGCAAAGTGCGTATCTCCTTATAACAAGAATAAAGATTTTACAGCAGAAGAAGAAAACATAATAAAGAAGTAGCTATTATATATTAAGGTACGAAATTTTTTAATATACTAAAATATTATATAGCGGAGTGAAATATTAGAATATTGGTATGATATATCATGCCATGATGGGCAGAAGATTTTGCGTGACTTTTCGCAATAATACCTCTGTGGAATTTAAGCAGACGGCAGGTGTGCCCCCAGCTGGGTCCTTTGCTCTTCGTATTATTTATTAATGGCCTGCTGAACATACTCACTTGTGATAAACTTATGTACGCTGACGATATAAAACTATTCACTCGCATTGAATCTCCTTTGGATTGCAAACTACTTCAAAGAAACATTAAGTCTGTTTCATCTTGGTGCGAGGACTTCAGACTGTCACTGAATGTGCCTAAATGTACCACCATGGTCTTCACCGGGAGGCTAGTGCCTCTCCAATTCTCTTATAGGATAGGCAACAATATTTTAACTTGCAAAGTGCAATTTTTGTTTTTTTTTTTACAGTGTGAAATCATTAAATAAATGCTTTTCTGCTTTAACTGTAATTTTTAATATGAGGAAATTTTTTATATTAAAAATTTTACCTCGTGTCGGACTTGAACCAGGCACCTCCCGTTTGCCGGACGGGGCTCTACCAATTGAGCTAACGAGGCACTGGTTCCAATTCGATTTGAAATGTCTCAAATACAGATCTTATGGGAAGCCGGCAGTACGGCGTATATGCATTGAGACATTTCAAATCGAATTGGAACCAGTGCCTCGTTAGCTCAATTGGCAGAGCCCCGTCCGGCAAACGGGAGGTGCCTGGTTCAAGTCCGACACGAGGTAAAATTTTTAATATAGAAAATTTCCTCATATTAAAAATTACAGTTAAAGCAGAAAAGCATTTATTTAATATTTTAACTTCCTCTACTTCCATCAAGGATCTAGGAGTCTTATTTGATCCGGCTCTCTCTTTCAATAATCACATTAATCACGTTTTTTCATAATTACAATAATGTAGTTAAAAAAATTTTAATTAAGTTTATTCAAATGTAAAATGGTAATTTTAGTTTCTGAAGAAGGCAATATATATATTGCCGAAACGTAAAATGTTGTTTTATTTCTTTGTTTAATCATTTCATCACCAATTCTCCGTTTGATGCCGCAAATACCAAGAAACAGAACCATGCCTAGATATATATATTATATTATTATTATGCCACAGAACCTACAGAATCAAATATCAACTATAAAATTATTTATGTAAATGTATTTTGAACTATTTATTTATTTTGTCAACATATGTTAAAATTTAAACTAAAAACTTACTTATTTCGTATCTAATTAAAAAAAAAGGACAGGTAACCATGGATTTTTAGGATGTATGAGTTCCTTCGATGAATGTTCGATGTGGGTTTCATATGCTATCGTATCGTTGGAAAATTAAGTTGTTGAAAGTAAATGTGAAGGATTTCTTTTTCTTACTTTTACTTACAAGAATGAGAGTATTGCGTGTGTAGTGCCAAGATGATGGAAATCCAGTGATTTCGAGATTTGGGGTGGCTTTTATCTAATCTGGGGCCGATTGAAGAGTTTTGTTCGAGCCTATTTGCTGTGAGATCGTTGGAACATCATTTGGAAGCTGAAATGATTGTTTTGGAGTTGGAATTATTATTTGGATTATAATAGAGCAGTTTTCGTACTTGAAGTAAGCGATTTTATCATCTTTTAACCCTGTAACTGGCGTCAAAAGCGTAAAGGGAATGTTAGGTTATATTATCGTATGATAACAGTGAATCTAGTGAATTTGATATTGTGAGGTTATTATTTGATTCTGTGGGTTAATTTAACGAGCGGTTTAAGTTGGCGATTTTATGTGGGAATTTAGCGGGAGATTTGAATTCTATTTATGATATTAAAACGAGAAATATGAGTTTTTAGTTTGGATTAAGATTCTAGAAATCTTATATTTGTGTAACTAAGATAGTAAGGAACTTACTTACCTTGAGGAAATCTTTAGAAGATTCCTTTCTTTGTTCATCAGATTTATTTAACTCGAAATAAATAAATTATACTTAAATAGCGTCTTTTTTATTCACTGTAGTATAAGAACATCACGAACGAATAACTAGTACAGCCACAGTAAAGATATTTAAGTGTATATCAGGTATATAAAGATAATAATTGGAGGCTTAGTGGTGTGACATCACCTCATCACGTAGCGTGGTCGACTGAAAATAATTGGTTTGCGGTGTACCCAAAACTCTATGGAGGGGTAAATTTAGTGTACCTATGTACTGTTAATGCTATCTTACAGATGGGGTGTAGCATATCTGTGGAGTTAATGAGAATATAATAGATGACCCTGACTGTATGAAAGCAGAATAAAAACAATGTTGATTTAGTATAAAAATTGAATAAAAATTATAAAGAATTATCTACAAGTTTCGTAGCAATATATTTCCAAAATTCTTCTTTTAATTTGTAGTAAATGGAGTTCCGTAAAATTTGCCTTACGTTAAACTATTGGTTTTTATGTTACGCACATTGTGTTAAGAAAGTAAGCAGGAATTACATGCAGAAAGCATATCGAACAGCAATAATTATTTCAGTAGGAACTTCTGTTAATTGAAATAGGGATGATGAAATCCATTATAAGACATTCTTTACATCTTTTGTTAATTTCTGTTGAAGCTGTTGTGGATATTCTTGCCTTGTAATAGAAATTTTGCGCATTGCGGAAGCAACGGCATTTGGATTCCGACATTTGTGAAATCGGCTTTAAACTGACACAGGATTCTTTGACTTAAACACTTTGCTTCAATGTGTGCTGATTATTTTCATTTACACTAGCTGTCACAAAAAATGTCATTTTGGAAAATATGGAGTTACGCATTTCGTGAATTACGCTGATCATATTTTTTTGTTTTAATTTTGAAAAGACAAGACAAAAACAAACACACGTTATATGCAAAACAGCTTGTAAAGATTGCCCAGCTACGTACATTGGACACACTCAACAATATTAAAAAAAGAATTTCGAGAACATTCTTTTTTGAAAAGGGAACAATGGAAATGCGGAAACGTAAAAACCAAAATAAACGCGAAAAGGAAATTAGAAAACATATTTGAATGTGTTTCTATATAGTTAAATGACGAGAAAACTCAAAAAGGGATAAAAATTATAATCTGCAACAGTCAAACATGAAAAGATTATCTGAACAATCAAGGTAATGAAAAGGGCGCCGGCTCAACCATTGACTGGGGGTTAGCTTATTTTCACTTTAGCCAAACAATAAGGTTGTCTACCTTGCAATACTCTACATTTAACTTTGGCGGTGATATCTTTCCAAAACAAATTATTTTTAAAATGAAATGTAAAGCAGCATATTGTTCAAAATATAATGAATATTTAGTTCTACTACAGTAAAGGATGACTTCATTGATATGTCTAAGGAATATACACGTGCGGTGTATAACTCTAAGTGGAAGCTATTCGCATGTATCAGCGAGTAGGAAAGGGTTGATGCCCCGGACCCGAGGGTATTTAGCGTTATAATCGCTTTACGTTGGAGCCTCTCATGTGGTAATCCGGTAAGAGGTACAGATATTGTATTATAGAATGTGACTCGAGTAGATAATAAAGCAATGAGGAAGATTGCTTTTTTTGATGTTGGATGAAAGTATTACAGGAATAAAAAGCCTTAGTTTTGTTAGAAGCAATCTTTGTGGCTTCTTTTATTTATTGCATTAAATATATGACGGGTGGGAAATTAAGATATGGATTGAGAATATCAGACTTATTATAACTATTACCAAGGATTATTTTATCCAAAGTGCATACGCCAGGAACGTGTAAGACCGATGTCCAACTAGTTGTTCAAATGGTTGTCTGAAAAATTTAACCACTTACTTGCGCAACCTCCGGATTTTGCTGTTAATAATTCATACGTGTTTATACAGAAGAAAAACATATTGAGCTTACCGATTATGAAGTACAGGGAAGTTCTTGATGAATACCATTTGGGAGGACCTTCAATGTTGGTCATAAGGCAAGTATCTTTACTGCCTTGTTAGCTCTATGCAGTATCTGTTGCCACTACACCGGGTGTCCAGCCTAAGATGCAACGGTCCCTAGCCGATTTATTATTGTCTTTTCGAAAAAATGATCCAAATAAATGTTGTCTGGAATCATACTCTACACATGTTAAAATTAGTTGCAGAAATAGCGGACTTCCGGTTGTACCGGAAGTAGATACTAACTTTATTTTTTTAAATAGAATAACCTGTATATTATTGCCCTTTTGGATTCCTTGTTAAATTTAAATAGCAATACGTTAGGGATACATTGGGGCTAAGTTGTACCGTTTCCGAATTACATGACGTTTTTCGAAAAAAATGACATTTGCAGTGTCTTCGGTGTTTGGAAATATCTCGGAAAATACGAAAGTTAGAAAGATGCGGTTTTCGGTTTTCGCTTAACCATGAAACAGCACACGTCTTTTATTTTAAAATTGTTGCGTTTAAATTACAGCGTTATTAAATAGGGATCTGTAATTTTTACTCTAAAATCATGGCTAACTTGATTTTTTTAAATTGAACGGTACAGCAATTTTTACATAAGTGGACGTAAAATTTAATTTTCTTTCGATTTTATATGGGTATCATTGTGTCTATCTCCAACGGTTTTGGAGATATTCGCAATTTTTCAGTTTCTCACGATAGATACGTATTGCGGAGCGCCGCCGCCGGTCACCTTCTCGCATTTCACCAGGCTTGGGAGCAATAATACTGGCATGCTTAGAAAGTTGTCAACAGAACAAAATAGGACCACTAGAAACAAGCAAACATAGCAAAGATAAAAGAAAACATAACATTACTGGAATATCAATAAATCAGCACAACTACATTACTCTAGCCAATGTATGGCGTACGTACACTTCGAGCGTCTTGCTCGCAACAGGCTACACTTTAAACGCTAGTGTTGTCATTGTACAGAGAATTTGTACAATGACAACTATTATATTAAATGTTCAAAATGCTGTCCGTTTTCGGCACTACATAATCGAAATCGCTCTTGCAAACACTTTCGAGCATTTCTGAGTATTGTTGGTGTGACTTCTTGAAACGCTCTTAAAATACGATGGCGCATATCATCAGGGTTTGTTGGTGGCGTCTCATAAACCTTATTTTTAATGAAACCCCATGAGAAGAAATCGCAGCTTGCAACTGATTTTCATCCGTAAGTACGTAGTTATTGAGGTTCCGTTTTGTACGTGCTACGGATCCAGTACTTACAAAACTACCCAGTAGCGACTGAAATGCCCTCCTGTCTGGACGCTTTCTACATGGGTATAATACTTTGTGTAAACTCTTGACGCTAACAAAGCGTTTCTGTAACATTCACCGAGAACGAAAACCATATCTACTAATTCTTCTCGAGTAAGAGACATCTTTAATTATTATGTTACCAAACAGTACTCTGAATGTCAGTTCTGACACTTGGAACACTAATAACGGCAAGATACCTAGTGCGTTTTCAAGCTTGAGTTGACTTTAAAGATGCCGCTTTAAACATCTCAAGTATCTTTTAGACCATTTTGTTTGTTTCTAGTGGTCCTATTGTGTTCTGTTGACCACTTTCTAAGCATCCCAGTATTATTGCTGCCAGTTCCAAGCCTGGTGAAATGCGAGAGGAAGGTGGCCGGCGGCGGCGCTTCGCAATACGTATCTATTGTGAAAAACTGAAAAATTGCGAATATCTCCAAAACCGTTGGAGATAGACACAATGATACTCATATAAAATCGAAAGAAAATTAAATTTTACATCCATTTATGTAAAAATTGCTACACCGTTCAATTTAAAAAAATCAAGTTATCCATGATTTTAGAGTTCGAAAATTACAGATCCTTATTTAAATAACGCTGTAATTTAAACGCAACAATTTTAAAATAAAAGACGTGTGCCGTTTCATAGTTGAGCGAAAACCGAAAACCGCATCTTTCTAACTTTCGTATTTCTCAAGATATTTCCAGACACCGAAGACACTGCAAATGTCATTTTTTTTCGAAAAACGTCATGTAATTCGAAAACGGTACAACTTAGCCCCAATGTATTCCTAACGTATTGTTATTTAAATTTAACAAGGAATCCAAAGGTGCAATAATATACAGGGTGTTCCGTTTAAAATAATAAAGTTAGTAGTTACTTCCGGTACAACCAGAAGTCCGCCATTACTGGAACTAATTTTAGCATATGTAGAATGTGATTCGAGGCAACATTTATTTGAAAACTTTTATCAAAAAGGCATTATGAATTGGCTAGGAACCGTTGCATCTTAGGTTGGACACCCGGTATATATTGTGATATAAAAACATATCACATATAAAAATTAACACATACAAACATAGAATTCACAAAATGCAGAATACAAACAAGGAAAATACAAACATATTTATTGACTTTATTTTATATTAAGAGAAAATGTTAATTAAGGAACTTTACAAATTAAAATCGATTGGTGTGTATTAAAATAAGTGAGAATTCGAGTTTGTTTTTGTTTTAACAACCCATTTTTATTATTTTAATTACCATTTCAAAAATTTGACTTGGCAAGCCAGAGTCATCTAGTGGCAGAATAACAGAAACAGAAAAAGTAAGGTTGACAGATATCTGTAATCAGCTGTCAATTTAATTTGTTTCGAAATAAGAGATTTATTAAGAATTAATATGTTATCAAAGCAAAATATCAAACGTTAGTGAATAAGAACCATATTGAGCGTAATAATCAATTAAAACTGTGTTACGTTGCAATTTGATATTTTCCGGACATCTCAAGTGAATTTAGCATCGTTAGATTTCTTGGGAACTCATTCGAAACAACGCATTCGACAGGATATGTAGATTCAAGGAGATCTATGGAAAAAAATAGAACAACTGTTGTTTAGAAAATTGAACTGAGGAGAGAAATTTTGGCTTGGGTATAGAACGCACGTAATTTTAAGAATTACTGATATAAATTTTCACAAAAATATGATTTTGAGTGGGAAAACGAATGTGAAAGCAGTATTTTGGTCTACAGTATAAAAGTGGACGCGTATTTTATAAATAGTGAATAATAAAATTGCAAAAAATGGAAAATTAAAAAAAAAACAAGCAGTAATTATCAAAGTGTAAAATTTGAGAAATAACTCACCTAGAAATGAAAGAATCTAAAGATCCAATATTCAGGAGTTGCAAGAACGTCAAAATTCAACGAGATCCGAGAGTTCTAGAAGGACCGAAAAACATCGAACCCAGAATCCGGAAAAAGCAGTCAGAGCTCGCCGAATATCGATAAAGGCCGATGTCGTAGGACTTTATTAAACTTGTGACATTTTCGTACATGAACTAGAACAATAAAACATTTAATATCATAATTTAAGAACAATCATTCGAAATAAACTTTAAAATTACTGACTAAAATGATTTAAAACTGGAGATTAATGCGCAAAGATCGTTTGTAGATTAGACGTGTTTATATACAATTATGTATAGTTTTATGTTCTAATATATCCATAATCCATTTGAAAACTGTTTGTGTTATAACTATTCAAGTTTAGTTCAACCTAGAACAGTTAATCGTATTAATACAATATGCTTCATTTATAATTAAGTAATAGATTTCAGAATTCATAATTCAAGGTTAGGTAGTTTAAAGAATTTTAACAGGATTAGTTTTTCTGTTTTACCTGTTAATGATTGGCCGTTTTACACATTTGCAAGTCTGATTCTACTTATATTAATATATTATTATGTATTTTCCTTTCAATTTAACCCGATACACCGTCCATTATAATCACAAATTTACCTACATCGCCACTATATCGGCGGTAAACTATTTGGTTGTTACCAGCCAGTGTTTAGTTCAATTTCAAACTAATTTACAATTTGATCAACCTAAGGAAAAGTTGCCTAATTAAGGAGGCATTCAAAAGATGACTACATCACGGTAAGCAGCAATATCAAGTATTGGTCAAATCGATCCTCATCAAACGACCCCGAGAAACAATAAAATCAAAAGAGTCTTGGGTGATAATGTTATTTTTATTACAATATATTATTATCGATCATTACTCCGAGGTGACTAACTGCAGGACTGGTAGTCATCTCAACATTTGCCTCGTATACAGGTATTTTTGTGGGAATAACTATTTCAGTTTTATGGACTGCTAATTTCAAACTGTGGGTCTCCATCCATCGATTAATTTTTGTCATAGACTGTTTAATTTTAATCTGAGCTATTTCAAGATCTAGCGCAGTTGCGAGCAGTGCAATATCATCGCCATATTTAACCATAAGCACAT
Organism: Cetonia aurata; assembly: GCA_949128085.1. NCBI lineage: Eukaryota > Metazoa > Arthropoda > Insecta > Coleoptera > Scarabaeidae > Cetonia > Cetonia aurata. The sequence goes on along the minus strand of OX421888.1, from coordinate 31,255,076 downwards.
CCATAATGAAGTATTACATTTGTTTGGTGTAAGTTTATTGTTTCCCACCGTGTTGATATCATTCTGGTTTATTTAGAAAAGTTATTTGAAAAAATTACCAGTTGGCCGATAAAAAAATGTTCTAAATGAATATTTTCCTATAAATCAATGGTAGCTTTTGTCAACAAACTGAAGGAACGGCCACATTTTTTGTTTTTCTGCCACGAGTAAAGGCGTACTCACTGATTTTCTGGAACAGCATTGCTTTCTTACACCTATAGTAATAAGAAACAAAATTAAATTAGAAATAGACGTGTACGTACTATTGATAATAGATTTATCTCAGAAGATGCAATTCGTTCATGGAAACAAACTAGCAAAACCTTTTGGTTACCTACAGAATGGTATAGTAAACAAAAACAGAATAAGAATACAAATGTAAGTAAATTAGAAATTAGTTAATAGGTATAGGAAATATGTTAAATGGGTATTTTATCTAAGTTACGCAAAAGACTACAAAAAGAGTTTTTGATTTTAATCAGAAAGAGCCCCTAGTGCAAGTAGTATTCTAAAAAGTATCTTAGAAAACCATGAAGATCAAGTTGAAAAAATCAGTTTCTAAAATATCATATAAAGATTGTGACCGAATATATGTAGGGTAAACAAAGTTAGCTTTTATTTGTAAAAGTTGTGGCAAATTTATACATACAAATAATTAGTATGTTTTCGTACAGAGTATATCTATTGTTTTACATTTTGTTCGATAAGCGCGCACATGTAAGAGTGAGATAGCTGTGTACCCAACATACAGGATCATTAAAACTGCGTGTTCATTCTAGGTGTATATCTAGTTCATTGTTTGTACCTTGTATCTCTTGATTCTGGATAGTTCGTTGTGAAAGTTGTCTAGCTACATGCACTTAGGCCACTATATCATGTATCTAATTTATAATTATATTTCGCGATGTACAAAATATATTATATTCGATAAAAATAACCTCAAAAAATTACCAACACTCTGATGCCGCCTTGATTATAAATTTCACAACAGACTGTTAATTAATAAATACTTTTAAAAGAAGTCGTGAACATTTTTCTAATGGCTTCTTGTGGTTGCGAATTACTTTTCGCAACAGTATCCTTTTGTTAGATTTAGAGTACTGATAAATGTCCCAATTGTTCATGGGGCTAGTAGTAATTTTTATACCATTTAAAGAAAATACATTCACCCAAAAACTGATACGCCTCCCGCACCCTAAGGACTTTTGCTTTGATACATTTTCAAAAACAAAAAAACCGGTTAAGTAAATACAAGGAGAGGCACTGTGTGCAAAATAGAAAATATTATCAAAAAAGCAAGAACATCTTGTTTTAATGTTCATAGTTGAGGAGATATTATACTGATGTTTTACTTTTACCGAATGCCCTGTATTATCGCTCAGCCGTCATACTGTATATTGCATCTACCTATGTAATTATACGCTACGCAAACTGTTTGAGTAAATTAGGGCATCCCTTGTCGATCTGTATTAGTGGATAAATTGAAGCGAAACGTGTTTATCTGATTGAATATCGATCCTTTTAATTGCTAGTCACGAACTGTACAAAATTTTGGCTTACCTGCAATCGGATCAATACCTCACCTAGGGCAAGTAAACACATACCTAGATATTTATGCACATTTTCTTTTTAGTGCATATATTTTGCAGTGGTTAAGCTTAACCCAGATAATAACATCGTTCAATGTTATTATCGATACAGTTCTGTATCCTACGGAACGGGATGGGTGTCCGATATATAATAATAGATATGTTCGGGCATTGAAGCCAATAAATGTAGTGAACGCGACCTGTTTGGATTGGGGCTGTAGATTTATGCCGATTTGAATAGTTTCTTGACTTTAATTTTTTTTGAGGAATATCGTATTGTGTTAGAAAGAAATAGATAAAAGATATGCGTTACGGCAGGTTACAAGGCAAGCATGATTACGGATGCTTGCCTTGTAACCTGCCGTTCTGTGGGAAAATCTCTTAGTAAAGTTTCGAGTTTGTCGTTAATTAATCATTAATTCACTTTGCTTTTGATTGATTTTCCCATAGGCAGTAGCGTTACCTCCGCATGTTAATTTGTGTAAATAGTTTCTATTTATCTATTCTTGTTTACAACGCGAGTATCGTCTTCGCAGACGGTACGTCCGTTCATGCACGCTCAACTCCCACTATCGCAACCGTATGGGGGACTGGTGTAGTGCATATACCCGCGCGTTTAAGCATTCTAGGCAATTCTCTTTCGGCTCGGTTTGACAGTTCGCGTCGGCACAGCTTCTGACATAAGCTAGCAATTCTCTGTAACCATCCTCAGCCTGGCACTTGCCGTCGGCACAGCTTTCTGACGTAACGCTAGCGGGCCACGCTTTCCGGGCTCGGTCTGGCAGTTGGGGTTGGCACAGCTTCTGACATGACACAGACATTTTCTCTCTAGTTTTCCTCGATCCGACAGACGCGTCGGCACAGCTCACTGATGCACTAAGAGATTTCCAGTTATTCCTGAACTTGCAGTTGACGTCGGCACGGATTTTGATGTGATGCAGGTATTCTATCAGCTTCCTCGCTCTGGCTGTCGCGTCGGCAAAGCTCACTGATGTACACAGAGTTTTATTCCTATTTATGCTTGTTCCATAAAGTTTGGCGCCGGTACTGCTTGCAGGCCCAACATAGCACGTGAAGACCGCCCGCGTATTTTACAGCCGATCCCGGTATATAGTGCTATGTTATTTCTGAGAATTATGCTATACAAAACCCACAGGATTAATGACAATTAATAAAATTGTTTATGTAAATATATTTATACCTATCCATTTATTTTTTGTCAACGTATGTAATAATTTAAACTAAAAACTGTTTTATCTCGTATTATTTCAATTAATGCTTGTAACCATGGATTTTAGAGCATGTGTATATTTTTCGATGAATGTTCGACGTGGGAATTTTAATTCTGTCGTATCCTTGGAAACAATTTCTTTGATAGTTGCTGGGGTACTTTAGCCCTGGAAATATTGAGTTTGTTGAAAACAAATGGGAGTGAACTTCTTTTTCGGTTTTTTCTGAGTGTGGTAGCTTTTTCCTATCATTATCTAGAATTTATATTATCTTTCACTATAAAGCTTGTAAAAGCTTTTAAGTTTACTTACCAGAACGGGAGTATTACGTATATTGTGCTAAGATGATGGGTATCCAGTTATTTCGATATTTGGGGTGGCATTTCGTTTAATTCTGGGGTTTTGAAGAACAACAGCAGAGGCAGTTTTGCTGTGAGACCTTTCGGAAAACTATTTGGGAGCTGAAATGATTATTTTGAACAAAGAATTAGTTTCTGGATTATACTAGAGCAGTCTTCGTACCTGAAGTAAGCGAGTTTAGCATCTTTAGAACTTATGATCGGCATATAACGTATAAAAGCATTTGAGGTTATATTTATATGGAATTCTAAATGAAAAATCCAGTGAATTTTATTGTGTGAGGTTGAATTTGATGCTGTAGGTTAATTTTACGAGCATATTTAAGTTGGCATTGGATTTAGTTGTACATGGGTGTATGATGGGAATTCAGTGGGAGATTTGAATTTTATATATGATTTTAAAAACGAGAAATACGAGTTTTTAGTCTGAATTAAGATTATAAAAATCTTATTATCATGTGTCTAATATAATAAAGAATCTACTTACCCTTAGGAAATCTTTAGAAGATTTATTTCTTTGTTATTCAAATTGAGATAATTTTGAATAAATAAATTTCACTATATATTTGCTTCTTTCATTCAACGTATACAAGAACATCACTAATTAATAACTATACCGCCACATTAAAGATACTTAAATGTTATAGGCTATATTGATATAATAATCAGTGTATAGGCGGAGCAACAATACCCTCCCACATCCCGAGTGTAACTGAATATGAATCATTCTATTCGTTTGCGGTGTACTTAAAACCCTGTGGAGGGGACAAATTTACTTTCCATGCCCGCTATCATTTGAGATCTGGCATATCTTTGGAATTAATGAGAATATAACAGATGACTCTGAGTGGTGTTTAGTAAAATAAAAACAGTTGTTTACTTTATAAAATTTAATTAAAACCTAAAAGACTTATCTACAAGTTTCGTAGCAATAGATTCTCATTTTACGTTACTATCAGATTTTAAACCGTAAACCGCGTCTAAATTTAAAAGCGTTCCGAAGCCCCGCAAATATTTGTTTGTTTACCATTGTACATATATCTGTTTACAACTGTAGGTATATACTGCTATGCTATTTTATATGAATTATGAAACCCAAAGAACTGTATATATTTATATAAATGTATTGTATTTTATATCCATGTAAAGTGTAAAATTCTGACTAATACCTTACTTGATCGTATTAGATTAATTAATGTAACGTAACTGTGGATATTGACGAAATGTTTGTATCTTTCAAATGAGTGTTCGTCGTTGGGAATTTTTAATTGAGCCGTATCATTGGAAACGTATTTTCTGTTTGGGGTTGCCCTGGTGAGTCTTTCCTTGGAAATGGGGAGTTTGTTGAAAACAAATGGGGAAATGGTCCCCTTTTTTCAATTTCCTGACAGTATAGTATCTTTTGAAACATTTTATCTAGAAATTTGTTTCTTTTTTAATTTGAAATTCTAATGAATACTGTAATCTACTTACTTTGAATGGTAGCACAACGTGTTTGGCGCAAAGGTTATATTTATCCAGTTGTTTAATGGTTTGGAGTCGTCGCTGATTTAATCCTGGAGTTTTGAAGAGTATCATTTGAGGCGAGTTCCGGCTATGGGTTTCCAGCTGGCGTTTTGGTACACTTCATGGGAGCTAAAATAATTACTGTAACACGGAACTTATATTGCAGGAGTTGTTTGTACTTGCAGTAAGCGATATTACCATCCTTTTGAACTTTTAATTTCGAAAATACGTACAAGATATTTCAAGGTTAGATATTTGTGATTAATTCACATATTATAGAGTAAAAAATTTAGTAATTTGTATTGTATGAGGCTAGTTATGATTCTATGCGTTTTATATACGTATTTCTTGTCAGTATGCTGTTTTCATGTGTTTGTGCATTGACTTATGAAAGTTTATATGGTGGGATTTATGGTGGGAAATTTTAATTTGACTTATGTTTTTAAATCGACAGATTTAAGTTCTTAGTCTGAATTGAGGTAATAATCTTCTTTATAGTAATTTTGATATAGTAAATGAACCTACTTACTTGAGAGTATTTGTAGAAGGTTTATTTCTCTGTCACATTTTTGATACTAACACAAAAAAATTGAATACCATTTGTAAAATAGTTTTTATTTGTTATAACGTATAGAAAAACGTCAATAAATGATAACTAAACAATCACATTAAAGACACATTGATATTAAATGGTACATTGGGAGTTAAGGAGTGTTGGTATTCAGGAAAATTAAAAAGTTATTTTATTTATAAACATATAATTTAGAAATTAAAATATTGTTTATAAGTTTCGTAGCAATACATATGTGTTGTTACTCACCTGCTTTTGTCGTTGTACATACTTGATGTTTTTTTACATCTGTTTTATGGTAGTACATTCTTAATTTAAAACACGCTTTCACTATTTAAATCGTTGCGCACACCGATCGTAACCCTGGAAACCTCGCGCTCACACCAACAGCTACCCCTCTAGAGTTGAAACATTATTGTAACTACATAAAAGGCGCAGCATCGCTCAAATCAACACTAGACCGCGACATCCCGTTTGACAATTGGCCAGCACAGCGCCACTGTGCGACCGCGAGACGAGTCCTCGCACACGGCGATTTGTGGCAACTGTTTTGAGTCAACCCAGCTCTCATTTCATGCAGAGAGGGTAACATGTATCGATCAATAACCATCATATCATGAATAAGCCCAAATAAGTTCGGCTATTTTAATTAATACCAACAGTATTCTTTATTAAGCAGAAACCCATTTGCAGTGTAAACTTACAAAGTAAACTGCTACATGTTACGAAAAGATGAACAATAGTTACTTACAAATGTGAAGAAAATAAGTAAATATTCGTCTGAGAGGCTCATGTCATTAAATTATCGTAAGTTGGTTACTCATCTTGAAGGTCTGTGATAATATTATAGCCCATTGAAGAATTTTAGAAGCGTTTTTTTTAAGGAAGAAAATTAAAAATTTATTCTATATTTCATAAATGGCAATCTCCTGAAAATACACTCTCGCATACAAATGATTTTTACTATAATCTAATTTATAACAACGCGAATCATGTAGTAAAGCACTTCAATCTTCGTTACTACTTGACACTTGGCAGCGAAACAAAGTTAAAAACTCTTGTGTATTAAGTCCGTCGTGCTTGAAAGTGTCTTCTAGTGCAAACTCAAGGAACCCGCTAGTTACAGTAAGTATAAAACTTCGAAGCTCTTGATGCTCGGCGAATATTAATGGGGAAGCAGAACGTGATTCCGAACACCGTTCTTTAATTATAAAATGTCGGTATAACATATTTAGAAAGGTAAGGAAGGTATGCTATCAATGAGTTTTCATGATAGATATATGAAAAGAGGATATGGAATACGGGTAGAAGTAAAACAGAAACAAGAAATGCCAAAGAGCAAGACAAATGTCAAAAAGTTGTGCTGTATTGTATAGAGAAAAGTATAACATCCGCTGGTTCTATGTCTAAAGATAGTGTGACATAACATACGAATTATCTCGGTCATCTTGTAAAGGAACTATCAAAGGTTAGCCAGATGAGTTAGTGAAATAGGTGCTTGCGTAAAATTAATAACATTAAATTTTATAAAGTTTGGTTCCATAAGGTTTGTAGTTTTTGAGTACATATAATTGTCGAAACAAAAATATGAATATTTTTCTTACCTTAAGTAGGTACTATACTTTCCTCAGTTCGTAGTACCTTGCAGTAGTTCAAAAGTTGAAAAGTTACTGCGAAGGCAGCTAAATTGATCAAATTAAAACTATTCCTTCATATATTAATCTAAGCTTTCGCTAAATTTTATTAGCTTCTTCAGAGATACAATAGTTCTACAAATTATTAAACAATTAATTGACAAGTAAAGTTAAAATATAAAGTTGCGTACGGAATGGAGAAACGACGTACAATCCGAAATTTGAAGACACGTGAGCAACAATGTAATAATTATATCGAAAAATTTAATTTAAAATACAACTCAATCCAAGAGACCACGTTGTCGTAAGGTTAGGAACACCGAGCTGAGCAATCAGCAAGTGGGAGGGTGTGTAAAATGGCGGTCACACTGACGGCAACCACAGAACGCAAAACCCAAAAACTGTCAAAAGGAAAAGGCGGGAGCCAAGTATGCCAAGGCAACGAGCAGGACAGGAATCAGACAGCAATCCAAGAAGGCAACAAGGAGAGAATAATATGGGTCACCTCGTGTCCAGGTGCATTAAATAGCTGTAGATATTGCTAAAATTCTGAATATCTTTTCTGAAATTAATCGATCAAGGATCTTTATTGATATAATACATCTCGAGCAACAATGTTTGATCCAAGGGTGGTACAGAGCACAATACCTTCACATTGTCAAAATTGAATCTATGATTATTTGCTATGGAATGATGTTTTAGCATTATTGTGGTCACAATCCAATTCATGTTGTCGAGGTTAGCCCAATGTAAGTAGCATTACAATTGGCATATGATATTTTATAGAAGATAATAGATCTATAAAATACCATCTGCCAATTGTAATGCTACTTATATTCGCCAAACCTCTCAATATTTGACAAAGAGGATAAGACAACGTGAATTGGATTGGGACTTTAATCAAATTAAAATATTGTAGCATTCATTGATTGAGACGCAGCTTACGTATGAAGCAGTTGTTTGGGCGGTACATACGATAGCCACATTGTAGCATTAGAAAGACCATAAAAATGAATCCTAAAAATAATGCTTAAGAAATATTGTTATTACCCGGCTGATATATTATATTTGGAGAGTGGTTTGTTTATAATATGGCAATTATGTGCTTACACTTTAGTTTGCTGTATAAAAAAGAAAAGAGTAGCTTTTCAATATAATGATTATTTGCATCATACAAGACCCTCCATAACAAAGAAACCGGTACTTATTAAATGAAACGTTACTAAAAAGTATAATACCTAGTTAAATCCTAACTTTACAGTTTACTTACATTTTATTAATATACTAGTAAACTCCGGACCGTTCACTCAGCCAATTAAATAGTCGTTTGGTGACGTATTACGTCCCAACCCGGCTAAACCGCACCAACTTCTACTAACCCTCGTACACACCTGTGGTTTGGGATCGTCGGTACATCCTGTATATTCATTTTTCCTAATTAAATATTACACATACTGTATATATTGTAATAATTAAACGTGAAATTGTCACCCTGTATTTTCATTTTCCTTAATTAGAAATTACACATACTGTATCATCATTATTTTCCGTTGTATCACCAAAACAATCGAAGAAAACACAAAATTCTTATCTGCTTTAGATATCCGTCAACTATCGATAATGTACATACTTGGTAACCGACGTCTTCCGAATAATGGTTATTGCATTATTTATAATGTTAATGTTTTACCATTTCTTCGATCCCCTTTTTGCTTATTTCACACCAAATTCATCGTCGTTCAAGATTTCTATGTTTTGATATTCGGTGGACGACTACCTGCTGATCACCGGCGATATTACATAATCCGACCCTTCTCACCGACGCGTGGGGATCGGCCTTGGGCATTGTCGGTCCGTAGTCAAAAATCGTGAAAAATCGAAATTTCGGAAAAGATTTACGCATTTTCCCGCTTTTAACGACGAACAGGGATACCCCTAGTACCAGACGACCGACGATCTACGCCCCCTAAAAATACTCCGGCGCCTATTCGCTGTCTACGATCGGATCCTTTGTATTTTACTATTGTTAACATATTTGCATTTTTGCTTTAATTATCTGTTATTGTATTTATTACTGTGCTTACTACTTTTATTATTTTTCAGGTATATTATAGAGTAATAGTATTATGAAGACTATTTCTATTAGTTCTAGGTCGTATGTGAACGTCTTTTAAATGGCATTGGCCACTGTTGTACTAGATGAATGAATAAACGAATAAAATTAAATGTTTAAAGTTATTACTTGAAGAAATGGATTACGAAATCATTTCTAAAGAGAAAAACCTTTTTTTGGCTTGACAGTTCGAACCCCTCAAATTAAAGATGCACAGATGTTATTAAGTATGCGCGATTTAATATTTTGGACTGAAAAGTTCTATGGGAGGGTACATAAATTAAAAGCGAAGCTTCGATAATGTTACTGGCGCTAAGGTTTAATAATTGAATTGTCAAACCTTCTAACAGGGGAAACGAATTCCGAACCTAATTACTGAGATAAAGTTAAAAAACACAACCCTCCGAGATTAAGACCTTCATCTTTAAAGAACTGCATTAATTTGTCTGAAAATCTCAATTTGGATACTGTGGAAGAATACTGAGTTAATTATACTAATCGTGGTAGTAATTAAATAATATTAAGACAAAGGAGCTTTTTACTCACTAATTGAATTAGGTCTAATATTACTGCTTACTTATTTAGTATTTCATAAAGTAAAAAGATGCTTCACTATTCTACACAAAATCTAGAAGATATATAAGCTGCCGTTCATCCAGGTACGTCGGGGTATATCACGCCTCAGCGATACGAATAACCTGTTATTTTAGCTAATCTTGGTGAAATTCAAAGTACCTATTTCGTATACTATGTGCGTACATTTAAATTCCAAAATATTGCAAACTAATTTTCTTCCAGAGGTCCAATTTCAAATAACTTCAGCACTCAGTGCCATTTTCAATAGTTCACATATGTAAAAGTGGGAGGTGCAAAGTTTCATTTACTGCGACATCATCGAACTGTGTCGAAACCGATCGACACAAATGAAGTTTTCATTTAACTGGCAAGGGAACACCGTCAACTGTAAAATTCCGTTTTCATAAAACTCTACAGACTGAAAGAGTTCCGGTAGAAGCACTACACATTTTGTTTTTATGCCGAAACGCCGGATTTAGGAGTGCACCTTCCTCCAAAAGTTTCCGAGTTTTAAATTTTTAGAAATGTTTCCGAAATTATAACAAATATTAAAAAATCTTTTCAAATAATTTATAGCAGATTACATGGTCCCAAAGAGTCACCTATTTTTGCAAGAAGCTAATAATGAGGGACGGGGTAAAAAATGGGGGGTTTTAAATACACTCCGCCAAAAATGCATCGCATAAACTAAAAAAGGGCATTTATGAACCAAGATATTTTTATACGTTCACAAAAAGTTTGCCTCGTGTATGTGAACTATAAAAACACTAACAAAATAATGGAACTTAGCGTTCTTACTTTATTTTTTTCCTAAAAGAACACATTTAGAAAAATGCATATGTGTAAGGTTTGCTCAGTTGTTTATTGAAAGTCTTCCTATACGGACAAATTTTAAAGTGCGAAGTCAGAGTTCTGTACCAACGCTTTTAAAACTAAAATGAGCAATTTAACTTCAGAACAAGTGGCTGCTATAGTTGCTTTAATCGAAGATGGACGATCTCAAACATACGTTGCTAATTTGATGAACATCAATCAGTCAAGTGTTTCTAGAGCCGTAGCCAGATATAGGGAAACAGGCATTTACAGTAGAAGACCTGTACCAGGTCGTCCAAGATGTTCTACTCGCCAAGATGACCGCTATTTACTACTACAAGCATTACGTCGAAGACATGTAACTGCGAGACAATTGCAGAACGACTTGGCTAGAGTCAGAAATACTCGTGTGAGTACTCAAACTATTCGGAATAGGTTACGACAGAGTGGATTAAGAGCTAGAGTAGCTGTAACAGCCCCTCGTCTCACTAGGAACCACCGAGTGGCTCGCTTAAGGTTTGCCAGAGAACATGTAAATTGGAACATTAATGACTGGGCCAATATAGTCTTCACAGATGAGTCAAGATTTGGTCTTTACACCTCAGATAGGCGTATCTCAGTGTACAGACGAGACGGTGAGCGCTATTCGCAGTATAATATCAGACCTAGACCTAATTTCGCTGGTGGCTCTATTATGGTTTGGGGAGGCATCTGTTTAACAGGTCGTACAGAGTTAGTACCAGTAGACAGAGGTACACTGACTGCCCACAGGTATATAACGGACATTTTAGAAGAACATGTAGTACCATATGCGCCAATTATAGGAAACGAATTCATGTTAATGCACGATAATGCACGACCGCATGTTGCAATAATCGTCCAGGAATACCTTAACGATGTTGGTATTCCAGTTTTAGATTGGCCTGCGGTAAGTCCGGACATGAACCCTATCGAGCACGTGTGGGACCTCCTTCACAGACGGATACGAACCCAAAATGTTGCCCCAGCGGACCTGCATGGACTAGCAAATGCTCTCCGTGACGAGTGGGAGAATTTGGATCAGGCTTATATACGGAGGTTAATCGAATCTCTGCCAAACCGTATGCGAGCGGTCATAAGAGCCAGAGGTGGCAATACTCATTAAAAGCTACTGTTATGACATTTTTCTTTCCAAAATTATAATTTCTTGTTTTAATAAAAATCTCAAGTATGAGTTCTTGTTTTTATTTGGCCTGTATTTTATTTAAACAATCATAGAAATTATATCTTAGAGCGCATTAAAGTATATTTACAACTTTATGCTACAAACAAAGATTATGCGATACTTTTATGATTCAAAACTAAATTATGCGATACTTTTTTGGCGGAGTGTATTTTCTCTTCTACTTATTTCTCAAAAGAATGCACTTTTAAGAGGATTGTGTACAACAAATAATAATTAAAAAATAATAATAAATATTTAAAATAGGTAAACTTGTGTATTGATACATTGAATAATAAAAGAGTATCAGATGTATTGCATGCAGTTACAATTTTATATTGCAAGGCATTATGCATCTCACTTTCTTCTGGTGTCAAAGGATTTACTAATTAAAACCTCATAAGTAACATGTTCAACACATTAGCTATATTAATTACGGTCATTGTTCTAAACTACAATTCTACGCAGAAGAAGTAAATCCTACATCATTTGAAACGATCATCTTATATACTGCTATGTTATACTATGTGATTATGTATATTGTAAATGTTTGTAATAATTCGGACTAACAACTTACTTGTATCGTATCATTTTCAATTAATGCCTGTAACCACAGATTTTATGGCATGTGTATGTCCTTCGATGAATGTTCGACATGGGAATTTTAATTCTGTCGTATCCTTGGAAACGATTTCTTTTTGGTAGTTGCCGGGGTACTTTCGTCTAGGAGATATTGAGTTTGTTGAAAACAAATGTTTATCTAGAAATTATTCTATTTATGCCTTTCGAATTTGTAATTACTTACTAGGATGAAACTGTCACGTGTTTTGTGCTAAGAAGATGGATATCCAGTTATTTCGAGATTTGGGGTGGCCTTTAGTCTAATCCTTGGGTTCTGAATAACAACGAGGCAGTTTTGGCTGAGATGTTGGTACACGTGTTGGGAGCCGAAATGATTTTTTTTTGAACATGGAATTATTATCTGGATTATACTAGAGCAGTTTTCGTACCAGAAGAAACCGATTTTATCATCTTTTGAACTCATAATCGGTCTACAAGAGATTTCGAGGTTGTAATTGTTTTGATTTATAATATGTAAAATCTAGTAAATTTTGCTATGTCAGGTTGGACATGATTCTGTGGGTTATTCTTACGAGCGTATTTTGAGTTGGCATTGATTAACTGTGTATGGTTACATGATGGGAATTCGGCGGTAGATTTGAATTTTATTTATGTTTTCAAAACGATAAATATAAGTTATTAGTCTGGATTAAGGTTATAGAAATCAAATTCTGGTGTATTTATGTAGTAAAAGAATTTACTTACCCTGAGAAAATCTTTAGAAGATTCATTTCTTTGATATTTTATTTGAAATTATACACAATAAATTAATTTCACTGAATATTCACTGTTTTATTTCATTTAACGTGTAGAAGAACATCACTAATGAATAACTATACAGTCACATTAAAGATACTTAAATGTTATATGCCATATTGATACTATAAGCAGTATTTAGCCAAAGCGAACGATATCCTCCCACATCCCGAGTGTTACTGAATAATATATTTCGTTGAGGATATACTCAAAACCGTAAGAGGGGGGCGGATTTACCGTTCATTGCCATCAACTATTCTGGTTTATCTGAGAAGTATTGAGAGCATAACAGATGACTCTGGGTGGTGTTTAGTAAAATTAAAGCACTTGTTTACTTAATAAAATTTAATTGAAAATTTAAAATATTTATCCACAAGTTTCGTAGCAATACATATCCTATCATACATACCCAAATGTGCCTTTTCGAAGGTTCATGTTTAATTACACATTAATTATATATCTAATAAATCTGGATACGGATTATATTATGTACGCGTTTCTAAGAAATGTAATTAATGGTTAACGTACAAAAAGTCACTAAGCGTCAATTGTAAATCTACATACACTGCGCGTTAAATAAATAAATGAATTGAAATATAAATCGTTAATTCTTCGTCTTGTGCACCGAATTTGCTCATAATAAACGTACTTTTCGGAAGATCTAGTAGTAGAAGAATAAACGGCATTTTATTAAAAAATATATAAAATGTAAATGCATTTGATAATATTTTATTATTTAATGTGTATCAATAGACAAGTTTTGTTACTTTTAAGACTATCATAATTTTTTTAGTAATTATTATTATTATTCGTTATACATCATCGTTTTCTACGTGACACTTCTGTTTCTTTTGAGAGTAATGGGGCGTTTACTCGGTCGTTAATTATTAGCCTCTAGCGAAGATACGTTTCGTTATCTTTGGGACCATGTAGTCTGTTGCAAAATATTTCAAAAGCGTTTTTAATTACTATAATAATTTCGGGGATATCTCTAAAAATTGAAAAATCGTGTAAATTTTGTAGGGGGCTGTAGCCGTAAATCGGGCATTTTGAAAGGAGAAAAATTGCGTAGTTCTTTTACCAGGGTACTCTTTCAGTCTGTAGACTTTCATGGCAATCGAATTTTGACAGTTGTCAATCTTTCCTTGTTAGCCAAAATGAACTAAGTGTACTGAATTGAGTTTTCTGCCTAAAGAAACACTACCAAGTTATATGATTATGTCTGCATGAATGGACAAAAAGCGCCAGCACCTTTGGGTGTCCTACACTATTGACTTGGGCATAGGATGGCCTATTAGTATATGGAGAACCAATTATCAGAATCAATTAAAATTTTGTATGTGCAAGTTATTCGAAATGGACTACGTTTCTAAAATATTTTTGTCAATGCAGTGTCGCCCTTACAAAAGCACGCATATCTGCGCTCTTTGGAATAATTGAAAGTTAACGTTTTGAACATAGTTCAAGGGACCTTGGACTAACTTGCTATGTTATTTGAATTTACTTACACTATACAGGGCGTTGCACACGTTACCCATATCTTAGAAAAATTCCTTTAAGCATATTTCTTGAATGGAACAGCCTGTATATTAATCATTCATCGCAAAACCTGTTAAATTTACTTCTCAAACATTTATAGTGTTCCACGATATAGGTATATCGTTGAGATTTTGAGCCACAAGTATTTATTTAATGGTAGTTCCTTCATAGTCATTGTCACACGTTCATGGCTTACATGGATTTAATGGATGGATGCATGGATGAAAAACATCAATATAAAAGTTTCGTTGGGTGTATTTAAGGGCATCCGACGAAAGTAGATCAAATATCGGCTGTGTCTTTGGGGAAAATAGAGGTGGTGTAAAAGAGTAGAACAAACGTTTGTGTACAACGCTAATGGTGAATTTCCCAACTAGAACTTTTCGAATTAATTACGTAACTTTCAGCAGTTGGAAACAATTCTTGGAAGAGAAAACGCTAAACTACGACAGTGGAAACGTGCTTTAGCACAAAACATTATAGCGCCAAAACAAATTAATTTTAATTTGTAAAATTCCACCTATAATTTTTGTTCAGTAAATGGTTTATTAGGCAAGTAAATTTATGTTTGCATAAAAATCAATAGCAAAGGGCAAATAAAACATCGTAACTTACATTACGTTGTTTGATTACCAAAAGGTATCCTAACTTATTTTCATGTCCATGAGGCTGTTGTTTCGCGGAGCGTTTGGACAACTGAAAACAACTACAATGCCGCAAAGTACAAATTTTTGGATGATTTGTGTGATATGCTCTAGATGTGTTCATTTTATGAATGCAATAAAAAAGTTCTGTTATACACAATGAACAGAGCTATGTAATAGAAAGAGAAAGAAATAGAAAATGAGTTTGATAGACATATGTATGTGGATATTTCAAGGGCATCGGTCAAAAGCACCAAATAATCAGCTTTGTTATTTGGCTTATACAACGACATGTTAGATATAAAATCTTTTTCTTTGTTCTATGAAATGCGACAACTACATCAGAAGCTTTAAAACAAATGTATTTTACAACGTAACATACACGCATTGCTACGATTTTGAACCTATCGATTCTATAAATCCTATGAATGTGCAACAAAAAAAAGAATATATAAATTTTTAATTTTAATACATTGGGTTAAGTTAGAAGCTACAACAGCATACTTAAGAACCACATTAGTAGCAGTAAATTAAAAGCATAATTAAAACATAGAAAATCATTTCTGTAGTAGGTTAAAAATATATAACTCTTTAGATTTTAATATATTAATTTGTAGTCCTTTAGGTAAATTTAAACAATTAGTGTATTTGCACATTATGTAGCGTGCATAATCATTAGAAGATTCATTTCTTTGTTCATCATATTTATTTAACTCGAAATAAATAAATTTCATTTAAATAACGTCTTGTATATTCTCTGTAGTATAAATACATCACTAACGAATAACTAATACAGTCACAGTAAAGATATCTAAGTGTATACCAGGTATATGAAGATAATAATCGATGGTTCAGTGGTGAGACATGACCTCTCCACGTCTCGAGGTTGACTAAAGATAATGCGCTGTGGAGGGATAAATTTAGTGTACCTGTGTACTGTTTTGCCTTCTTACATATGGGGTGCAGCATATCTGTGGAGTAAATGAGAATTTAATAGATGACGATGACTGTATCAAAGGACAATAAAACAGTGTTGAATTATTGTAAAAAATTTAATAAAAATTAGTTTCGTAGCAATATGTTTTTTTTATATTCACTCACAATAAATTCCTGAATAAAAGTACGTGTTAACTGTTTAAATTATTGCGCATACCATAACAAGAACCCTGAGTCTCTCGCACTCACACAAACAGCTACTTCCTAGGGTTAAAATTCTTGTATTGTAACGGTGAAAGCGCAAGGGCAGCCCGATTCCGTGCGCGCATTTTGTTCCACGGACTCGCACAACCAGCGCCATCACAACAACGTAAAGCGGAACCGTGAGTATAATTCAAATATACATTGCTCAACCTAAAAGTAATGAACCTAAAGAATCACAAACCAGTAAACGTCGTCACAATTCGACAAACATTTTCTTTTATGTGATATTAAACCACTTATATTTGAACAATACCTTAGGCGAATAAAGACTATTAATATCTATCCATATTATACTATGAGATACTTCTATAAAAAAAAAACAAACACAAAATTGATCTATTTATTATTAAAAGCTATAGAATGTAAGCAAATTGAGATAAATAAGAATGGCTTTGATATGTGTCATATAATACCATAAGTAAGCATATTTATTACGATTTCTTGCCAAACTTTTCAAACTTCGTTATCTATACTTCTTTTCTGATGTTATATGTAAGTGACGGGGACATGGAACTTTTTGATATGAGAAAAGTTTTGGGTAGGCAAGTTGATAGCGACGGACATGGAGATCAAAGTTTGAGGCAGGTTTTTAATTAAATCCATTAAATATATGTGCACTTAGACAAAAATGTATTCCAGTTATATACAATTCTTTTATAAATTGATTGTAGGCATCATATATAATTTGCCAATGGCAATTTGGGGATTATGCAATATTTGTGGTAGATATTTGAGCAGATAATAATAAAATTTAGACACCCAATTTGTGTATGTGTACTTAACTGTAAAGAAGCACACGTTTCAATATTTCGTATTAATAAATAAATATAGCGTATTAAATTATTACAAAAAAAAATTCACGTTGACATAGTCGCTTAAATCACCAATTATAAAAGTAAAATTTTTGCAATGGTTGCATGCTGTGCACTGCTTAGTTTGCGTCCAAGTCAAAGTCATTCAAACCACGTCCTACAAGCTGCTTTTCTCTATACATCCATACTCGCATGGAACACCTTCAGGGCTGCTATTTCTGTCGCTGTTGGCCTGAAATTGAAAAACTAACAATAGCAGGAGTTATAGAGCATATGTTTATGTTGTTAGTTCTTCATTTTCAGGACAATAGCCACGGAAGTAGCAATCCTGAACAGCTTTATGTGTAAGGATTGTTTTTTTTTAAACTTAATGAATTCCAGTTTCCAAGCGTAGGTAAAGTTATTTTTGTTTAATATGATAGGATCTGCCATCCTATGTATGACATCCAAATCGCCACATTACTTTTAGATTTTGTAACCCTTATCCGTTTATGTATGGAATTTAAACCATAGACCGTCATTTCTGTCTGTTACTCGTGCGTGAAAAAACCACGTCTAACATAGCAGTATCACGGTTATCAATGTTGCGGTATTTAATGTGTCTATGGAGGGCAATTGATTAACTCCAGTGCGACATTTGAAGAGAGTGTGTCACGTGTGAGTCCCTCCTTTCTTTATTTTTTTTTACATTGATTCTTTGGTATCTACTGTTATTTTACGTTTCAGCTTAGGATTATGAATATTGATTTCTGTAATTCATTATTTTGTTTGTTCATTCATAGCGTCATATACATACCACCATTAAAGTACCAAACTATTTTAAGTTTCTCAATTTTTATTATATTAATGTTGTAGATATAATAATCCTCTATATTGAATTCCTTTGATTTTTTTTATTTTGTAAATATCATCTAACAGTCTCCGAAAACACTGCAGCTTCTTGGTTTTTGCATTTAATCGCACCTTTATTAATTAAACCGCATTAGTAACTCCTAAACCCTCATACCCCAGGTTCATTGACATAATCCCTTGGGTTAACTTTTGGCTTACCAAAAATTGTTCATCTTTTTGTGTTTAGTGTCATGTCAACCTACTACACAGTTTGTGGTGCGGGTTTTCTTGGGAAATCCTCTGCAGTGGCATATTTTTTCTAGTAGAATGGTGAACATTATATTTCTAGCTTCACCATAAATTCCAACTCCAGTTCTGTTCTCGCTTTTTGATCCGTTTGTTAAGCAGATCAATTCTTTGAGTCTGTGTATGCAGTTGAGTTAATTCCAGCTTATCCGATCAGTGATTTTCACCTTGAAATTTCTCTTAAAAGAATGTGTCAAAATTATGTGGTTTGACCTCATATATAAGATATTATCTTTGACATGACGGACAATATTATTGTACACAAATCCTGCATCTCTTTCACTTGGAAATTCTGGCAGTCTGAGGTGTTCCATTTTTGCCCCGCTAAGAGAGATATCCAGAACTTTAGCAGCCCAAAACTGTATAATTTCCTCTTTCTCGTTGATGCTATAGTGGTCGTTTTGGAGAGACAAATGTTTAGTTCCTCCATCTGCATGCATTCTTGTGCAAGTTGTACAACAAAGAATTGTGCATTTCCTGCCGCATTACTTTAATTCAAGATAATTATTCCGGCAAAATCTGCAAATGACATTAGTAGTGCTCAGAAGGTCTTCTATAAATTTACGTTTTTGTTTCCTAATGATGCTTGTCTTTGTTCAGCATTTTGGTGGTGTCACTGGAAAGGCTTCAATGAAAACCTTTAATGATTCTTATCTGCCCAGATCATTTGATACTGATTTTTTCTTCAGACTGTATGGTTGTATGCAGGACTATGTAAAAAGGGTTGTCTACCTCTCTCACCTTAGGAACACACATGTTTACTTCGACATTTCTGAAAAGTGAGTTTACACTCGCAGCGGTACTGATGACGTTTGATAAGCAGTCTGTTCTGTGCTTATTTCTCTTGCCTTCACTGATTTGGTGACTACTACTACAGACCATGCACCTCTCTAATAGTATTCTTTTGAGTTTAATGTGGTTCTTATTAAAACATGAAATGAATTGTAAGTAATAGAAAATATATAGGCACGGACAAACGGCAAGTGTCATTCAAATTTAGACTGAACTGGTAGTTACGCTCTAAAGATATGAATTAATATCAAATCACAATTAAGGAATATTCTGCTCCGAGCATGTGTGTCTTGTTGACTTCGAAGCAGTTTCTGAATCGTAAATTACAGAACTCTATGTATGTATATGAGAAAACGAAGCGAATGCTGAAATGGTGACAGTGTCGTCGTTTTGTGCATGAAATTAAACTCGAAGATGTTTCTGATCTAGTTAGCATATTTGCTGTGAATGCAGCTTGGTGCTATAATTGTTTGGTATTGGCAAGGCGTAGATCCACATTACCATAATTGTGTTTCCATTTCCAAATTAGAATATAATTTTTATAGATTTTAAGAGTACTATAGGGATTTTTTTTTGAAACTGTGGGTATTTATAACGGAAGCAGTAAAAAAATTGATCTTTTCTTGCATAGTGAATGTGCGCATTTATGTGCATGTAAATCACTGATTTGCAGTATTTGTTTTAATAAATTTTGCTTTATTTCATAAAAATAACTGTGGGAGTTACTTCTTGGCTATATTTGATCTAATTTCTGGATATTTTTGGAATATTTGCAATCTTGATTTATGCAATTTAATATATCATTACGAAATCATCATCAAACTTTGTGCGTTTGAAAGTTTTGATTTTCATTAAGTCTTTGGCGCGTTTTTGATAGCTTATTGTAGAAGAGATTGTTAATATTTCGATGAAAATTAACATACACGATTACTTTGCGCTATTTATCCGTGATAATTGTTTCGGCAATTCCCAGGTTTCTATTCTCAACCAAACAGAGAATAAATTTAGAAAAGATATAATATCTAAACATACACCGTTGCCCCTACTCTATATAAACAAAATAGATACAAGTGCCCTTTTTCCTTGCGCCTACTTTAATCTACTAAAATATCCAAAAATCAAAAAAGAAGATAAAAGTGGTAATATCCGCTTACCGCAATAAACAATGATGAAGAGGAGAATGTTCCTGGTTCAATAAGTTAGAAAGTGTTTTCTCATGTGCGGGGTGATCCAAATTGCTTGTCACAATAGGGTATCTCAATAACGGTAAGAAATAGGAAAAACCGACTGGCCAAGTCTTGATCTCTTTTTCCGAGACATTCTCAATGACGAAAACGAAAATTAGTAATAGTCTTTTATTTTTGAGTTATAGCAAAAAATTGAGTTTTTTGTGTTATCCAGAATGCCCAATAACTCACTTGTCTTTAATGATACGTAAAAACCGTTTTAACATTTTTAAGGCATTTTTATGAGTAGAAGCGAGTACTTAAATAAGAGAGAGAAAGTTGATTTTTTTAATGTAAATCGTAGTAGGCAATGACATAGTTAGACATGATGTTTTTTTCCCTTTCTAAAAATATATAGTTTATGGGGTCGATTTCCACCAGTTATCTAATGAAACATAAAAGAACTAACTATTTACATTCTTAATTAAAAGCTAGTAGCCTATGACAGGGAGAAGACTGTAAAAAACAGTCGATTTCTTCTGTCAAAGTCAAAAGTTTGACATACGTGGTAAATATAAGTCTAAGAACTGTGCGTGTTAAGCACGTTCTAAAATGAAATTTGAAAAATTTGAAAAGTATGATATATTGGAGTGCTACATTGAATCAAATAAAAATGACGCTTTTGCTGCTGATCTGTATTTCAATCGCTACCTGGAGAGAAGGTAACCCAATGGTAGAATATATAGTAGGCTGAAGGAACACTTAATTAGTTGTTGTTCCTCCGACGAACCACGACCAAAAAAGTATTCTACGGTACGGTATCTTTAAAGACAAGCGCGTTATTGGCCATTCTCCGAAACTCGAAAAATTCAATATTTGGCTATAACTCAAAAACAAAGGAATATAACTAATTTTTGTTTTCGCCGTTGAGAATATCTCGAAAAAAGAGATCGAGACTTGGCCACTCTTTTTTTCATATCTTTTACGGTTACCGAAATGCCTTATTGTGACAAGTAAGTTGAACCAGCCCGTACAGGTATGGTTTCGTACGTGTTCAGTTCTCTTGGGGAAGTTATATTTTTCGTTATTTCAAATCTATCTTATTTGTTGTGGGACGCTCGATGATCCGTAGCGATAATGCGCTATGAGTTTTTTTAAATCTGATTCCGTTTGCACGTTTAGCCTGTTCAGTATAAATATTTTCGCAATTCTTGCATCCAATTTTATAAATGACCGATCTTTCTTTAAAATTTGGTTTATCTTTGTTACCTAACCTTCGTAAAGTGTTTAGCGACGTAAAACACATGTCCATGTTTTTCCTTTAAAAATATATCTTTCTAAAGGCGTAGTTGGATATCTCGTGTGTCTATCACAGTCCTTGTGATATCTTTGTATACCTATCAAAATTATTCAAACTACCTTCGTGTTGAAAATTCTCTGTCTTATGCGGATTTGTCTTTTAATTAAACAGATTAGAGACGCTTGGAAACTTCTGTATTCCTTTCCTTGTCTTACATGCTATGACAAAATACAACAATCGCGTCCTTTGAAGTGTTGGTCTCTAGCGCTTCGACGTAAATCTGAAAATTGTACTGTAGCTACTATTACTTTATTATTCATTCCTCCTAGCTGTAAAAGTTAAACACTGTGCTGCCGCGTTAAATTTATTAGTTAGAGAAAAGCTATTTTAATTTAAAACTTCTTTTCTTTAACATGAGCTAGAGAAAAACGCATTGTCAAAAGAAAAACTGAAATTGGGACTGCAATTTTTTTTCACAAAAAAATTCGATATCGTACCGACTGCTTCAAAAATCTGTTAAGGTTTGATTCTAAAATTAATGTATGATGCTGTATTTTTAAATACTCTACCCGTTTTGTTTGTGAGTTTACAATTTGTGGTTTTCTCGTTTTGTTGTTGTTACACACATGAAAAACAGCTGATTATAATTGCTCCTCTAGACCAAATGCAATTAGTTAGGTTCGGCATATTTATGCAATCACATATGTGTATATTCATTTATTACACATTTTTAAAGTAGCGCAAACATGACAACAATACCCATCCCTTTACCGATCGCTGATTCTCTTTGGTTAAGTTCTTTATAATGTCACGTATAGCACTTAAATACAATTTATAAGATTGCTGACAACCTCTATAAAACTAACACGATTCATTTCATTAACGAAAAGTAAAAACACTCGAACGTTATAATCGTATATTTATTACCGTTGATTTTTTTCGAGGTTGCGTCAAGGTTATGTTTTATGTTTGTGTTCTGCGATTATTATTTAGTAATGTGTAATTACTTCTACAACGTTGCCAATTGAGTAGCTTCTCGGAATTCTTTCATAATGCCTATTTTTACCATCAATACACATAAAATAGGAATTAGAGATATGAAATGTAGTTATTTTATGGTAAAAGCAACGGAAAATTCCAAGAAAACGTCTCTTCACTAATGTTTGTCGTCTTAGATCATTTCTAAGACGGCGAATAGTATGCAGATATTTTGGAAAATCCAAAAATAAACATAAAGTCGCTTCTCCTGAGAAGCTGTGTCCGTTCCCCATTCATGTTCCTTCTTAATAAAAACAGCTGAAGGAATTGGTCCGATTAATTTTCCGTAATGTAAGCGATAGGAAGTGAAGGCGCACGCATGAAGTTTTCTGAGGAAGAAATATTAAAAACTAGAAAGCATCCTGTGCATAAAAAATGTGCGGAAAATGTTTTGACAATTTTCGTTTTTTCATGAAACATAGTTACGTCAAATTCTTTCCAGCACATCCGAGATTAAAATTCGTTCGAAAATATTTATTGAATTCTGACTAAAAGGGACATAAACATGATCTTGCTCCTAGAAGATAATTTCAAGTACATTGATATATACCAAATGATTCAGATTGCGCTTCTAAACAACACTCTTAAGGCGATTGGATCAATATTTTCCTAAGCTCCTAAAGTAGCGAAGTTGCCGAAACATTTGAAACTTTTAAAGATTGGTTTTTTCCCAATAATTTCCAAACAAATAATCAAATGATAGCTTTTGTGATCTCCAGTTATTTCTAGCTGTCACCAGAAATAGAATATAATAATAAGATGGTCCCCAGTAAGAATAAAATCACTTTTTTGGGACTAAAAGTAGTCTCACAAGTGAATTGGAAATCGCCTGTTTGTTATCTTTTCTTTAACTAGGTGCTAAAATTACTTTCCCAGCGTGTAACAACACAATCAAGTCCATGTTCCTACCACGCTTTCATCTTTTCCAGGATGCGGTGTGGTATAATGTTCTGAGGGAATTCCGTGGAGGTTTCTTGTTCAGGAACCTTGTATGCAAAGCTTATTTCCTCAGGAAAGAATGAAATCCTGCAGACACACTTTTATAGTAAACGGCATACTCACCTTACTGGGGCTTGTGTGTAGATGTGCTTGTTTCGTTAGAAAAAGAAAAAACTGTGACTTTTTGAAATGTTACCGGCGCATAACACGTACTCACGCGCAAGGCGGAGGCTATCCTTATCAACATGCTATACATGGGTAATTGGGAGATATCTCCAAAGCTAGTCTATTGATTTTATGTGATGGTAGTATGTTTAATCATAACCTATGGAGCAATAACATGATGGCAGAAGAATAGCAAGGCTTACAACCATACAAACGATTGCAAGCGTAGCAATTACAGGAATAATGTCTTCTACCCCGTCATTGACATTAGAAATCATCCTAGACCTACGACTTTTGCACATTGTTGTGAAAACAATGGAGGCCGGATCCACTTCATTTCGCCTATGGCACATAGCGAACCAATTGCTGTATACTCGTCTCTGCGTGTCCAACAAGGTGTTGGAATCGATTCCATACGACAGCATACTGATAATACATAATGGATACTCGACCAATGATCAATGTCATATTTCACTACCTCCTTTCCGAATAGATAGGAATGGAGACACGGCGAAAAAACACTGTCGCTGGTTTGCAGACAGTTCGGGTGCAGAAATATCTATGTATAAGAGTTAGAAAATACTTTAACCTTGAGCAACATACAACGATTTTCAAGATTGAAATCTACGTCAATCTGCACTCTTGCGAGAAGGGAATTTCAGCAATCAGAACTTGCCACTGGCATAGCACCTAGGATAGCTAATCGACAAATCAATGTCTGGGCAAATCAGAAAATGCAGTTGAGTGCATTTGCTGCCACTGTCTTAATGCGATAAAATCAGGTATATGATCTTTGGTAAAGTTTACTTCTTGTTTGAATACCTGAAAACAATCTCATTCAATAAAATTGTTAGCTATGTTAGATGAACTTTACGCTGCTCTATAATAATCCCTAGTGGCCGCACTGGTGGGACGATTAATCGAACCACGCGGATGCTATCTTCGTCTTTCAATACTTCATTTCCTTAATACCACGTCATGTAGACCGCTATTTCAATAAATGCACATATTGTCGCTTTTCTCACCATATATTTGAGTTTCGATACTTTTGAAAGACGATGAATCGAAGTTTACTTGCAATGCAAATGTACACAGCATAATGGCTATACGTTATTCAAATATCTTCACGTACCACGACATGCGCTATGCGAAACAAGTCGTTACTATTAAAGTAATACAGTTTTACAAGCTCGATATGACCTAAGTTCGGTTGCACACATCGATTTTAGTTATATAAACATCATAGTTTTCATCGTGCAAGTTCTTTCTAAATGTGCTTTTAACGATAAAAATTCATGTGTGTGTAAGCTCCCATCTGCTACTTTCTGTCACTAAATGAACTGTTTTCCTTTCTTTTTTTCTTGTAATGAGGGAAGCAGGTGTGTGTGCAACGGGGCTAAGGACAGTGTTGGGTTGCTACAAAGCAACCCGCTACTTTGTAACTGCGAACTACTGTTAGCGGCTCAACAACACCAAAAGAAACTGCTACTTGGTGTTGCAATTTTCTGATGAACTAGACAAGCAGACAGTCGTCGAATACCGAAAACCATATTGCGGTTATTGAAAATGCCGAGTTTCTGTTGTAATCGCAGTTACCAGAATTCATTCGTTCCATTATGAAGAGGTAGTCAATACTATTTTCTGTAGTTTATAAACAATCTTTTTGTTAGAAATGCCGTCCCATTTGGTGCAAAATGCCAGAGAATTGTGTTTTCGGTGTAGTTTATCCTGCGGAACGACTTTATAAGAAAGAAACTCGAGAAATTTACGATGAATACTATTTAGGCTAAAGTTATAAGCATGTATAAGGAATTTCAAATTAAAGTGGCATACTTTAACTTTTTTTTTTTTGAGTGTCGCCTGATATAAAGTCCTCAGAAACACTCCTCTTGGAATTTTGTATTATATCTCCTATTAACAATATACCACCAATATCCTGGTGCCATGTACTAGCCTGTGCAGGTCTCTGGTGGGTCGATCGAAAGAATTCTCTGGATTCATGTTTGGCTTGCCAAAATTTTCCTGTCCTTTAGCGTCCAGAGCATTCATGTAGGTTGTGGTCTGCATTAGATATCTGCAGTGTTGATCCCCATATGCTGTAGGTGTCCTTTCAGTGCATAGTGTCCTATTAGGAAACTTGCTACTATATGAAGATGATTGTTAAGCTTAAGTAGTTCTTCACTCTCTCGATAAAGGTTTTTCTATGAGTTTTCCTGGCTGTGTTATCCCAGTGTTGTTTGTGTTTCTCTTGGACCCAAGTCCTTACCTGTTCTCGTATTGTGTTTTTAGACCCTCCTAGAACAGGTTCTGGGCCTATAAACGAAGATGATGATCCCTTCCTTGCCAGCTCGTCGGACTTTTTGTCTTTTTCGATTCCCAAATCTCGGGGCACCCACAACAAAGTAATTTTATTGTGGTCTGCCAAGTTATTCAGTTCTCGAAAGCACTCCCCAACCACTTTTGATTGTATCCTGGGGTTCACTAATGCTCTCAGTATCGCTTGGCTGTCCGTTGCAATGCAGATCCGTTTATTTTTAAAAGCCCTCTGATTGAATTCTGTTAGTTGCTTCCAACAACTGGCATATTTTCTTATGGATTGATTCCAGCTTATCGAATCCGTGATTTCCACCTCGAAATTTCTGTTAAATAGATATGTCGAAATCATGTGGTCCGATCTCATTTCCAAAAGGTTGGCTTCCACATGATGGACAATATTATTGTGTCTCAATCCTACATATCTGCCTCTTGGTATTTCTTGCTGAGATGCCCCACTCCTGCCTCCCCTTCCGAGTGGAGAGGAGGGAGGTCTAGGAGGCATTCCATTGTCGCTGTAGGTATTATTTCTAAACACGTAAGCCTCTGCCTCTTGCTGAGATCAGTTATAGTAGTTTGCTGCTGTATCTTTTTCCACCATACCAGACCACGCATAAGTGATACCACCCTGATGTGTGTCCAGTACATCACATTTGGTCTTAACACCCATGTTTTCCCATGAGCTCTTCGAGCTGGGAATCGAGAATGGCACCAAGAAATTTTACTTTCTCAGGCGGCTTTATTTCATCACTCCGGAGCTTTAGTGGCGCTAGGCCATCTAACTTCCTCCTTCTCGTGATGCTATTGTGGTAGTTTTGGAGGGTCTAATATTTAAGCCCTCCTCCTCGGTCCATTTATGTATAATATGTAGGACGTTCTGAATTTTGTCCTGGACTACATTGTTGAATTTACTCTGGGTCAGAATCATAATATCATCTGCGTATCCCAAACTTGTTTGTCCTCCATTGTTCAACGTTACTAGTAGCTTGTCAACGACCGGGTTCCACAGCAGAGGGAATAAAACCCGGAACGGTCGAAAAACTTTGTTATTTGAAAATTATGATTTCTGAAATTTGGTATGGGGGTATAGTTAATATAAATGCATTTTATGCAATACAGTTAATATTTTTTTCACTTCCGGTTTAATCGGCAATACGTCCAACTTTCTTTTTTTAAATGGAACGCCCAGATTTTTTTAACACTTTTGAATGCAAAATAAAAAACTACGTTCAGGAAGTATTAAGATGTTTATTTTTATTCACAAGAAAACAGTTAAAAAATTAAAAAAGTGTCCTAATACAGAAAAATCAAGGTACCTTTGAAAAAAGTTGTTGTTTAGTGTTTGCATTCTTTTTGCCGTCACATTTGACAATTTTAAAAGCGTTTTAACTTTTGCATCGCTATAAATGTACTTATTTTAAACATTGACACATTTGAAAATGGCAGAAAAACTTACTGAATCAGAACGAATTGAGATATTAATGATGCGTGGGTACGGTGATCGTCAACGTTCTTTTGAAGAGTTTCGTATTTTGTTTAATACTGTTTATCCGGATCGTCACATTAGTAAAAGTACGGTATGCCGAACAATTCAAAAGTTTGAAGTCTTTCGTCAGGTGAAGGATTTACATAGAAGGGGACGTCCATTAACAGCAACAGATGAAGAAACCAGTTTGAATGTGTTACTTACAGTGGAAGAAAATCATCACGTGTCCACAACAGAATTAGGTCAAAGTCATGAGATCTCTCAAAAATCTGCTCATACGATTCTTAAATCAGCAAGAATGAAAGCCTATAAAATGTATCCCGTCCATGAGTTAACTGAAGATGATCCAGATCGTACACTACAATTTTGCGAAACAATGACGGAATTGATCGAGGAGCAGCCTAATGTTTTAGATCACATCATTTTTTCAGATGAGGCAACGTTTTGTCTTAACGGCACTGTGAACAGACATAATTGTCGCTACTGGTCAATTGAAAATCCGCATTGGATTGAAAAAGTCCATACACAGCGTCCTCAAAAGGTGAATGTCTGGGCTGGTCTTGTTGGAAACAACATCATAGGACCATTTTTTATAAGAGGGAATTTAACTGGCAACGTCTACTTAAATTTATTGCGAAATGAGGTTGTTCCAGCACTTGCGGCCCTCTTTCCAAATGCAAACATAGGTGATCACCCTAATGCACATTTTTGGTTTCAACAAGATGGAGCTCCCCCCCATTTTGCCCATAATGTCCGCGATTATTTGAATGAAAATTTTCCGGGACGTTGGAGCGGACGTAGAGGAGCAACCGAATGGCCAGCACGTTCGCCAGATCTCTCGCCATTAGATTTTTTCTTTTGGGGTCACATGAAATGTCAAGTGTACAAAAATCGTCCCCATAATCTTGAACAATTGGAAGAGAGAATAGTTCAAGAAGCCAATCGCATCACTCCAGAACAAATACAAAATTCAATAAGAAATTTTACTGACCGTTTACATTTTTGTCAAATTGTAAATGGAGAGCATTTTGAACAATTATTGTAATCGCAACCTGAATAGACAGGTATCTTGATTTTTCTGTATTAGGACACTTTTTTAATTTTTTAACTGTTTTCTTGTGAATAAAAATAAACATCTTAATACTTCCTGAACGTAGTTTTTTATTTTGCATTCAAAAGTGTTAAAAAAATCTGGGCGTTCCATTTAAAAAAAAAAAAATTGGACGTATTGCCGATTAAACCGGAAGTGAAAAAAATATTAACTGTATTGCATAAAATGCATTTATATTAACTATACCCCCATACCAAATTTCAGAAATCATAATTTTCAAATAACAAAGTTATTCGACCGTTCCGGGACTTTTTACTAACCCTGTATATAAAATATTAATTATTATTCAAATGCTCCCTGTATATTTAGGAATGTGCATAGCGCTTTCTTGGTTTGCAGAACATGCTGATACGAGCTGATGTGACACGGTATATGTGGATTTTCCCGCTTGATGTGCATACTTTATACGTCAATGTAGTGGCCGATATGGTAATACATCATCCCTTATTTGCCTTTTAGCAGTTTTTCTAAAGTCTTTGGCGTAAGAAACATCAGACTTATTGGTCTTTGTTTCATTCTGTCCCGTTTTGCCAGGTTTTGGAACAAAAGTAACTGTGATCAGTCTCCAGGCTGTTGTTACGTAACCCAGTGCGAGACTTCCCCTGGGTAGGATACTAAGTTTTTGCGTCAAAAATTCTGATCCGATCCTGGCGATTTATAAGGTTTTAATCAGTTGATTGCACATTTCACCATTTCCACATGTACCACATTTTTTGCTACCTGCCAGTGCTCCCTGGAGCACTTTTGCCTTATTGCAGTCTAGCAGTGATGAAAGGGTGACAACTTGCGTTTGTTTATTAAACAATTGTGTATATTATTAGATCTATCGTTGGGAAAATACTGGGCTATATTCATTGACTTCCAGTCTGCAAAAATATACGTTTAGTTTGAATCAAGTTTGCAATTAAAATCATATTTATGAAAATTCATATACATATATATAATCAAAACGCCACTTTTACCATACAATGGTGTATGGACAATTCATTCACGTTGTAAATGTTGTTCCTCGTAAAGCTTTCAGAGGGCTGTTTAATTACTTCCCTAAACATTCTTGGTTGGTATTTGCTAAAATTTAGAATTATTCAGGTAATATTACATCGTGTGATCTCAGCTGTGCAAAGCTGTGTGTGTAAAGTATAAATAAGCAAAAAGTGTAATACCTTATATAATTTCACGCCAAGGCAAGTGAAATATTTGGAGGAACCTAGACGTAGGAAAGCGAACGACCCTAACGTAAATAAATAAGACGGTGGCTTACTGATATTAATGGCGGCAGTAAACGTTTCCCGTATATGAGAGAAACAGAACATCAACCTTTATTACAGTAAATTGATTCGACATTAAAATGTCGTTGCCATCAATAATGTGCACGGTGTAATGTATTTCTATTACTGGATTCTTCATTTCTGAAGTCGAAGGATTCCAGACAGCATAATATTCTAAGTTCACTAGATTTTATTTTATTTATTTATATTAAGATTAATGCCTCGCCTCTAGAGTGTATTTACATAGAGTGACTACACGAAGTTTGTATCAAAGAGGAAAATAATCTACATTAAACTGAATTATCATTATTTTCCTTCATTTAACAACAATAAACTTCATCTAAATAAAAGAGCGAGTTCACTATTTCTGACTCAATAGGATAGGGAGATATTTTTAGAAGAACATTAAAAACAAAGAGTATATTGCATGTATGTTAGACCAAGAAACAAATGTCTAAAAACAAAAAATAAAAGGCAACTAATGACACAAAAATAAATTTATTGCTCTAAAGGATAAAAACTATTACTCTTGGTTTCTTTGATTTCTCGTCAGAAAAACCACCTTTTGCGTCGATGACTTTTCGCACAACAGCATTATGTGCGGGACAACCATCTTGCTGAAAGTAGATGTTTTGCATATTTATGTCGGGAAGTTGCTGCACAGTAGGTAGAATGTGGGCATTGATAAAAAAAGGCGACATAATATGGTTGTTTAACAAACCTGCACAAGCATTTACTTTTTGCTGTTGCTGACTAGTTTAACTTAAATATCTGTGCTCGGTTTGCTTGGCCCAGTATGTTGTCACAGATGAATTCTGACTTCTAACCAAAGGAAAAGAAGATTCATCGGTAAAGAGAATATCGTTTACCAAATTAGCATCTCGGTTAATTAAGTCACTTACCTTTTCATAAAATATCATACGCTTAAATGCATCGCCGTGAAATAATCGTTGGTGTTTAGAATATTTAATTGTGCTACCGATTTGCTTTGAGTATTCGCTGAACAGAAGAACGGGATATGCCTTAATCATTGAAATAGCGCCAGATTACATATTCGCATTTATTTCAACTGCAACACACACTAAAACTGGGGTATTATTAGGAATTCTGCGAGTTGGAAATGATGTTTTTAAATTTTCGACCGAAACGGTATTGTCGATTCTATTCCTTAATTTAAAAATTGTGGCTTTATTTGGAATAGATCTGTTGGGGTATTTAGCTGCAAACATGTCGCATGCCCTTTGAAAAGAATTGCCCGCGTGATACCATCTCAGCTCTCTCCTCCACAGTATAACGCAAAAATGTGTACAGATATGCTCAGATGTATTAGACACCTATATTTTTTGCGAATAATCAAAGTAAGGTGAGTACAAAATAAAACTCTTAATTTAAATGCGTTATAAATAGTATTTTAATAAAGAATCTTAAGTGTTTTTATAGATACTTTCCTAGATCTATTAAATTTTTATGCATGTTCATGTTTCTGAGACGTCACTTTTACGCGCTGAAAAAAGTATTGCAACTGTATTAAAATCTTACAGAAATGCGACAAACTATTAAGATTCCTTATTAAAA
Organism: Cetonia aurata; assembly: GCA_949128085.1. Classification (NCBI taxonomy): domain Eukaryota; kingdom Metazoa; phylum Arthropoda; class Insecta; order Coleoptera; family Scarabaeidae; genus Cetonia; species Cetonia aurata. The sequence goes on along the minus strand of OX421888.1, from coordinate 31,223,584 downwards.
TACTATTTATAACGCATTTAAATTAAGAGTTTTATTTTGTACTCACGTTACTTTTATTATTCGCAGAAAATATAGGTGATAAATACATCTGAGCATGTCTGTATTTAAAACTTAGACAACCACCTTAATTGAACTGACTAATAATACTGATCACTGATCAGTCTACACGCGTTACTTCGCTGTTGGGTAGAGTGGGAGACGATAGGAGTGTATGTACTACCAACGTCGGTCGTTGACTTTGCAGAGATTGAGGCTGTATAACTTCTCACAGCTTTAGTGAAATTCCTTGAAGTGTAGTTCCCAGTCTTTCTTGAGTATTTTTGTAGGAGCTTGTTTGCTGTTTTGTCGTTTTACATATTCAGTGACTTGTTATTTCTGTTTTCTGTTATTACTTGCAATATCTTGAATCTGGTTTACTATTCACTGTTCCTTCTTCTTTATACACAGTTTAACTACTTCTTTTCATCTTTCTTTATATTTCGTTAAATCATTTTCGTCTCCCGCTTGCATCCATGTGTTCTTGTGTCTTTGATTATGAAAAACAGCACAAAGATTTTCTCTTTACATTTTTCATCGAATCAGCTTGTATTTCACTTTCTATAAAGTCCTAAAACTTTCTCTGCTGCATAAATGATATTGTTTTTTATTTCGTACACTACGTATCTTAAAATTTTAATTTTAAATTATAATTGCATCCTTCGTTTTGGTATAATATGTGAAAATATTTTATTATTGACATTAAAAGTATGAATACCATTCAGTTCTTTGAAAGCTTAAGTTAGTGCGCACATTGGTAAAATATCAGATTGAAAAGAAATAGTTACAACTTGATTTTTATTAACAAATATACTTAGAACTGTGGCACTGATAACTTACATACATATTTTCAAACACGTCACAACAAATTTCACTACACTGCACATTTTTGTTAAAAAATTGTCGAAATACGAGAAAACATTTTTTTTTAGAGATATCAGAGGCGAAAGCGCTTGGGTCACTAACAATGTATACGATGAAAAACATTGAAATCAACAAAACTCTTGTTCGAATTAAAAATCGTAAATTATTTTCGTTACAGTATCAGCGAATTTTTTGGTTTATTTGAGTTCGGAGTTTTTCGAATTAGCCCGTCGGCCGTTGGTATTTCGCGCTCGATAAAAATAACTCAATTTAGGCGGCTGGTATAATCTAATAATGCAATCGCTACCGTGGAACGTAATTTTACACGTTCTCTTTTACCTACTCAGAATGTGGGCTCTTTTTATTGCTTGACGGGCGGCTATTAAAAATTTCCAGAGTGATTTCACCCCGTTTTATTTCTCGAAATAATTCGAATTTATTTTCGTTTCGAATGCAAAGAACTTGCAATTCCGTTGTTGTAAGCACATTGTCTGAATGTGGCTCAGTTTTTCAGCCTTGTACTTTCATAGGTAGGTATTGTATTCGAAGTAATTGCAGCTGTAGTCGCATTTGACCGTAACATCTAGTGCTGCGAACGTTTGATTGTATGTTTTGTGTTATAAGTATCTAATATATGTGCAGCCCATGCTCATGTGTATTAGACACCCAGTGAAAAACGAAGCTTTTACTTTAAGTACATTATAAATAGTATTTTGATAAAATTGATTGTTTGTTGAAGCGTTTTTAATACGAGAAGTAACTATATGCGTAAAAATTTAGTGTATTTGCAAACAGTATCTGTCACAAGCATTTATATATTTTCTTGTGAATACTTAGAAAATTCAATTAGCAATTAAATATTATTAAGAATTCACAAATATTCGCAATTTTCCTGTTAAACGTGCCAAAAACAGTTCGAAGCGGAATTAGTGGTTAAATTACTGTTTGAGACAACGCGTCTCATAGTATCTGGATTAAGTGGGCGAGAACGCATCAATCCGTTTCTAACACCGAGTCCGTCAGTACCCGCTCTCGTTTTCTCTATCGCTCGTTGCATATTATACGATACACATAACCAGGCCCGGAGCTTGATTGAAAGGCAGTTTTCGTGTTCATCATCGTATCAACCAGGTGCGGCTCCCGCTTAACTTACTGCCGCCATTTTGGATCTGCTAACGTTTTTCCCCGCGCGCATGCCACATCCTGCGCGCTCCCAATATTCAACTAATGGCTAGACTAAGCGCCCAAGTTTGAACTTTTTACGCCTTCACGTAACGTACCTTTTCTTTTTATCCTTTTATTTACTCTTAATAACAAAATAAAGTGGCCAAGCGCACGTGACAAAAGGTTAAATACAGTTAATTAAATTTAGAATTTATGAACCAAATTAAGAACGCCGTATTTAAATCATTTAGAATCTTTTTTTGTAACCGTAAATTCACAGGTATTGTTATAATTATGCTTTGTGTTGAACTATAGAAAAATGCGCAAAAATTCCGTATTCGTAACATCTGTTTTTTTTTTGTAATCGTAGTGCAACAAACTGTATACAAGCGCAAGCGTTCCCCGGTCAAGGTTAGATGCCAGCTGATCGGTGCAATTTCTTTAAAACAACAAAATATCTACGTTTCTTATCGCAGTTTTACTTTTCCTGTAAAATCACCTTACTAGCGCTGTTGTTGGTTAAGCTTAGAATAAGTTCAATAGAATTTTAGACAGATGTGCGTACTGTTTTTTAATCTTACACACCGTTTATTGCTATTTATAGAGAATCTATTGGATTCAAATAGTACATTATATAATATAACACTTGTTGTAATCTTCTAAGCATAACTTTTACGCTATTCTGTGGATTTGCTGGAATCAAATATATTGTTTATCTGTTTATTGATGCGTGTTTCGTTTGTTTTGTTTAATTTACCTTTAAAACACCCAGGTTCGGTGGCGAATAGCCGAGACCTCGTAACAAGTAATCACAGTCATAACTGACCGTCACTATTTTCCTGATCTTTGTTCGGCTTAGAAGAGGCTGCAATTTAATGCTTTTTAATCTAAATTCCTTATCATAGGAAAAGTAAAAAATATATCTCTTGTTTCACAAATTCTATCTATAAAGTAGAGTGTGACCACTTTCGTACCTATAGTTACACTGGACTACATTAAGTCTGAGGACCCCGCATGGCGCTGAACCTTCAAAACTATTGCTATCACCAGACGGTATGAGAGAGTTAGTAATAGTTCCAGGCAAGTCACATCGAGTGGTGTTGTAAAACTATTGTAGTCGGGTGTACATTCTCACACCGGAATTATATATCAGCGAAGTTTTTGTCAGTGGTTTAAAATTGTAAAATTTGTTCAAGTTATTATAACACATAAGTTGAACGTTCAAAATATATTCATTAAATAATTTGGAAAACTTTTCACATTAAAATTTTGTTGTTGCTCGAGTTGACAAAACTTCACTGATCTATAATTTTGACGTGAGGATGCACCTATCGGTACAAAACCAGTTGCACTCTATTTATTAATATACACTAAACCAAAAAATGGAACCCCATACGTTGAAAAGAAAAACATTGTGCACACAATAGTGCATTAAGAATGGTTAGATGACGAGTTTATCAAATCAACGAAAAAGATTTTATTAATTGATCAAGAAATTTATTGGGTAATAAACTATGTATTAATGAAACTAAAGTAATTGAAAATGAAATGATGGCTTGATTAGCCCAATGAAATTTGTGTTGTAAAGTAGACTAGTCTTGTTTTAACAACTTTATTTGGTTTACTGAATAACCGTTAGTTATCACTTCTATGTACGAATTTCAGCCATAGAATGAACAAAGGCATTTTCTGGTGTGCTGATTGCAAGTGGTTGATTTAATGTATCTTGTTTATAATCCTAGCAGATTTGAGTAATTGTTATAGAGTAACTTGTAATTCAAATAATGAACTTAATTCATTCATGCAATAATCGCGATTGAAGCAACTTTATTTAGCACTTCATTTGGATGGCAGTAAGAACGGCATTAGCAAATAATAAAAAAAATGTGTGTACTGGTTCCAGAAACGGCTTGCCATGACGTAAGAAAAACATAGAAAAAGCCTAAATACAAATAGAACCGAAAAATGTCATCAAATAGTTATCGCTAGCAATAGGGAACTTCTATTGTCGGCTAACAGAAGCAAGATGGTTAAATACGTGTGACCAGAGCAAATATTTTTGTTATTAACACTTAGCCAACGGGCCGAGTAGTATCTACCGGTTTTGTCAACTGATGGTAACCACTGATAAGACCATTTTAATATAAGCACCGATACAATTCAGAACAGTTGATAAATTTTGGAAAATTGGCATATTTTTTAAATCAATTTTAAAATTTAAATTGCAACGTTATCCTGAGCAATCTAGGTGAGATTGCTCAGGATGTTCGTTAGGTTGAAATCATTGGAAAGAAGAAATGGAATATGTAATGTACATGCATTTGTTTAAATGTACCAATAAATAATTATATGATATTATAAGATTTTCGTTTTGCGGCGAAAAAAAAAAAAACAAAGACCCGTCGGTTAAGTATTAATATAATGAATGTTTTCATTCAACCTATGAATATAGATTATAATACAATGTAAATAATGCATTTCAATGATATCTATTCATTAGGACTGTGTTCCTGAACACAGATTCACACAACTAGTTTTTTGAATAAAAATGACCTTATATTCACAAGATGTCCATAATATTATTAGCAAGCGGTGTGTACTTTTATTTTCCCTTTCTTTATGTAAATTTATCTCTTCTGATAAAAATAAAAAAAAAAAATATGGATGAAATAAAGGAAAACGAAGTCAATTTTCATAAAATTTTATAAATTGAGAATAGATTTATATACTTACTGATTTCCAGAAAAATTGCAACACCTAGAAGTTGTCGAATGATTTTATTGAAATTTTCAGGAAACGTTTATTTTCATTAAACAAATTGATGATTAAAATTTGAATAAAATCTAGCCAGTGGTTTTTTTTTTGCAGGTTGTTTCCATAGCACATAGTAACTATAAATTTGAAGTATTAGACCACTTAGTAACTGTCAAGTTTGCAAATTGTTGTTGTTACGTCACAATTTCATTCTGCACTTGATAACAATGCTGAGAGTACGTCAGCATCAACATTTTGTCCAATTAAGTGATTTTGAACGTGGCCGTATTATTGGTATGAGAGAGGCCGGACTTTCGCTAAGAGAAATTGCTCGTCGTGTAAACCGAAATGTTTCAACGGTATTGAGGTGTTGGTCCAAATGGTCCGAGGAAGGGGTTCAACATCGTCGCCGTGGATCTGGACGTCCTCGAAGGACTACATCGAAGCGAAGAACGTCGCTTAAGACTTTTGGCCACAAGAGATAGAGTTTCAACAACTCGATCAATTGCAAATGATTGGATGAGAGGTACAGGACTCAGAATGTCAATGTCAACTGTTTATCGCCGGATAAGATCTTATGGATTGCGTTCATATCGTCCATTTTTATGTCTTCCTCTTACACCACTTCACCGTCTACGCAGACTAGAGTGGAGCAACTTAAGGGTTAATTGGGCGCAGGAATGGCATCAAATTGTGTTTAGTGACGAGTCCCGATTTTGCTTGTGGGCCCACGATGGTCGTAGGAGAGTCAGACGGATGCGTGGAGAACGTAAAAATCCAACATTTTTTGTGGAACGCAACACAGCCCTCACTCAAGGAGTTATGATATGGGGTGCAATATGTTATGGTAGCAGATCACCCTTGGTCTTTATTGACGGCAACCTTAACGCAGCTGGTTACATTGCTAATGTGCTACAACCAGTTGGCCTTTCATATCTTCAGGGGCTGCAAAATCCCATTTTCCAGCAGGATAATGCGCGCCCTCATACAGCAAGGGCTACAACACGGTTTTTGGAAGAATCTAACATTGTCGTCCTCCCATGGCCTGCTCGGTCGCCTGATTTGTCGCCCATTGAACATGTATGGGATATGATTGGTAGGCGAATAGGTAATTTACCGCACCCTCCAGATAATTTACACGATCTTCAACAACGGATTCAAGAAGCTTGGGACGATATACCACAAGCAGCTATAGATCACTTGATTAATAGCATGCCAAAGCGTCTAGATGAGTGCATTACAAATCGTGGCGGAGCAACTCATTATTGAAAAAACTTTTAAAGCTTTTGTTCTTTTGTTTTTAAAACTTAATCATAACTTTGTTTCATAGAAATAGACGTTTTCTGAAAATTTCAATAAAATCGTTAAACAGCTTCTAGGTGTTGCAATTTTTCTGGAAGTCAGCAAATTTATATTAATTTTAATATATCTTATCTCAAATTTTATTCCGAGATACTGCAAATTTGATTTTAAACCTACTTCTTAACAATCAATTGAATTATTAATTTTCGTTTTTCATTGACCATAATAACTATGCATTTCTTTGGCATTCATTTTTGTTTATCGACACGCTTTGGTTATTTTGTGGCTCTCCTTATAAAAAAAAAATATATAAAAATTAGCTAAACTGCCGGTTTAAGAAGCTATGGACAGTTATATTGTAGTGAAGGGGTGGAAACTTACAATAGTAAGCACATTTTAATTAATTTAGATTTAAGACATTTGAATTCTAGTTGTTTTCTTGTCTGTTAAGTCAAGTAGGAATAATGAAAATAAAACATTTTAGGCGGAACTGTGGATTTGTGAATAATTAAACATGACGACAGTGAACAGTGATCAGGATCACCATTCCTGATCACTGTACTCTGTATATTCAGGATGTGTGAATATACTAGTGATAATAACGACCAGTAAAACAAACATAAATTGAAATCTTGTGGTTAGATAAAGTGTTTATAAAGTGACAAAGTGTTATTAGTGCCACAGTTTTGAGCTCGGGTGCTATGTATTCTGCTAATGTCATTCTTTTGTGTGTACCGTTTTTACACAGTTGTTATATTAAGTAAAAGTTTTTATTCTATGTTGGTGCTGTAAGGTGATCTGATACATATTGCATTAAAAAAATTATTGATCGCTTGCGTGACTTCAAATAGAACTTTTATTTGTACTATAATCCGCTGTGTTAAATAATAAATTTAGTTGGGAACCTACACTCAAGCCGCCTGTAATTTGTCCGGTTCTGTATCGATTAATGACTTTCATTTCAAAGACTTTTGTTAATATCATTAGATATGCATAGACATAATGGTTTTTATTATTACAAAGAGAAAGCTGATGTTGAAACTGCTAAAATATAGGTTGCGATTATTTAGCATATATTGTCCAATTTAAGAGTTTAAATGAAACAATAATATTTGGATATTTGAATGGGTATGCAATTTTCTGACTTTAAATATACTATTTGTTAGTTCTTGTTCCTTCATGAACGAACTTTTACAACTACTATGGCATTATTTGAGCAGCAATTTAGCTTCAGGAACTTTTGTGAGGATATTGACTGCACACCTGCTGCAAAGGGCAGGGGCAATACTGGAATAGCACTAAGATAACCGGATGGAGGCTTCACAGAAAGTGAAGAGGAAAGAGCTTGTGAGATATGTGTGTGAAATGATGTGTATGCATAATTGGGGCAATGTGAACCTGTCTAACAGCACCTATTGAGTCGGTACTAAATCTTACTCCTCTTCATATTTTGGTGGAGAGTATAGAAGGAATGGTTAGGCATAGGCCTCAGCCTCCTGAAGGTGACCAAACCTGGGACATGTCCCGTGACGATATGTCAAAAAAGTTAAGCTTTGTGACAGAATTTACCACAAAGTTCAGCAGCAAGAGCGAATGGGATAAAGACACTATCTTAAAACTAATAGAAATGCCATCAAATGGTACACGGATGACTAGGCAGAGGGAATAGAGGTATATGGTCCTAGAACTAAATACTTCGAAAGGTAGATGATGTACCTGAGTACCTTCAAGGCGGAAATACACGCTATTAAAAGATGGGTTCAGTTCAACATTGACAGAAAGAATGAAAAGCAAGAGATTATCTCATAATATCTGATAGTCAAGCAGCAGGGTGCTGAGCTCAAATGTAGTGAGCTCCAAGATGGTTTGGGAGTGGCTAGAAAAATTGAACAAGCTAGACAGAAGAAACAACGTAATTCTTCTGTTGGTTCCGGGACAATGGACAATCTCACTAAGAAAGGGGCTAGAATATCTTTTGTAGGGCCTGAACCTTTTTGCGGGATAAGTAGCAGTATAATACTGGAGAAACTCTAAACTGAAGTCGAGCAAAGAAAACACAAATACCGGGGGAACCTCCAGCGAATGAGGCAAACTAAAATTCTTCTGGAAACCTATGACCAGATGAGATAAGTAACAATAAGATTTGTATATTGACAGAGATTCTGTAAGCTGAAGGGACATCTGAGTAGGCTTGGAATAGCAGAGAAAGCCGAACGTAGGTTTTGTTGGAAACAGGATGAAACATCCAATCACCTACCCTCAAATTGTGCTGCACTGTGCAACTCAAGGGCCCTGTACTTGGGAGCATGTGAAATTGAAGAGGGAGAGTTAACTAATCTGAGGCCTTCGAACATTCTGCATTTCTTAAAATGAATCGAACTGGATGGCCAGCGAGAGATAAGGACTTCGGTTGCAAGTGCAACACTATCGATTCTTCTGAGTATTCTTCGTTGTATTGGCTTCAGTGTCCCTGCCTTAAACGTAATGTATCTCTATTTGGCTGGTGGATTTCAGTATATGTTAAGCTTGTCTTGCTGGCGTTTTGAGTGCTTAGAAGGGTCGCGCAGACTTCGATTTTAGGTCGCCTATTATTTTCTATTTACACCAGCAAATTCCATTCCCATTTTAGCTATTGCGCTGTGCAACTATGTATATGCTCATGACAATCCTTGCTAATCTGTCAGTCTTATTTTACATCGGCCCGTAGATGTTATGCATACTAAAAATGGGAGTATCTCTTGAGATTGATGGTGCCAGGGTCCGTTTAGTTTCCGAAGCGAGAATTCTTGAATTAGTAATAAGGAATTCGTATTTTGCGTACTGCAGTTTGAAAACTGTTATCACTATAGTTCCGCGTTTAATGTGCCACTAAAACTAAACTTTATGACGCGCTGGGTTTGCCCCTTTTTAATTTCGCGTTTCCTGTGTATGTGTAGGTACGCCGCGCCGTCGGTAATAAACCAAATCTGCCATCTAAGCTGTTGATAGACTGCATCCATTAAATTTGGTAAATAATTAATCAAAAACTTCGTGTAAGCTTCACCTATTAAGCGATTGGGCAAAACATATGGATCGGGCGTCAAACTAGAAGAATATCGAATTCTTCTCTATCAAATTTTAATGAAAATTCTGATACATTGGCTTACTAGTTTCGACTTCAAACTCTATCATCAGAGTCAGAGTTAAGCCGAAACTAATAAGCCTCTATATTAGAATTTGTTTGGAAAGAATTTCATATATTTATTCGTTCTAATTTATTATTATACGCTGACCTAATTCTGACATAACTATGTGTATATTAAATAATTTTCAACAATGCCACACCACATTTTAACAGCAAATTTATGTTGATGGCCTCTCCGAGGGCCATGCACTTCATGAGTATGCTTCTACTATGATATACTTAAGTATATAGTACATCTAATAAACACTTGCATAGTTGAGAATACGTTTCCCGAAGCCTGGAAATCTGCAGTTGTGATACCGCTACAAAAAAAGCCTGATCCGCAGTCTGTGTCCGATCTGAGACCTATAAGTCTACTTTCTATCTTATCTAAAATTATGGAAAAATTTATAAATAATCAACTGATAGAACATGTAAATACTTACAACATCTTACCTGCGTACCAATCGAGCTTCCGCTCGGGATACAGCTGCGAGACGGCTTTGTTAAAGATCACTGATGACATCTTGACTGCGTATGACGGAGGATGTGCAACTATTTTAATTCTGTTAGATTTTACTAAAGCGTTTGACACCGTTAATCATAAACTGCTCTCGGCGATTTTTCATTATATTGGCCTGTCTCAGAGTGCAATCGATCCATTAAGTAGTTTCTTGTTACAGAGGTCCCAGTCAGTAATGATTGACAATAGGCTCTCGAAACCTGCGCCGCTGGTTTCGGGTGTTGCTCAGTGATCAGTTTTGGGTGCTCTACTTTTTTCTATCTATACTTGTGCCTTGTTCGACTCATTAACGCGGTGTACTGTTCATATGTATGCCGATGACACTCAAATATATTATTCCTTCCCTAAAAATTGTCAACGTGTGGCTCTAGAGACAGTTCAGCATGATCTGGATACTGTTTTTCGGGTCAGTCGGCTGCATATTGATGGTAATATTCTGCCGGTGGTGAGCGAAGCAAAAAGCCTCGGCTTAATTATAGACAACACGTTCCGATATAGAAAACAAATATCAGTGTACATTAGAAGGGCTTATTGCAATTTAAGGATGCTATATCAACATAGATCGTATTTGCTGACAAGAGCAAAGTTAAATCTTTGCAATGCGCTCATGCTGTCTCCTTTTATGTATTGCTCATGTGTATACGGGCCATGTATCGATACTTGCGATCAGAAAAGGACTCGCGCCTACGATTTGTGTACAATATCAGGAAATTTGATCACATCTCGCATACATTTTCTGATTGCAAATGGTTGAATATGCGTCATCGGGTTTTCTTAAGGTAGACTTCCGAGACACCCGGCAGACGGCAGACTGCAGCGGCAGACGGCAACTGCACATGTCTGGGCGGCAGACGACAATACTTTGCAGCATTGTTTTATATCGGCGCAGTTCCGACCTTTGCCGCGCGACAAGTTGTAACTCATCATGACGCTGAGCGGCAGACAGCATACTTGTACAGGCACAGTATAGTCGCGTGCAGTTGGGCATTATGGACCGTTGCGCAGAGGAGGAGAGTGAAAAATTAATTAATTTAGTACGCCAGCACCCTCCATTGTTCGATTTAAAGGCGTCAGGGTACAAAGATTACCAAGTAAGAGAAAAGATTTGGCAAGAAATAGCTAGAGAATTAAATAAAACAAGTGAGCGTTTATTTATTTAGAACTATTTTTTATTTAAATTTAGTGCGAAATTAGTTTATTGTTAACTTGTATATCAATTACTTCGTGCGTTGCACAACATTTTCTTGCCACTATAGCGCACCTTGTTGGGAACAAAAATAGTCTTTGAGCTTTTCTCGAACCCATAAGCCACCACTATTTGCAAAACCACTTGTACTGGCCATTAATGTAAATATTGAGGCTCCTGTATCAGAAGCGGAAACCCAGAGTACCACCAATGCTCCAAAAGAAGAGGAAATTTTAGCAGAACCCGGAGGAAGAAAACACAAGTATAGTCGTATCAGTAGAAACGATGACGGCCTACTTGCCTATCTGCGGGCAAGGGATGAATCACGGCAATCCCTTTTACAAGCTGTTGCCAAAAATAATTTCGACGAGCTAGGGATATTTGCCAACCATATTAAACAAGTATTGCCTATAGGCAATATATTGCGGATTAGGGCAAAATAAGAACTTTTCCAAGTTCTTAGTAGCTATGAGATTATGGCTGCCGACATTTCGCCATCACGTACTTACGACTATCATGCACTAACGCCTACCGTCTCAACGAATACCACTGGCACTTCAAATCAATATAGAGATTCATCACCAGATCAAGCAAATACACAGGAAACAGAAACCACTGTCTTTAGTGTAGTCATAATATCTATTTGCACCATTTGGGATAATTATCCCAAACACACAGATAAGTCATATTTTCATAGTAACTCTGATAATATATGCATTGCCTTACCTCAATGCCAGAAATAATTTTTCTTCAGGCGTTATAACATTTCTTGTAGTTTTAGGTTTGAGATCTTCATAAATAAAAGATAATAGAAAACTACACTGCTTTTTATTCAACCGACAATATCCTCTGAATATTTTTTCATTTCCATTTAAGTGCCTTTTGATTAATGTTTCGCAAGAGCCTTCTTTGATTCTGCATTTATATATTGGCTGTACTGGTTTTCTTTTTTTCAAATATATGTGATGCATGAGGAGATCATCGTCTTCTTCTTCTTCTAATAAAACTTGTACTATATTCATGATTGGAACAAAATAACCGAAAATATGTGCGAAAAAGGTGCTTGCTGCAATGCAACTGCAGCTACGCTCGGAATGTGGGACAACTACGCATGCCGCTCGGCGGCAGTTGTCGCTATCGCCTGCCGTTGACGTTTGCCGTCTGCCGCGTGTCTCGGAAGTCTACCTTTAAGGGCGCCGTGCATGTGCCATACTGTGATTACTTCGGGCTGCCCTCTTACCTGTACAATAAGATATCTTTCCGAACGGATGTACACCATATAAATATCAGTTTCCGCGGTTTAATCACACCACCGCTCCATAAGACTACACTATTTGAACGTTCCTTCTCCTATACTGTCTATAAAGTTTATAATAGTGTACCTGTGGATGCTAAGGGGTTGTCGCTGGCTACGTTCAGAACCTATATGCGCCAATACATGTTTAATAAACAATAAAATGGAAGCAGTTTTTTGTAAATGTATGTGAGCTATGTGTATTGATCTCTTTTCATGCCTCATTCACCACAGAATTAATATTAAGTTAGTCTTAAGCATGAACATTTGTTTATTAGCTCTATTATTATTTCAAGGTTGGGTGAAAGAATGATTGTAGTACTGTGCACTCGAACCAAATCTATACCTTGCGGTTTTTCTTGTGTCCTCGATATTATTATTTTGTTTCTCTTGTACCTACTGTCTTTGTTATATGTTATATGCGCTCACAGAAAATGAATATTATATTATTATATTATTTATTTCTTGTTGTGCAACTTTGTTTTGCTTCACTTTGTAATTTTCTTTTATAATTTAGGTGTAGATTAAATTAGGATTGGGGCGACCGAGTTGGCCCGGTTTCACCACGACCGTTTTAGGTCTATTGTGATTCCCGTGCATAGCTCTCTGTTCTCGGGTTCTCTGACCTCAGCAGTAGAAACGTGGTCCTTGGCAGGACATCGCACTGGCGCAGGATATGGACTGCGGGTTGCTCATATTTTTGGCAACAATCTGCAACTAGTGTGCATTGCCAGGCCAATGGTATACAAATACCTATTTAGTCTACTACTAGTAGTCCTACTATCCTTTTAATAGTCTTCCTGTTTTTACTCAGTAGGTATTTTATAAATTCAAGTTTTTGTTCCTCTAAGAACTGTTTGGCCTGTCTTAGTCCTGGCGTCTTAATCCACTATTGTCTGGACTTTTTTTTATTGGAGATTTGGTGACGCCGAAGGATGGGTAGATTCCACCGAAAGACTTTGACGATCTTCATCTTGCTAATTCATCTGCTGCTTCGTTCCCATTTACGTCCTTGTGGCTGGGCACCCAGCCTTTGGATTTCCGCCTTTGGCCACCACACTAATCCCCCATAAGTTATCATGTGTCTTATTACGCATGTATGCCACCGAACCATATACCAAGATATTTCGCCGCTTTGACGTATGCAATCTCTTTTCTGTGCAATACTACCTAGTAGTTTTAAAATTTCTAGTGGTCTTGTTTTTGCGAACACGATAACCTATGTTCATTGACTATTGACTAATAGTTGTTGTTATTTGCACCAGTTATCGATCGTTTTCAGGGCTGATTTGCATTCGCTCGGTTAGAACTTTATGGAACCGCTCTCTGACGACTATTGCTAAATCGTCAGAGTACCCCAGGCAATAGAATCTCTTTCTGGTTAACATCCAGATTTGGTTGTTCACGAGTGTAGCTCACAGGAGGAATGACAAAACTCCGCCCTGTGGGCACCCTCCGTGCGCTACGTGGTTTAGACGGTGAATGTGATAATCCTCTTTTCCGGGCTAGCCTTATCCATTGTAGAAGCTTCAATCTGACTCTTTTTTCTTCGTAATACCTCAATTTTTGTGTGCTAATAGTGTTAATATGTCAAAGACGGTTGAAGATAACTGCGTGATATCAATCGAATAATATTTATTTGTAGATAATTTGTGTCATAATCGGAAATCCATACTACTTTTTGTCGATGGGTTTAGAAACTTCCAACTAAATGATCAAATATTTAATTATACACACCGTATATGAAATTTAGTCGTTTTTTTTTTGACAGAATTTAATACTTATGGGTTCTCTTATTACGTCATAATAAAATCACATCATTATCTCTACTTTTACAATGCAAATGTTGAACTAATGTAGCAACATTGAATATGTAAAATTTTTAAGAAAGTATTTGCTCTAAGAGAAAAGATATAGAAAGTTTGTAATGTGATAGAACTAAACAACATCTATCGATTCGAATGCATTAAATTGTGCGCGTATCGGCTGTTACTGAAACTAATTCGCCTAACCATGTTATTTATTCACGGACTGTGTTGACGTTTACACTGAAGTTCCCGTTAACACGCTTCGAGGCGTTTACATAGAGTGAACTAATCCAATGTACGCTGTGGTGTTTAGCAATACAGCTGATGCTTTACCATTTAATTCAGGCTGCGCCTTGCTTTTGTTTGAAATAAGGATTGCTATCGGAAAATGACTTACTCCGTATTAGCTGATCGACATTTGTTTCCTTACCATTCAACGGATTAATGATCTATTATTACTAAAAAGCTCGAACTTAGAATATACTGGGAATATTACCGGCACCAATAAATACTGCTAAATATCGTTCCACCAGATATTCTACGAGTGGGAAATCACTGACGACATTCATCAACTGCCGCTTGTCTGTTTCCACTACAGAATCCATAAACAAAAAGAATGTGGGCGAATTTTTTTTTTAATGTAACATAAAAATAAACACGCTTCATTAACTTAATTGACGGTCGTTGTCGTAATGAATAACTGATGAATCACAACCACCCTGACATTTTAATGACAACGCAATCAACGGTGGTACCGAATACTTGCATTAGAAGGGTTAGCTAAAACTTTAACTACTTATAGCTCAGTTACGAATGGATTTTGGACATACATATTGCTGTGTACTGAATGTACCAACAAAAATGTAAAATGAAATTCAAAAATGAAAAATTAAATTAGCTAGCTCAAATAATCAAAATTTTTACAATGCGCAAAAGAACAATTAAACCCAGGGTTACTATCATGGAAAGTAAAATGTGGGTGAAAGAAATCTGACTTTCTTTTATACTCAAAAAAAATTTTAAAAGGTTTAATTAAAAATAAAAGAACAGTATTTTGAATGACATAAAAATTCAATAATTTTATTATTTAAAAAAAAAAAACAAGAAAAAAAAGATTAATTGCAAACTTTGCAGAAAAAAAACCTTGGACAAAAAGGTCCTGGTCTAAATCAAAACTGCATTTGACTTTAAATTACAAAAGGACAATTCAAAATCCTTTTACAAAGCAACAGAAATCAAAAAGTTCAGGAAGATAATAATTTTTTTTTTCAATTCAATCCACGTGGTCTCAATATTAAAACAACTAAATTAAACGTGGAAAATTCAAGTAATTTATATAAATGAAAAATAAAAGCAAGCACAATGTTTTTATTCACCCAAACCGAGGTGATTAATAAATAATTACAAATCAGAAAAATTAACAACGAACAAAAAAATTAACTCTTTAAACTTAAGATATCTTCCTGCACGTAAAAGTAATAACAGATCTTATATCTAAATTGTGTACACAAAAATACAATATCAATTATTATTAAATGAGTTCCGTGATGAACGAAATAAAATCAGAAACGTCAATTCAAAACTTGAAATCAATAATCACCAAATGTCAGCAATGAAATACAATTTTATATATCTACTTACTTTCGTATCGATCAAGGAATTCAACTCACAAGGTTAAACAAACGTATCAGTATAGAAATCTCAGATGCGTGCGATGCAACGCACACAGATCTGTCCGCAAACGGACGAACTCGCAAAACAAAACAATATATATATATACAATACCAGTGAACGCAAAATGTACACCTGACTGAAATTAATATAAACAACTGAACAATAAAATAAGCAAATTAAACAATCCAAAACATTAACTAAATCTTATTTGAAAATAAAACAATTTGAAATTTCTCGCAACATTGACAAACGCTTAACGGAATGAACAAAAAAAGAACTGAATTTACAAAAACCGGGGGTGCCGGACCACAGCAATATGTTCATTAAACATTTTTGACTTCAAATTGCTTCAGCAGCACATCCTGAAGCTGTCGCAGTCATGTCACGTGACAGGCTGTATAGGGTCCACACGCTTTCTCATGGCACCAACTTGGGGGATAAATTAGACGCCGTATAAGTATTCATCGTTCGATAAATGTCGGGTCAAAAGCAACAAATTGTAGACTGTTCTCTGTATGTTCTCTGGAGCAATAAAAATATTTTGGGATTAAAAACTTTTTAAAGCTTCATTAATAAAAGGTGAAAAAAGAGATTTGCAAAAATACGTGCATTAATTTTGACAGTAAATCTATTCAGGCAAAAAATAGCAAATAATACAATCAGCTAGTTTAATCTATATACGATATTCCTGTTCAATACTAAGCAAACATTAATTCCATAATTACAATAATCGATTCTTTTTTTTTTAATATTCCTATATTTCAAATAAAAATTTTAAATTTGTTGTAGATAATACTGCTACTACTACTACTACTACTGGTTTATTTGTTTTATAGATATACATTTTTCTTTAACAAAGAAATCCGGTCATGTATGTATGACTATGTATATAGAAATATATGCTTATAATAATTATATATGTCTACTTATGATAATTATATAACAATGAAATTAAGTAAATGACTTTACTTCAATACTAAAAGTTACCACTATACAAAATATTATTCAGAGATAATAAATAATCTTAATTTTAAAGCCTCACTTAAGTAAAAATAAAGTCTGTCCATTTGCTGTTTGATTTCGATAACTAATAGTTCTTCAGCTGTTATGTCAATCGAAAAGCGCTGCTCTCTAAGGGGCCGATAGATAGGACACTCCAACAAAAAGTGTTCAATGGCTTCTGGCATATGTAAGTTGCACAATGAACAAATTTCTTCGGTACGTATTTCATGCAGTTGATGTTTAAAATAGAGCCTAATCTTCTTTTTGCTGGCTATTCTAATTTGACTTATCAATCTTGTTTTAGCTATGGGGACACGGCAATCCATATATAATTCTCCCATTCCCATCGAACTAATTTGCGATATTACTCTGAGTAGTTTGACGTTATTGCCGCTTCTATATCCTTACTCTGCTCATTGTTGATAGCTTTTTCTATTAATTCCTTTTTCTTTTTCTTTACATCGAAATTGGTAGTATTTGGACAACAAAGATTTGTTTCACCGATTGTCGTAAACAGCTGCTTCACTTGTGTTATCCAGTTAAACGTCTCCATGTTTTCGGTATTTGCATCTTTTTGTAGCAGAGCTCGTAAGCATTGTCTAGGCAGCCTTTCGTCGGTCATACTTAAGATTTTTTTATACCATTCCGTGACCCTTTTTAAAACCTGCGTTTTCAGGTGTTCTAATCTTACCTCTAACCGTACCATACAACTAGGTGTGTTTATCGGCCAACGAAAAACTTAAAAAAAAAAAATGCTACCTGAACTTTTTCGATATCCTGTGTATATTTAAGCGCCCAAATTTCACTTCCATATAATAGTACTGCCTCTATCATTGATTGGAATAACTTAGATTTGGTATCCAGACTATCAGACTTAGTTCTTATCAGTATTGTATTAACATTGGCACCAGCCAGCATTGCTTTGCGAATGAAGTGTTCAGAAGCTTCCTTGTATATACCTGAATTAGAGAAGGGAATTCCCAGATAGATATAACTTTTTTCATAATCTAACCTAATGTTGTTGTATTTAAAGTAACCCGGGGTTTCTTTTCTCCTACCTCTGTGAAATGCTACTACTTTTGTTTTTTCCGTGCTCAATTTGAGGGAGTTCTTTATGCAATATTTATGTAGTACTTCAAGTTTCTTGTTTCCATCAATAGGAGACCTAGCAAATAAAACAATATCATCGGCGTACAGCAACATTAATATGAACTTTCTGCTTGTAATCTTTACTCCTTCCATTGCATGTTTAGTAAAATACTCTACGATGTCAGCAATAAATATGGCAAAAAGTAGCGGGGATAAAGAGTCACCCTGTAATACTCCAGTGTTTACATCTACATGTTGGGGGGTTTCATCACCTCCTGGTACCATTATGCGAATTTTCTCATATAATACCTTCAATATTCGAATTATTTTGCCACTAATTCCGGTCTTATATAGTTTTAGCCACAGATTTCTTTGATTTATAGAATCAAACGCTTTTTGAAAGTCTACGAAAACCGCGTATAGGTATGAGGATTTTGGCATGATGTTCAGACCAATAACACTACGTAGATAATACGATTTTCATTGTTTTTTCTTTTACATAAATGAATCTCTTTCTCCAGCCTGAATTTGTTGACTTACTTTTACAATTAAGTAGGTATTCTTATTACAGTTCTCTTTGAATTATCAGTTTTCACAACAGTTTTGAGAACATTACCTAAATACAACAGCATTAGATTATAATATAAACACTGTATATGATAGGTTATATTGTTCAGTGGCGACTCGTGAGTTGTGAAAGAGGGTGGGCACAAAATAAAAACTTTACATTTTTATCGCACTGTGCCGCTCGTTCAATAAATAAATTAAATTGATGCGCGTAACAGTGATTATAATGTGCATGTGGAAATGTTCTTTTGATAATAGTTTGGACACCATTATTTGTTTTGCCACTCATTATCCAAGATCCAGAACGAGAATTTAAAATAGTTTGCATTTCATTAAGATTCAGCAATGCTTTTGCTAACACATCAGCATTATCTCCACTCGGCTTAAAAGAAGAACTAAAGCGTTCAAAACTTTGTCCATTAAACGCGGATCGAATAAAAACAATTTACACACATTTACTGATTATTAGAGGTGCCTATAGTTTTATCGGCCACCAAAGCAATGAAATTTGCAGACTTAATTTTTTTTAATATTTCCTGTTTGTAAATTTGCAACATTGCAATTTGTTCTGAATAGTTTCTGAGGCGCTTTTAAATACGTGTGAACTTTTCATATGTATTGGAAGCGCTTCGTCTAATTCCTTTTACCTTCTTCTTGGTCTTCAATGAAGTATTTAACCATATCAATAATAAGGACTTCACTAAAACAGTGTTCTGGGCCTTATCTAAAGCCTTTGACTGCGTCAGTCATGATATCCTAATGAAAAAATTATTTTACTATGGCATTCGTGGTACTCCTCTGGAATGGTTCAAATCGTATCTTTTCAATGGGAAACACCAAGGTGCACTGCAGCAACCGCGTGTATTCGATAATGACATCGTTAATATGGTTCAATCTGTTAAATTCCTGACGATACTCTTAAATGGTCTTTCCATATCAACACTCTCTCCAAAAAATTGTCTTCTGGGTGCTTTGCAATCAGATCTCTAGCCAGGGAGCTCAATCCTTCTACTGCTCGCATTACTTATTTTGCCCTTTTTGAATCCCATCATGGCTACGCGCTGCCCTTTTGGGGTACCTGTAGTTTGTACAACTTCAATACAATTTTTAAACTGCAAAACAGGGCAATTAGCTAAACATTTCAACTAAGCACCAGAGATCACTACCGACCATACCTTTTAAACTATAAAATCCTGACTCTCTCGGCACTCTCCATCATGGAATCTGTGTCGCTAATTCGTAAACATATTAGTGATTTACCCAAAAGACCTGTTCATAACTCCGTTACAAGAGGGTTGGAACATGACCTTTACTTAGCTGTACCCAGTTCGTAGTTGACTAAGAACTCAATCTTCTACGATACCATCAAGCTCTACTACCTTCTCTCAATCCAACTAAAATCGATACCAACATACATCCAGTTTCGCAGAAAGGTAAAATCTTACCTTCTTCAGCAACCTTTTTACGCTGTTAGCGATTTTTGCGGAGAGAGGTTACATTAAATTTCTTTTCCTTCAAACTTCATCATCCCCTTTCTTTCTTTGGGCGGACAGCGCAATCCTCTGGTTTATTCTTTGACGACTTAGTGTGTCTGACACTTTATATATGTGTTTATTGTATATGTACTTTTTATTATTAAATTTGTTAATTACTCTGCTTTCTCCACAAAATTAATTTAGGTACTATTTTTCATTACAATAAAGCACATTATTTATTTTATTTATTTATTTATTTATTAAGACTACATAAATACCTGAATTTTCCGACGTCACTGTCTCATCATGGTCTCGTAACACGAATTCAAAAGCTCTGCAAAATTTTATACACACAATTAACCAGCGCAAAATTGGCGATATTTTCCACATTTTCATTGTATTTAACTTTATGTCGTAAATAAGCACTGTTTAACCGTTCTCGTATGTCCACTTTGCCTAGAACACTAAAATCTACACATGCATTCATGTGAGAAACGAAATTTTCGTGTTTCTGTGTCCTCTCTGCGATATGCTTTAAATCATTCAACCCTTCTTTGTGGAAGTGTAGTTTGTTTGTAGATCAGCAATCGGACGTCCTTTCTTCTTAATTAAAAGTTTTTCCTCAAATGATAGCGGGTTTTGCACACAATTAACTTCCATCACTAATAATAAACGTCACTTTGAAACGCCCCTGCAATCACACATGCGCGGTACGCGCCGAAAACAATTCAGTCCCAATTAATGCAGGACGTTAACTAGAAACACGAAACTGTGTGCCCGAATAAGACGTATAATCGCATATGGTGAGATAAGCGGAGCCGGCCGATTCATACTCGAAATAGGGACATCGGAAATTGTGCTGCGGGAGATAGTTTCAAGTGTTAGCACATGCGCTAGTGTCTGTGGTGCGGAAAGAAACTTTGATACCATCGTTATAAAAATACGTAAAAATAATGAAACAAAATAATGCACTGAATTATATGCGAATATCTTTCCGTGTTTATCTTGTTTGTTGGGTGGGCATGTGCCTTTGTGCCCTTTAGTACCAGCCGCCACTAATATTGTGTACCCGTTGATGATTGTTTGTGAAAACATTTATGAACATTCCATGCTATTTTCCTGGCATCTTGTGAATAGTGTTTCCCCTTCTTATTACCAGACGGCGTCACGGAAAATGAATTGGTGATGGTAGATGTTGAATGCTGTTGCTGTAATATTCTTACCTACCTCAAAACAAACTAGATCATGTAGCATACATAATCATACAATAAGAACTAACTTACTCTGTAGTGTATGGTATAATCTAAAGTATAGCTTTCAAAAAAGCTTTTATGTAATAAAACGCAGGAAATTTTTGAAAATAAACGGAAAAGCACAATACGAAAAAATAAACAGTCAACATGACAGTTATGACAGCAGGGAAATGACACACGGACGGGGAATGGGCACGTGACCTGACCGATATTTTTACAAGCGTCTTTTATATTTTACTCGCCTTACAGGCTTGTGTCTGAAATTGACAACTACCGCACTCTAATGTAAGGGATGTTATTATATTACCTAGCAATACTCAAATAGTCAACCAGAGTTTTAACTACAGAAACCAAAATATTAAATATAGAAACGCTAATATCCCGTTGTTCCTTGATTAAAAATAAAAGAAAAACATACGGAGCGAGTAAATATACATTTGTATATTGAATAGTTATTTCATTTAGTCTAAAAGGTGGAAACAATCGAATGGTTATTTGCGTGGAAATGGTTACAGGAGCACTTCTATTTCCAAATGTTTAAAATTTCAATAGGATGCCGTTGAATGAAAACGATATATTCGCAGCTCTACCGCCATGCTAGATAGGAAAATAAAGATTAAAGTAGAGTGGATCTACATATGTAAAGTGTTATATATGGGTACAGGTGATTTGCGGGACAATTAAAAGTTATTGAATTTGTAATATATTTGTTATAAACTTCGAAGTTAAGCATAATAAAAAATAACTTCATCAATATTGTACTTCTGGTTACATCGAAAGTCATGACAAACTTTGATAGTCTAAATAAAAGCCTATACGTTTTGTTGCCAATTTTCCAAAAAATATGAATTAAAAAGTTGAGCAATAATTTTATAAAAATAAATAGATACATAGGTATATGAACACGTATAACTTTCCTATAGGGAAATGACACAATGCAAACATATACAGACCTTTCATTTGAGAAAGGTAACTTTCACTACTAAGCATAGCAATGTACGCCAAACCATAGGTCGTGGGACACTTGTATTATTTGTGTACTTTTTATTCATTGAGTAAATAGTAAAAATCCTGTACCCTTCACAGTCCATCTAAAATACGAAAGGTTATGTAGAATTCATCCATACATCTAAAACATGCCACAAAAAAAGAAATAATTAGAAGGTTGTGTACCCGTACATACCTGATGTATTCATTCGTCTGCAAAGCATCCGTGAATATCGTAGTGATGTAATTAAAACAGTGAAAACGTGTTTTTAATCGACAATTTATTTCGTTAAAATAGGTGCAAATGACAACGCGAATCGTACAACGACAAAAAAAGTAAGTGAGTGATAAAAACAAACAAATATATACAATTGTAAATGTAAACAAATGTTTGCCGTACGCCGGAGCGTTATTAAATTTAGTCGGGAAATGTTGATCACTCAATTCCGATAATGAAAATAAAGCGAGCAGAATCTATATGCCGGGCCGGGTCAAAAGTACGGGGACGGTTTTAAAGTATGAGTTGCGCTGGGCTGTCTGGAGCTTTGCCGGCGCCGAAACCAGAGCTAGGAGGAACGGTGCTGCGTCGTGCAAGAAGACTTTGCCGGCGTCGAAATCATATTGCGAAAGGAGGGTGTTGCGTCGTGCCAGTGAGCTTTGCCGGCGCCGACATCGCAGCTCGGGGCAGTCTGCGTCGTGTCAGTGGCTTTGCCGGTACCGGCAGGAATGACCGTGAAGCGACCGAAGTAACTCACCGAGTACTGCTAAGCGCGTGGTTTATATACACAGTAGCGGTCCCCCACGCGGCAGGATAGTGGGAGTCAGGCGTGCGCGAAAGAACGTAGCGTCTCGTCTACGGAGACGGTACTGGGCGTGATAAACAAGAATACATAAAGAATAGTATTTTAAAACACAAGTGTCATAATGACATTTATGTAATGCGAGTACAAGTTTGAATCTCGAGCCGCGTAGC
Organism: Cetonia aurata; assembly: GCA_949128085.1. Taxonomy (NCBI): domain Eukaryota; kingdom Metazoa; phylum Arthropoda; class Insecta; order Coleoptera; family Scarabaeidae; genus Cetonia; species Cetonia aurata. Next base: position 31,200,470 of record OX421888.1, on the reverse strand, counting down.
GGCAAGAGATTCAAAGTACGAGCATTACATGTCATTGTGGCACACGTTTTTTACAGTATTTTTTCTAATTTGCACATTAATCGTATATATTACGTTCCGGCAAAAGTCCCCCCCACCCACGTTAATATCTCATTACAGCACAGTATGCTGTAATAGCCATATCAGCACTGCGTCGTCTTTTGTTTTAGCTTTATTACAACACCCGATTAGAAAAACTTATTTACACAAACTGTAGTGCGGCAGCAACTTACCGAACTATGGGAAAATCGATTAAATAAAAGGAAATTACTGATAAGATTGAAATTAATACTGAAATGGACTTTCCCACAGAACTGTACGTCACAGTGTTTTCTAGCCATAGATAGGTATAGTGCAATTAGAAAGCATTTAGGTTAAACTATTCGGCATCGGCACATTTTCGGGTTCCAGGAATATTGCCATATTGATGTATAAGTTGTGAAATAAACTAGCTGTTCTGTTTTTAACTTTAATCTGCTACAAACATTTTATTTTAGAGTTACTTCATGTGTTTGTTTATTTACGAAAGAGCTTATTCTAAGGAAATTAATAAGAAAAATAAACAAACTTATCATTTAGCCATAAATAAAGAAAGGTAATATTACGTACTGTGTTTTTACTACATCACTAAAATGTTAAATATCTAACAATTTACTGATGGCTTTAGCTGATTCATTTATATTAAATATCGATATCATGTTTTTCAACCCACAACATAGAGCTTTCTTACATTTAAATAATATGCTGATATAATACTATCAGCAGTAGAGCAAAAACAGCGTCGTAGTGCATTGATTGTATTGTATTGAAGTTATCATAAAGATGGCAATGTGAAATTAGTTACGAATGTAAACAGCTAAATACAGGTAGAATTGTATGAAGGTATGCACATATATTGAGTATTGAGAGAAGATAGCATTTGCATGGATCGATTATCCGTCCCTTCCACCGCGGCCGCTAGGGCTTATTGTAGAGCGGATGTTGTCTTTAAGTTCATCCAACAAGTTCAGACCCTTAAGGTAGCTCAGAATCTTTTTGAATGAGGTCTTTTTCAGGTCTTCTAGGGAAATCCTGGTTGCAGCGGGGCAGTGGCACAATATATGCTCAACTTCATCCTCCTAACACAGTCGGCATTCAGTTTCTTCAGACAGTCCGATTCTGTGTAGGTGATTTCTGAGTTTGCAGTGACCTGTAGAGATAGAGACAAATACTTTGACATTTTTCAAACAAGTTCTAGTAGTTCCTGGGTTCTGACATGATTAAACGAAATACACTTTTTCGCACGTACCATACTAGGAAAAAGGCTCCAATGTTGGAGCACTTTCTGCTGCGCCCATACATCGATTTGCTCTTTAGCTACCGTAAGTGCTATGCCAATGGCCGGCTCTGATCCCTGGAAATGCTCCGCAGCATCCCTTCTTACAAAGGTGGCTGCTTCTTCATTGCCATGAATGAGTGAGTGCCCAGGTACCCAGATTAGGGGTAGGTTATTATTGGTTCCAGCTGCCAGATGTTTTAACCCGATTGAATAAGATTCGGACTTCTTTTCTACGGATGCTGAGGTTATGGTTCCACCAACGTGTGCCACTGTTATCTCTTTTAACCTTCAGTGGACAATTCTTGCTCCGTCGCTATCTCTATTTGATCACAACTCTGAAATGAGTTAATAGTGCTATTTAGGTTCGACTGTAGAGAGACAACAGCGTTACGTCTCCGTTTTTCCTTTATAATATAAATTACATATTATATATATTAATTAAATATTTCTACAGATTATTTAAGCTATTCCTTATTTCAGTTGGTATTATTATAAGCTAACGTCTTATGAAATTCATATAAACAAAACCCCAGGAATTTAACAAACTTATTAGTCAACACTTTTGTATTAACATGATAAAATTAAAAATATTCAAATTGTTATTCTTTTTTTAGTGTACCAAAGAATAAACAACACGTATGGAAATAGTATATTTCAATAAGCAGCAAGTAAGTAAACTGGACATTATATTACATGTTGTTTTCAATTATTTTAAAAATAAAATAATAGCTACTCTTAAAGTCTAAATCGCTCTTCAACAAAACTAATTTAAAAATGAAAGAGTCCCCATGAGCTTCGCTCTGTGAAAGCTGATAGGACTTACTTTTTTCCTCACTTTTTACTTCAACCAAGTAGATATAGTTATTGTAAAATGTTGATAAACCATTATATCGAACCGTAAATTCCATTGTATCTTCAGGTTTTTGTTGAAACGATCATTGAAATATCTCTTCGTGAACAAATATCGAAAAATCATAATCATCTGTGCCACTTTTTATTGTTACTTCCAGTAGATGTAAGGGATAGTCTTTATGATCCCCTGAGAAATGTTTTATGATTTCATCCTTACTTCCACGATATCTCCTACAATGTGGGCATTTATAAGATTTAAAGCTGCACTTTTGCTCATGCTTTCTTAATTCTGACTCGCTAAATATTCATCCATGTAAACGTTTTCGATGAGCATTCTAGGAATGTAAATATTCAAAGGACCGAAAATGGAATTTGGGTTCTGCAATAGATTAACTAAAGATTTGACGTCAATTTTATCGAAGTTATTTAAATCGAAAAATGCTTTCTTCGACAATTGACTAGGAGCTCGTACTTTCAGAATAGTCTGAAATCCGTGTACGTCATTATCATGGAATACTAACTTATAACTGATTACATCTACAATGTCTTTACCTCCGACATATTCCAAATTTACCCACACCTTTACCATCCTCCCTAGACATCATCGATTTTACAAGGAAAGCAAATTCTTTTAGAATATACAATCGTGTCCTATCAATCCATTCATTAACCTGGATTTCGAATACAGGCAGATTCATATATAGATCCTTATGAGATTCTTTATAACGCTGTGGAATTTGCAATACTGTTCCAAACCAATTGCACTTGACGAAATTCGTGTGGTATCAATAATAGCGAAAATCACATCGCTCTTCATGATCAGAGACATCGTTGTAAACAACATACTCCTGGCATCCGTACTCTTCGTTTATACACGGAAAAGAGATACCACTTGGCACATCGTTAAGAGCTTTCGTACAAATCGCAGAAGTGTATTTTGGATTGTCTGAGCATTTTCCACATATAGTGTCACCAGTCAATGCTGTTTTAATTGCTGCTACGCGCAAATAATCCTTACATTCACAGCAAATTAACTTGTCTATAAAATCGCGCGGTAAACGGACTATGGCAAGATCGCACATTGTAAACAACTAAGTTAGATAATACTGTTATTTTTTTTGATAACGTTACAATTGTTCAATAATATATATACCTTTAATAATAAATATTTAATGAATTAAATCTTCCCTGCACCTTGACGTCTTTTGGTAACGTAACCACCAACACACGTCCGTTGATTACGTTTTACTATTACAACACAAAATATAGTTTATATAGATGATACCGCAAAAACTAACATAAAAAAGTGACAATTTCACTCTTCAATACTTGAAGCTAAACTGTATAGAATGACAATCCACATAAAAGTGTTGTATATGTGGCTAGTGTTAGAATGATTGGAAAATAAGTGCTTGAGTATACATAATCTAATCTATGTAATCGATATAAATATTTTTACTTTACCTCCATACGCACGTAGACGATTACATACTGCTATGTTATTTTATATGAATTACGGTACCCAATGAATTGTGACTATTTAAATTGTGTTTACTTGGTTTATATAAGTGCATTGTATTTTATATCTACTTAACAATGTAAAATTCTGACTAATAACTTACTTGATCGTATAGATTTAATTAATGTAACCGTAACTATAGTTTTGATGGTATGTTTGTGTCTTTCAAATGTGTGTTCGTCGGTGGGAATTTTTAAGCGGAATCGTTGGAAGCCGATATCTATTTGGGGTTGCCGAGCGAGTTTTGCCTTGGAAATGTGGAGTTTATTGAAAACAAATGGGAGAAGGGTCTTCTTAGAGATGTTTGGTACACTTCGTGGGAGCTGAAATGATTTAGATTACACGGAACTTATATTGGAGAAGTTGTTTGTACCAGCAGTAGGCGATTTTATCATCTTTTTGAACTTTTAATTTCGAAAATACGTACAAGATATTTCAAGGTTAGATTTTGTGCTTAATTGGCATATCATTTTGTGAAATTTAGTAATTTGTATGTTTGAGGTTGGTCATGATTCTTTGGGCATTCATATACGCATTTATTGTCAGTGTCTTTATGTTTATGCGTTGGTGCATTGACTTGTGAAAGTTCATATGGTGGGATTTTTGGGGGGAAATTTGAATTTTACTTATGTTTAGAGAACAAAAAATTATTAAATTCAATTTAGAATTTAGATTCGCCCGGTAACGAAGGGGAACGCGAGCTTTTCAAAAGCTGATTCGGACTCCACGAACTCAAAACTGATTAACTCCAATAACAATGTCAGGGTTTTTATAAACTAATGTCCCGCCCGTTCTAGTGAGACGGTAGCTGGTTCTACTTCTCTCTACAAGAACGCGTATCGATGCTGTTTTTTGTTATTTTTCTGAACTTCAAATGCCCTTTCGGACGATATCGTGGGATTTCCTGATCAACAAATTTGGCTTTAGCTAGACCAGGTGAAGATAAGGATAATACCGAGAATGCATTACCATGTATATTAGCGAAATTTGAACAACGTAGAACGTCTCTCCCGTGGAAAGAAACTGTTACCGCAGATCCCACGGTACTTATCAACAGCTAGTTTCAAGAAATGAAATTAAATCTTTTTAATCGTACTTAAAGAATTTCGAATTCTTACAATCATAGTTAACCCGTGACAGTACTTCTCTCAATTTTTTATTAAAAGCATATTATTTGAATGAGATACACGTCCGTATGAGTATGATATCACTAATTTTAGAAAACCTCCACAAAGCCGTCAATAAAACTTTTGAAAGAAACAGCAAAGTCAAACGAATTTGATCAGCTCAATGCCATGACAGTTTAATAATGTAATTCGTGATTAAGCAGGAAATTCTCTCCCTTTTAATAATTTTTTTTTTGTATAAGATAAACCACTTTAATTATGGGTAAAATCTTCCTGTTAAGGTTGCCACCCCTATTACAATTATTTCCGCGACCTTTTTTCACAGCAATCTACGCCTTCCTTGAGTAAAAGAAGAATGTAGCTTAGCTAATTTAAAGGTAAATTTCGAGACAACCTGAAGCGCCGGGTTTATCTTTATTCAACACTTTAGTTTAAATCTTGAGTTCTTGATGCTTTTCTTTTATCAAACACTCGTTAAATTACAGAGGCTTCCTATATTTTCTTCTAGGTATATAATAAGTTACACTTATAAATAAAATAAATTCTGCATAGAGGTAAAATTTAAAAGTAGGTATTTAGTAATCTGGGGCAAACTAGGAAAAACTGTTTTAGTGATCGTAAACCAGTTTTGCATACCTAACAAACAGAGGAATTGTTCCGCTTTAACTGCAACGGCGGTATGCGGTAATGTCACAAGTGCATTGTTTGTGTTACCAAGTTAAATCATTACTAACATTATTGAGGTGCCAAGTTCTGGATGTGCTAATAATATCCTTTGGGTTATGTCTGGAATTCTCGCAACTTTGTTTCATGATAATGCAAATTCCTGCATTAATTTAAATCTCTCGCGTAATATCACGAAAAAGTATACTTTAAATTTTAGGTTATTGTTTCATTGATTTTGAACATTTACATATGGGAGTAATACCACATTTATATTAAACTCGATAACAAGCTGAGTCAGATACAAGGTTATTCAAAAGTCTGGGAGCGATGTTCTAAACTTGATGCCTATTTGACAACAATTCGTTCAATTTAATCATGAAGAAGATTGTACGGGATTAGCGTTTCTGGAATCATTTTTAATAAAATCCAAATAAATAAAGGAAAAGGTCAGATTTTATAAACTAAATCTAAGGCAGCGTGGAATTATTATCCGAAGTTGAGAAAACGTATTAAATGAAGAGGTAGTGTCCTTTATATGTATCTCAATAAACAGTAACTGTAGGGAAGCGCCAGAGAGAATAACTAAAAAACGAGAGATGTGCATATCCCTTAAATTTGCAGGGTTCTCAACTTCTGTCCAATAAAACTCAGGGCACTTTTATAGGTTTCCGGTAGACCTGGGAAAGAAGCGTATTATTGAGGACCGATTTACGTGTACATAAATACAATACAGTATAATAAATAGTTGACAATCAGAATTACACTGATGAAGACAAATACTGTAGTTTCTATAAATATATTTGGAAATATCAAAATAAGCCTAGAATTTCCACCAGCAATTGAAGTTATTATCTAATTATTATTTTCATTACTTAATACTATATAATTAAACTAATTATATATTCACCATTAAACATTCATACACACTTTCAAATGCTTCACCACAAATTTCACTACAGTGGATGTACTGATAGGTTATTTTATATGAATTATGAAAGCCAACGCAGAACTGTTGACTATTTAAATTGTGTTTATTTGGGTTATATAAGTGTATTGTACTTTATATCTACTTAACCATTTAAAATTCGGACTAATAACTTACTCGATCGTTTATATTTAATTAACACCGTTACTATAGTTTGGCGGTATATTTGTATCCTTTAAATGAGTGTTCAACGTTGGGAATGTTTAATTCAGCCGTATCGTTGGAAACGTAATATCTATTTGGGGTTGCCGGGTGAGTTTTGCCTTGGAAATAGGAAGTTTGTTGAAAACAAATGGGAGAAGGGTCTTCTTTTTCGATTTCCTGAGAGTATAGTATTGTTAATTATGTATTATTGTTATCACATTTATTGCATAAGATGACCTTGCATATTATTGTGAATCATCGATCCAAAGGTATATCACGCGAGACCCAAATTCTACCTGCGTATTGTTAACAAAGAATATGAATCATAACTAGATGTAAAGAAATTGTAAAGAGTTTAGTTTGAATATAGTTCTTGAGCAGACTGGTCGTGTGATTATTTTACAATTCAGAAGTGGGATCTGATTCCCTGCTACTGAACGCGAAATCACAAAATAAAATGAGTAATACCGAGTGTGAAGAAAGCGGAAATTTTAAGAGACGCGGTTTAAACCGCAAAATCAAAAAAAAAAAAACCAAAAGGTGGGAAGTGAGTGAGGATAGTGATTCAGAGGCGACACAATTCACCGACAAACAAGGCGAGGGAAAAGAGGAAGACGCTATAGAAAAATTGAAGAATGTCGGCAAATAAAGCATCCCGCGGCACGGACCATTATCAGGCAAGTGATAGATGATGCATATAAAATTTTATTTAAAGTTAATAACGTTAACCAAGTAGCCAACCGGTAGCCAAATAAACGTTGCGCAAGTTGGACTGAGCAATAAATTAAATGTTCATTTAGTACCAACAAATTTAATTGTTCGAGGGTTTGGAAATCAGACCATAAGGGCTGTTGGTCAGGCTCATGTAACATTTTTATTCGATGCGATAAGTATATGTACTTTAGTGTACTTTGTGGATTTACACTTGGGGGATATCGATGTTATCATTGGGCAACCAGTAATTAATAACAAGGAAGTAGAAATGACGATTAAGGGGGCAAAAGTTGCTTTAAAAAAGCCAAACCCAAAAAGCTTAACAATTTCAAATCCAAATGAAATATTTGATGTAAGAATGTTAGAAGATGTAACGGTGGGACCTAAAGATACAGTGGCTGTCGCTGTTACGAGTAACACAACTGTTCCTGTAATGGTTTTAGCAGAACATCGTCTTAATCTTTTACTATCCACGGTTATTTCAACCCATTCTCTTTTTACCGTGAAAGTGACGAGTATTGGGTTGCAACATATACAGTTACGTAAACACGAATTGCTTACTAGGGGATACGGAACGTCATGTGTTCCGTTAAAAATAAATGTACAAAAACTTGGAATGATGTGCGATAACAATGCAATTCATTCGTCGGACATTAATGTTAACGATATCAATGAATTTCAGAAGTCCGAACTAGTTAGATTACTTAATAAATATGCCCACTGTTTTGCTGTCGAAACAAAAGATTTGGGCAAAACAGATACAACTGAATTTAAGATAAATTTAGTATCATCGGAACCAATTTTTTACAAACCGTATAGAATTTCAGAACACGAAAAAAAGATAATGCGGGAAAAAGTAGATGACTTATTACAAAACAATATTATTAGAGAATCTATGTCAAACTACGCTAGTCCGGCTATTTTAGTAAAAAAAGAAAAATGGTGACTATCGCATGGCCATTGACTACCGAGAACTTAACAAAATAACAGTAAAAGACAGGTATCCGTTGCCAAATATAGAAGACCATTTAGTACGATTACGGGGGTATAAGTATTTTTGCGCTTTGGACATGACCCAAGGCTATTATCAAATTCCAGTTGCCCAAGATTCTATTGCTAAGACCGCGTTTGTTACGCCTGATGGCCAATACGAATTCTTGCGTATGCCTTTCGGTGCAGCGAGGCTGGGATAAAACCTGGACTTAAAAAAGATCGAGGCGCTGAGTAAATTTCCACAGCCGAAAAATATTCATCAACAGTTCAGTTAACAACAGTACCGGTTTTTCTCCTCACAAACTCATGTTTGGGTTTGAAAAAAAAATACTTTAGGTGATCTGGGAGAGGACAGTATGCAAGAAATAAATAGGAAAACTGATGCAGAAGCCGCTAGGAGTGCTATGAACAAACAGGGCGACAGAATGTAAAAATATTTTGACCGAAAAAGAAAGCACAGTAGAAAATATGGAATCGGCGACTTAGTGCTATGGTCTGGCGCGAAGAAGTTTGTAAAAGAATATAACAGAAAAACTGGCGTGTGTTTTGGGGGACCATACAAAATATCTAAGGTACAGTCTAAGGTATGGTATATATATATATACTCTAGGTACTGATGAATTAGTGGACTTACTAGAAGGATAAGTATGGGTAGACAGCTAAAGAATTATGAACATAGGTCTGTTAGAAAACAAGAGTATGGCCTATGAGAAGGCAAAGAAATTTATAAGGCGTGTATACACAATAAAAAAACAAAAATTAAAAGGCAGTAGTTGCATATGATTAAGCACACCTTTTTTTTAAGGGCCTGTTAGAAGGTAATAATAAAATTATGAAGGTCTGTGAGAAGACAAATAGAAGCAACCAATATCTGCAAACATGAACTTATATGTTAGATCAGTATTGTCTTTCTTTGTACTGTTTCAGGGACGACAAATAAAAGCAACCAATATCTGCAAACATGAACGTATATGTTAGATCAGTATTGTCTTTCTTTGTACTGTTTCAGGGACGACAAATAAAAGCAACCAATATCTGCAAACATGAACTTATATGTTAGATCAGTATTGTCTTTCTTTGTACTGTTTCAGGGACGACAAATAAAAGCACCCAATATCTGCAAACATGAACTTATATGTTAGATCAGTATTGTCTTTCTTTGTACTGTTTCAGGGACGACAAATAAAACCACCCAATATCTGCAAACATGAACTTATATGTTAGATCAGTATTGTCTTTCTTTGTACTGTTTCAGGGAAGAAGCTTTCCGCTACGGAGATGCTTTTCACAAGAAGGACGCCCAGCGAGGACGCTTTGCGAACAGGATGGCCGAGTGTTAATTATGTATTATTGTTATCACATTTATTGCATAAGATGACCTTGCATATTATTGTGAATCATCGATCCAAAGGTATATCACGCGAGACCCAAATTCTACCTGCGTATTGTTAACAAAGAATATGAATCATAACTAGATGTAAAGAAATTGTAAAGAGTTTAGTTTGAATATAGTTCTTGAGCAGACTGGTCGTGTGATTATTTTACAGTATCTTTCGAAACATTTTATCTAAAAATTGTTTAATTTTTAAATTAAAATTCTAAAAAATACTGTAATCTACTTACTTTGAATGGTAGTACAACGTGTTTAGTGCTAAGTTGAGATGTATCCACTTATTTGGTGGTTTGGTGTCGCCACTGATTTAATCCTGGAGTTTTGAAGAGCCACATCCGAGGGGAGTTCTGGCTGTAGGTGCCCAACTGGCGTTTTGGTATACTTCATGGGAGTTGAAATGATTTACATAACACGGAATTTATATTAGAGGAGTTAGTCGTACCAGCAGTGAGCGATTTTATAATCATTTTGAACTTGTAATTTCGAAAATACGTAGAAGATATTTCAAAGTTAGACATTTGTGATTAATGTACATATTATACTGTGAAAATTTAGTCATTTGTATTGTATGCGGTTGGTCATGATTCTATGGGTTTCGTCTACGTATTTCTTGTCAGTGTTTTTGTTTTCATATGTTTGCGCATTGACTTATGACAGTTCATATGGTGGAAAATTTGAATTTTAGCTTTGTTTATAAATCGACAGATTTAAGTCCTTAATTTGAATTGAGATAACAGACATTTTTATAAAGGTGGTTTTTATGTAGTAAATGAACCTACTTACTTGAGAGTATCTCTAGAAGACTTATTTCTTTATTACATTTCTGACACTAACACAAATACATTGTATAGCATTTGTAAAATAGTCTTTATTCATTATAACTAAAGAAAAACATCACTAAATGATAATTAAATATGAAATGGTATATTGGTCACAGCGATACATTTTTCCCCACGTTCCAAGGGTTACTGAATAATTCGTTAAGAGGGGGGACGAAACCGTTTGAGCGGGGTAGAATTTTACAGCTACGGCTACCTACAATTTCAAATCTGGTTTATTTCTGAATTTGTAGAGAGTATTACAGATGGCTCTCGCTAGTGTTTAGTAAAATTAAACAGTTATTTAATTTATAAAATATAATTTAAAATTGAAGATATTGTCTACAAGTTTCGTAGCAGTACGTTTCCATAGGGAAGCTACCATCATCAGCAGTTACACAGAAGTTTATTTTACCGTTGACACTGTATGTCCAGTGTAGTTTGTGGTAGAGTGTTTGAAACTATGTAGCTTTAAGAATTCTTCTCACTAAACATTCCAACAATATGCAACAATAACAACGGATGCATAATTAGTTGTCTAATATACATGTAGAATATAATAAATGCCAGAATATATGTATATTTTAAACTGTACCAATTCGAAATAACAATAAAAAAGGTTAATTAATTGTCTTTTCATATTTATGTTGTAAAATGTTTGTAAATCCAGAATTCGGTTGAGTATTTTATTTTAATCATAATGGTATGTAGTGTGCTTCTATATTTTTTATATTCTGGAGCTGTCTCATTTCCTCTTCAACTATGTTGTGGGACAGTCCTGTTGGTGGTTGCTCCACCTAGATTGAATTTTTAAGTAGTACTTGCTACAAATATGCCGAAATATTTCCAGAACTTTTTAGCAAACAGAAAAGAAATAGTATATTAAATGCGAGGTGGAAAATGTTTCATTACAGTGAAGAAATTATGTTGAATCAAATCCACCTACGATAGTATACTATTTTATTCGTAATCATGTTAAATATGTTTTAAATTAAACTACAATTGTTCTGCAATATTTAATTATACACAGTTAGTATTATTGATATGCAAGTCATACCGAATATAGTACCAGTATTTTTGCAAAAAGGAATATTATGTGTATATTGACAAGAAATTGCCTAATCTAGTTCTAACCTTACTGTGATATGCAATTTATTGTCACTGGATGTTTGTAACAAATCATGCATAAAAGGTGTTTTTTTTTTAATAAATAACGTACCTGCAACAATTTAATATTCGTTTTGAGTGGTTATTCGTCGAATTAAAATTACTAATAAATACTTCGTTGAATCATGTAAAATTGACATTTGATGTCTTTGATTATTGACAAAAACGTCACTTTTGACGCAAGAGACACTTTTTACCCAGTAATGAGTATTTTCCAACCTTATGCAGGTTAAAATAGCTATATTAATATAAATATTGATTTAATCTTGGAATGCAAATACAAAAATTTACGTACAGTATGAGATACGTCATATTTACATTATGAAAGTTTAAAAAAAAATCACACATAAGTGATGTGCTATAAAAACATAAAACATAAAGTCATAAATTACATCTTACTGTAAGAATTCATTAATTGAATAATATGGTCTGGAAACAAAGAAATCATGACAGGACCGACGAAAGTGTTTAATGTCTGCACAGTCTTGAATATGTTCTGGCAACTTGTTCAGGTATAGTTTATCTTGTTCTGACACACTGTTAGTCTTTAGAAATCAGGACGCAGTTGGTTTTTTTCTCCTTGTATGGTACGTGTGGTAATCACTCTTTTCGGAATCTCATTTTTACTTTTAATGTTTATTACTAAGTTAAACGTATAAAAAGAATGACGTGCCATTACCTTAAGTTTTTTACAAAACTGATTCGTGGAGGTACACCCTCAATTATTCGAATAATTTTCTTTTGCATTCTAAATACTGTAAACCGTATTGCAGGGCCGATTGGAAGAGTCCAGTAGACCGCACTTAATTTTTTGCGATCGATGTAGAAGTCTGAGACTGAACCGTAATTGGCCCATAATTCTTCATATCTCTTTCGTCACCTTTCTTTTTAAATACGGGATTAATTTTGAATGTCTTTAGATTTCTGGAATATAAACCACTTTCGAAAGTTTTATTGTCAATAGAACAAAAAGCGCCACTTATTATTTTTTTTTAATTTCTAGAAGAATCATTCCAGGTATTTCATTTACTCCTGCAAATTTCGGTTTGCAACACTTGGTAATTGCTTCCTCTATCTATGTCGGTGTAACGGGAGATATGTAAAAACTGTTCATCAACCTATTGTTTGTATTAAAAACACCTTGAGCAGATGAGCTTTGTTCAACGATATTCGTAAAGAAATCATTAAAAACCTCCTGGATCTCGGAATTGTCATCTTCAGCACTATCCAGAACGATTGAAATTTTCTCAATCCTTGCTTCCTTTTTGCTTTCAGGAATTATATCCCAGCATGTTTTATTGATATTCGTTAATTCCGATATCCGTTTGTCGCAAAAAAATTCTATATTTTTGCCTTATTGATTTCTTGTTTGTATAGTTTCTTTAGTGGATTTTACTTTTATGATTGCGAATTTTTTTTTTGTGACTTTCGTTGCTCTGAAAATTAAAATTACTAATAACTAGATACTTTAACGTTGAACTGACCTTTAATGATTTTGATTATTGACAGAAATGTCACTTTCCACCATAAACCTTTTAGGACTAGTCTGCTCACTCCCTATCCTGCTTTAAGCAATGTTTTGAAGTTATTATTCATCCTTTTCATGTACCAAACGCGTCAAAGCGCATATATTGAGACAGTGGTACATGAAAACGATAGATTTAAATATACACAAGAAAAGTATAGGTATGTATGTTTTCTACGGGATTAGCTTCACTTAGTTACTATAAATAAGCAGTCCATTAGTAAAAGGTCTATGCTTTCCACCACAGAGATGAAAGTGATGAGCTGTCACTTCTAACCTAAGAGAAACACTTTTCATTCAGTAATGACGTATTTTCGAGCTTCATGCAGGTTAAAAACGGCTATATTATTATTATAGTACTTACATAGGTAATATATACTTAGATATGTACCGAAACCCCCTTTCAAAGATAAGATATATCATTAATCATTATGTATTGCGAATCTTCTTGCAAATAGAAAGTCAAGGGTAATTTCCACGTAGGTGCGTACCTAATATTTTTTTTTTGATTTCAAGACCCTACTGTATAAATATAACCTGTACACTGTATGTGACGATGTTGTATATCATTTTTGTAACAGCGCTTATAAAGTATGATTACAATGATCCTTACTTACCGGGTGTCCAACCTAAGATGCAACGGTTCCTAGCCAATTTATTATTGCCTTTTTGAACAAAATTTTCAAATAAATGTTGCCTCGAATCATATTCTACACATGTTAAAATTAGTTTCAGAAATGGCGGACTTCCGGTTGTACCGGAAGTAACTACTAACTTTATTATTTTAAATGGAACATCCTGTATATTATTACACTCTTGAATTCCTTGTTAAATTTAAATAACAATACGTTAGGGAGACATTGGGGCTAAGTTGTACCGTTTCCGAATTACACCACGTTTTTCGGAAACAATTACATTTGCAGTGTCTTCGGTGTTTGGAAATACCTCAGGATCTACGAAAGTTAGAAAGATGCGGTTTTCGGTTTTCGTTTAACCATGAAACAGCACATGTCTTTTATTTTAACATTGTTGCGTTTAAATTACAGCGTTATTAAATAGGGATTTGTAATTTTCGAACTCTAAAATCATGGATAACTTGATTTTTTTAAATTGAACAGTATAGCAATTTTTACATAAATGGATGTAAAATTTAATTTTCTTTCGATTTTATATACAGTACCATTGTGTCTATCTCCAACGGTTTTGGAGATATTCCCAATTTTTCAGTTTCTCACGATAGATACATATTGCGAAGCACCGCCGCTGGCCACCTTCCCCTCGCATATTACCAGGTTTGGGACTGGCAGCAATAATACTGGCATGCTTAGAAAGTGGCCAACAGAACACAATAAGACCACTAGAAACAAGCAAACATAGCAAAGATAAAAGAAAACATAACATTACTGGAATATCAATAAATCAGCACATTTTTCAAACTACATTACTCTATCTAATGTATGGCGTACGTACACTTCGAGCGTCTTGCTCGCAACGGACTACCCTTTAAACGCTAGTGTTGTCATTGTACCGAGAATTTGCATAACACTATTATATTAACTGTTCAAAATGCTGTCCGTTTTGGGCACTACATAATCTAAATCGCTTTTGCAAACACTTTTGAGCATTTCTGAGTATTTTTGGTGTCACTTCTTGAAACGCCCTTAAAATACGATGGCACATATCATCAGGGGTTGTTGGTGGCGTCTCATAAACCTTATTTTTAATGAAATTCAATGAGAAGAAATCGCAGCTTGCAACTGATTTTCATCCGTAAGTACGGAGTTATTGCGGTTTTGTTTTGTATGTGCTACGGATCCAATACTTACGAATCTACCCAGTAGCGACAGAAATGCCCTCCTATCTGGATGCTTTCTACATGGGTAATACTGTACGTAAACTATTGACGCTAACAAAGCGTTTCTGTAACATTCATCGAGAACGAAAACCATACCTACTAATTCTTCTCGAGTAAGCGACATATTTAATTATTATGTTACCAAACAATACTCTGAATGTCAGTTCTGACACTTGGAACACTAACAACGGTTAGATACCTAGTTTGTCTTTCAAGCTTACGTTGACTTTAAAGATGCCGCTTTAAACATCTCAAGTATCTTTTAGACAATTTTGTTTGTTTCAAAGGGTCCTATTGTGTTCTGTTGGCTACTTTCTAAGCATGTCAGTACTATTGCTATCAGTCCCAAGCCTGGTGAAATGCGAGGGGAAGGTGGCCGGCGGCGGCGCTTCGCATTACGTATCTATCATGAGAAACTGAAAAACCGCGAATATCTCTAAAACCGTTGGGGATAGACACAATGATACCCGTATAAAATCGAAAGAAAAGTAAATTTTACATCCATTTATGTAAAAATTGCTATACCGTTCAATTTAAAAAAATCAAGTTATCCATGATTTTAGAGTTCGAAAATTACAGATCCCTATTTAATAACGCTGTCATTTAAACCCAACAATTTTAAAATAAAAGACGTATGCTGTTTCATATTCAAGCGAAAACCGAAAACCGCATCTTTCTAACTTTCGTATTTTTCTGAGGTATTTCCGAACACCGAGGACACTGCAAATGTCATTTTTTTCGAAAATCGTCATGTAATTCGGAAACGGTACAACTTAGCCCCAATGTCTTTCTAACGAATTGTTATTTAAATTTAGCAAGGAATTCAAAAGTGCAATAATATACAGGATGTTCCATTTCAAATAGTAAAGTTAGTAGTTACTTCCGGTACAACCGGAAGTCCGCCATTTCTGAAACTAATTTTAACATGTGTAGAATATGACTCGAGGCAACATTTATTTGAAATATTTTTTCAAAAAGACAATAATAAACCGGCTAGAGACCGTTGCATCTTAGGCTGGACACCCGGTATATGGTAATTTAGAAATTTAATAAACCACTGCTGAAGTTTAAGAATATTAGTGAATTTTGTATGTTATATATACGAACGACGTATAAACGCAACAAACTCTTCCATGCTATAAAAGTTTAAACGGGTGAACCGTATGGAATGTTTTCAGTAAATTAGAGCTTGTTTCTGCGAAAAAGTTTAAAAAGATATCCCCGAAGTTTATAATTATGTAGGTAGTTTCTAATTTAATGTCAGGGGTGATTCTTAAAGTATTCTGCATCTATTTCGCGAAAATTAGTAAACTAAACCAAAGTAATTTTTGTTGTAAATACCCATACAGTTTATAGCCTGTTTTGGTACTTATTCTATGTAAAATAATTTTATAAATTGAAAATTATTCATATTTTGCAAAATAAATGCAGAATATTTTAAGAGCCACCCCTGACATTAAATTGTAGCTTCAACGTTATTTATACAAAAGTTATACCATATTCACTTAATTAATTTACGGTAGTAGGAGGTAGAAAAAGAAGAAAACAAAGCATTTTTTTATGTTTGGTTTCTATGCTGTTTCTTAGACTGCTGCCAATAATAATAATATAAAACAACAAAATCAAATGAAAATTCAATTACAAGACATTGAAGAATGACAAAGTTATAAGTGAATATAGTTAATCCAATGTACAAAATACAAAAAAAATGCAGAAAACGCAATTTATCTAATTGTAAGACATCACCCACTTAATATAGATGTACTTTGTAAAAGGAATTGGGAAAAGTCTTCAATAAAAACAAATTACATCAAAAGTCCCGAATTACTGGATCAAAAGTCGGTTAAAGCATTGTGAAAGCTCCGTGTGTAAATGAAAATATTAATTCCATTAGAAATGTTGTTAAAACTTACACATATAAAGCAGATAGGGCAGGGTGTGGGTTCGAGGGACACAAAAATTGATCTACGAGCAATCAACATTAATATGTAAAACTTCAAAGAAGTAACTGAAGGGTATAAATCAAAAATTCAGAACTCCTACGAGGATATACTTATGTGATTAGTATACGGCGCAGCCATGATAGGCTGTATCATTGATAGAACATCGCCCCAGTATAGTCATGCAATATACAGTGCACGCAATGATAGATGGATGGTAGCCTTGTTCGTTAGGCTACGTCAGCGTACACTTTTCATGTACAATGCTAGACTTATTGTTAGACTATATTACGTCAATAATCATTTAAATATATTAACAAATACTATACTTACATTGTTTGGGCATTTAAGGTTTAGGCAAGAGAAGCTATAGAATTTATGAATAAATGAATTTAATTTTAAAAAGTATTTAATACAAATTAAATATAAATTAATGTTAATTTGATTATTTGTGATGTGGCAATTTCTTTCTATATTTCAAAATTATTTTATTCTTTTTATCGGGTTTTCTGGGCCTGTTGATTTAGTTGGAAATAACACTATTTTTTAGCTCATTTCTTCTTTTTTACTTTTCGAGACTTTTGTTTTTCCCATTTTCAAATAAATTGTACTTCTACAACTAGTATTTCTTTGCACCATTCAAATTTGTCTTTACGGTCGTTGAAACTATTTTCAAATAAATTATACATTTACAACTATTATTTGGAAGGGGGGGGGGGGGGAAGAAATACTAGCTGCAGATGAATAATATATTTAAAAAAGAAGAAATCAAAAGTCCCGGAACATAATAAGAAAGAAATGAGCTAAAAACTTGATAGATAAAAACATCGCCATGGGGACAACTAGAGGGTGCTCTCAAGGGGGAGTACTGATACCACTGCTCTGGCGTTTGGTCGTGGATGATCTCATTAGGTCATTAAACGACAAAGGAATATGGACGCAGGGGTACGCTGATGACATTGTCATAGTGGCAAAGGGGAAGGTCCCGGTCGTATTGGCAGGCATTATGCGTAATGCACTGCAAATGGTGGAGGAACCAACATGAGGAAACTCAATGACCTAGGCGGCATTAGACTGCTTGGACAGGAGCTACCATTAACCAAAGAAGTAAAGTATCTGCGTGTAACCCTCGATGCGAAACTGAACTGGAACAGTCACCTAGTTAAAACAACGACCAGGGCTACGCAACTATTTTGGCGCTGTAGGAGAGTTGTTGGTAAAACCTGGGGACTGAAGCCAAGGATGATCCATTGGCTAAACACGGCTGCGGTGTGACCGACGATGACTTATGGGGCAGTGGTCTGGTGGAAGAGGACAGAAGTGTCCTCCGCAGTGAAGCTGCTAACCGCTGTCCAGAGACAGGCATTGCTGGGAATCACTGGTGCAATCAACAGCACAGGGACCGCTTCTTTGGAGGCCATTGTGGGTCTCCTCCCGCTGGAGCTTTAATGCGATCCTTAGACCGAAAACCAACAATTTGTGGCATCCCAACATTAGGGTTGGAGGGCACACTGATACTACGAGTACGATACTGGACATTGCTGCAAATGCCCACGGGCAGTATGCCACCCAAAGTTATCTTCACTGAAAAAGTGAAAATCTGCATACCGAACAGAGACCAGGCATAATGACGGGTTCACGGATGGATCCAAATCCAGCCAGGGCACAGGAGCCGATATTTGCGGACCGAGCCCTAATCAAAGGATATCCATAAGCCTGGGGAAGCATGCGACGGTCTTCCAGGCAGAGGTATTCGCCTTTGCAGCCTGCGCAGAAATGCTTGCAAAGGGTGGCTGCATGAGGAGGCGGGAGGCGATATAGCGAGGCTGCTATTAGGGCGGTCTCGAGCCCTGTAACTAGGTCAAAACTAGAGACCGCAAACAATCCCTCAATTCACTAGCACAGGATCACACGGTGTCGCTGATTTGGGTGCCGGGACATGAAGATATAAAGGGCAATATAATAGCCGACGAACTAGCCAAGGAGGGCTCTAAAACACACTTCCTAGGTCCAGAGCCCGTATGTTGAATTACTGAGGATTCTGCTAAAAGCGAGATCTGGACCTGGTTAGACAAAGAAAGTATAAATAAATAGAGAACGATTGAAGGTCAACTCTATACCAAAGCGCTAATAGCCCAATAGCGCCAAGTCCTCTGATAACTTATTTAGACGTAGCAACAAAGAAGTCAAAAGCATTACTAGGCTGGTAACTAGACACTGTCCCCTGAAAAAGCATCTATACAACACAGGTCGAGTAAGCGAACTGTGGTGCAGAAGATGTGAGCTACAGGAGGAAACAAGTTTAAATGTAATCTGCATATGTGAGGAGTTGAAAGTACTCCGGCAGAAACATTTCGGGAAGGATCTATTGGAGCCCTCGGAGGTTATCAAGTTTCCACAGGACAACACACTTGCCTTTATAGAGCACACCAAGCTGCTCGAGTGGAAGTAAAAGATTTAATAGGGACGGTACAATGAGCACCCAGCTGAAGTGCCTGGACTAAAGGTGTCCATCCTAACGTTATGAATGAATGAGCTAAAAACTAGTTTCATTCCCAACTAAATAAACAGTCCGAGAAAACACGAAAAACAGAATAAAATAATCATAAATCACAACAGTGAGACAAGAAGAAGATATTTCAGATATATTTAAAGACGTATTGATTGGCAAATCAGTTTAGTTTACAAATCAAGACTTAGAATGTTCTACTAGTAAAATAAATAATTTATTCAAAAATTAATTCACATAATTACTTAACGTACCGCTCCATCTGTCGTGCGAGTACGTAAGTATCAAGTCTGTGCCAAGGTGGCGATAGAGATAACAGCTATCCATGAAAACCGACAATCCTATAATCTTCCATTGCCATTCAGGGCGCCTCAAATGTCTCCCTATAATCCAAAATATGTCCTTCCTGCGCTGATAACTTTCAACCAGCGCAGAAAAATACTCCAAACTCGCAGCTGGGTTTCTCTTCGGGCCCTATGATTATCGAAATAAATAACACGCCTAGGCGCGCCGTTTTGTCAAATTTTGAAGTTATCAATTAGGAAACCAAATAATTTATTAACTAAATTGTGAACACAGATAGAGCGGTTATAAATAATTTATTTAATAAATTATTTATAACCGCTCTATCTGTCGTGCGACCGTGCAAGAACTAACGGAGCATTAAAGTGAGTAGTTTGCCGACAATGACATGTTACTTCGTTTTTCACGCCGCACGGTGGCATCCACGCACTAGGCTGATATCTATCCAACTTTTAGGAAATCACGTCGTTTCTTCGAACGTCTCTCGATAAAAATAAATCTTGATAACAGACGTCGACCACTCCGAAAATATACATTCAATTTGATAGTACGGCGATGTCGTGAAACTTTATAGGAAAGTTTGCTTGTTGTTTGGTGAAACGTACGTAGGAAAGAGGCACGTCGCTGTATCAAACTTCAGAAATAGTAATTAGAATACCGAATTAAATTAATACAAATTAGTTTTCTTTAGAAGAATATGTCTATCATTTAGATATATATTAATTGAGTACTGCATTGCTGCATTAAGTATCTGCTTTTGTAAAATATGTCATATTGTTATTCTGCCTTATTGTTAGTTTTATTATACTAAATAATACGTTTATCGTTTGTTTTGATACTTGTAGAAAGTATTACGGCATGATTATGTGCGGTGACTATAATATCTAGTCACCGTACAGTTAGGCAAATTGGACGTAGCACAGCATAGTCAAGGATTTTGCGGTATACGGTATTACACGTTAAAGCGCAAATTGAACAGGGTTCCTCTGCCACAGAGTCAATGTAATTCCGTATACCGTAAAAACATCGGCTGCGCTGTGCTGGATTCAATTTGCGGCTAGCTTTACACTACGGTATACCCATAATAATACGCGGCACGTACAGGGATAATTTCAGCAAAGTAAACGCCGACCGATCAGACTTTCATGCTGCTTTCCACTATTGATTAAGTGCACAGTCCACAGTCATTCGTCATTAGTACTAGCGCAGAGGTGGCTATGCACTTTGTACAGTCTACGGTCCTTGATATATAGGGTGATTTTAAAATGCCCGCGGAAATAAAAATATTGAAGATATAAAGACAAAAGCAATGGTTTGTATAATTATTAACGAAAAAGTACAGGTGATCTTATTTTTAAAGAGTTCCAAGTGCGTTGAGGTAGGTACGTTTCTGTTTACGACACGCAAGCATACCGAGATAGACCACATCACGTGTACGATAGATTTTGTTTGTTTACTATAAGGACATCGTTGACCTAAAACGTCGAAGCTAGTGACCAAGTATGCATTGAGAGCGTGCAACGATATTTACGAGTATCTGTGCCCTACAAAGGAGGGGACATAAGGTAATGTATGTAACTTCGTAGATTTTCCACGAGTGAATTTATCAAATAGTAGGCATGCATTTTTACATAGTAATTGATAACAAACTTTCGAAATGTTAACCATTGCTGGTAACACATACTTGTGTACGACGAAATAGCTTATTTTGCACGCGCAACAGTAGCTCTCTGTTCTGACGAATTGTATTCCTTGCATTAGTTATTTTTTCTGTTAAATCTGCAACATTAACTACCTGTTCATTATACACTAATTGATTCATAGAACCCCACAGAAAAAAATCACGTGGATACGAATCAGGCGATCGCGGTGGCCATGTAACTAATCCATCCTCGACGAAAGTTTTGATTTAACCAATTTGTTACAACGGCTGCGGTATGCGGTGATGCACCACGGTGCCTGAACCACACATACATTTAATTGCTCAGTGCTACAGCTTTGACTCTCTTCAATGGCTTCTATAATTCTGAGTTCCAAGTCAAGCATGCGACGACTTCTAGCCCTTCTAGGTTGATGAGGCTGAAAGTAAAGTTGGAGCATCAGGATATCGGATATTAGACGATCTGGCTAACGGTCTCGGTACAAAGGAGCATTGCCTACCTCCGCATTCCCCCTCGCTTCACCATACATGAATACCATATTGATTTGATACTTATGCAGCATGGCATTTTTATAAAAGAAAAGCAGGTGAAACTAAGAGAAAAGTACATCATTCTGTTATACGTAAAATAACATCACAAGCACAAAGGTAAAGTTCTAACCACGCTGTTGCATTCGTTAGTCGAACAAAACTAATCATTTCTTCGACCTTTTTGAACGAACCGTTCAAACAGGTCAAAGAAATGCTTAGTTTGGGTGAATCACCCAAATCGTATCTTATTAACGAGCATGCTAACATACGCATCACCTGTTTACGTTTAAGGTGAGAGTGTTTTGATTGCTACAGCATATGTGACTGCATTTAACCAGTTCGCAAACAAAAACAAGCCTTTTAAAAAAAAACAATATTTTCTAAAGCACTTAGTCTGGAGAAATGCAATCTTCTTTTTCAGGGTTAATAACATGCATTTTAGCCATGCATTCAAATTCTGCGGGCATAATTTTTTAATCAAATGATTGCCCACTAATGAAAGCTACAATCAATGAAAATTTAAAACAGAGAAACATAAATATTCATGTTTTTCAACGAAAGTCGAAGAAACTTAATTTAAAATTTAATAAAATTGAATCAAACTGTACTGAACCTTGAAATTGTTAAATATTATTCAGAATTTCAACTATTTAATTTTATTTCAAATAGAACTCAATCATTAATAATTATAATTTAAAACTAATTTAACACTAGATGACTCTAGCTTGACAAGTTAGTCAAGCTAAGGTCATCTAGTGACAGAACAGAAAAATTCCGAATTTGACAGTTGATATAGATTCCTGTATCAAGTTGTGAAGTAGTTAAATCAAAAATTAAAATGAAATGTTTTATTAATATAAGTTACTTAGAATTAAGGTAAAAGGACGTTATTTGTACCAGATAAACAATTAAAAATGTATCACGTGATGCGGGAAGTTTTCCGAGAATCGAAGACTTGACGGCTTTGGGAAGACGCAAATTTTTAGTTACCTTAGCTGATATGGAATCCATGAATATATGAAAAAAAAAGAAGAAAAAGGTTTGTTTAGAAAATTTAATACACAGAGAGAAGCATGAGAGAAGTTTTGGCGTGTGTTTGAAAAAGTTATATTTTGGGGATCAGTGTTAAAAGTAGTTCAAAAATTTACAAAATCAGTAAAAAATATTCCAAAACCAGTAAAACAGTTTAAGTTATCTCACCTAAAGTGACACACAGCAGAACTCCGTAATTTCACTGTACAAAAGACATTGAGATCCGGAAAATTACTTCGTTTACTGCGACAAGCCAATCCAAGACACTTTTGGACGCTGAAAATTGTTCGCAAGTTTGAGACATGAACAAACTTCGACCAAAAACGGTACACATTCAATTTCTTAACAAATTTTGTGACGTTACGAACACGTGTTCTAAGTGAACAGACAGAAAATAGTTAATTAATAGCCATTCTTATTAAAAATTGTTTTTTTTTTATTCCTTTAAAATTTTTCTACCGTTAGGTGTAAGGTCATTTCGAGATTGAGGTTAATTCCTTGCCCTTATCTTCTCTCTCCACTTTTTCCGGTCTTTTGTCATTTCTCTTGCCTCATGCCAATTCATTTCTCTCTCGGTCAATGCTTCCCTTATCTCATCGTTCCATGTTCTTCTTGGTCTTCCTCTTGAATTTTTTCCAGATATTTTAGTTTCATAAATTTTCTTAGTTGTTCTTTCTTCTGACATTCGACAAATATGTCCATACCATCTTAGCTGTCCTTCTTCTATTTTCATTCGTATTGGTATCACTCCCGATTCTTCCCTTATTTCCTCATTCCTGATTCTATCTATTCTCGTTTTGTTACTACTTTTCTTAAGAATCTCATATCCATGGCATTTATTCTGGATTTCTGTTTTTCGTTTAGCGTCCAGGATTCGCAGCTGTACATCAGCGTTGGCCTTACTATTTTATTTATTACGTCGACTTTAACGTTCTTTTGCACCTCTCTTTTTCCTAGGAATGTCTTTTTCATCATATTATATATTTTTCCACCCTTCTTCATTCTCTCATCTATTTCTTTGTCAATCTTTCCATCGGCTGCAATTATCGTCCCGAGGTATTTGTATTCGTTGACCTGTTCAATTATTTGTCCGTTTATTTTAATGTTATGTTTTGTTTCCTCTTTTGCCACTATCATACTCTTTGTCTTATCTGTATTTATTTTCATATTTATTAAAAAAATAATTACCTGAAATCGCTCAGAAACTTGAATTTATATGATATACAAGCTCTACCAACTGTGGCATTCCAAGTCATTGTTCATTTATGTTACCATTAAAGGTAGGTATTTGTTATTTAGGTTAAGAGATTAGATTTAAAGCTAAAACAGACACAAAAATGATTAACCGAATTAGAATACCTTAAATTACTTTAGGCAAAGAGCGCAGAACTATTTATTTTACGTTAAATTATCGGAAGATTGGAACAGGTTCAGTTTTCTGTTGCTTCACATTTCAATTTTGATATTGAGACATGCAAATTTGAATTCTATTGATGATGTTAATATATTTTATTTTACTTTACCTGAATATATGTGTTTTTTTATTGAAAATATCCGACACAATTTGACCACACCACTCACAGAAGCACATTATCTTAAGTTTCGGCGGTAGAATTAGGTTATTGTTACCAACAATTTTCAGTTCGATTGCAATCTGTACATTGCACGTGAGCCAACATAAAAAAAAGGTGTCCCCAGAAAGGCGACAAATTTAAATTTAAAAAAAATTAAAGCAATTTAGCCAAGGTAAGTAGCATGTCGTAAAGTGCTTGAAACTTCGTCTCAACCTCTTCGCTCCAACGACCGATATGATCAGAGATTAAAGACCAGACCACACACATTAGATGCATAATTTGCCTGTGAATTGTTTGCCGTACTACATTGCTGTTAGGGAACATAGGAAA
Organism: Cetonia aurata; assembly: GCA_949128085.1. Lineage (NCBI taxonomy): Eukaryota > Metazoa > Arthropoda > Insecta > Coleoptera > Scarabaeidae > Cetonia > Cetonia aurata. The sequence continues at coordinate 31,175,497 of OX421888.1, read as the reverse complement.
ATAGATTCAGTCCGCCGTTTAGTTTGCTTAGATTAGGTCTGTATACGTACCGGCTCAATATAAATCATCACCGATAGAGCCTCCTGTCAATCCGCTCTGTAGTTATAAGTTTGAAATCATAATAGTGAATTATAAACCTAGTTGCACACGTTTTAAACCACAAAATCATGCTACAAAGTCAATGTATATTTCGTACGACAATTTGAAGGTAGATTACATCACTAAGCTAATCACTTTTTTTCTGTTAAATGCCAATAACCTTACCAAGAAGCGATATATGTGCAATAAAATACACAATCACATTAACTTCAACATTTTACCACCCGGCAAAATTAAACTCATTCGCCTGAAAGGTAAACACATTTATGGCCTAGAATTACTATTGGAATATTTTTACGGGCATTGCGATGGAAATCCGTGTAACGACCAGGTAATATACGTTTATTATTTCCAATATTAGTTTTATGTCAACTTTTTAATACAGCTATTGGTAAGAATTGCATTCTAAGGCCATTCATCCTTTGCCGCAACGCAACTGCAACTTGACGAAAAACTGATAATTTATTGCCAACTGGATGAGTCATAATCGCATTACTGTTGTGCAAAATGTAAAAACATTTTCATGGAGTTGCAATTGTAGTTGTGTTGCGGCAGTAGACTAAGGATGTTTTTTTTTTTTTTTTTTTTTTGACGGAGGAAAATGCGGGCAAAAGGCGCACTCGCTCGGTGTGTGGGACTTCCACCCACTAAAAACCCCCCTTTCGGACATAGCTCCACTCCGGTACCGTTTTGCACATATCTTCGGAGTGGTGTCCCGTATTTAACGATTCGTCTTGCTTTTCTTGGCTTTAAGCACTCCCTCGATGAATGTAGAGATCCTCCGCTAGGTTTCGGGGCTCTCCATCATCTTTTGGATGATATTCTCGGGCGACAACTCTCCCAGCTCATTCTACAAAACGTCTCTCTCCGGCCCACACCTCGTACACTCAAAAAAGGTGTGGTGGGCATCGTCTTTATCGGAATCATGATACGGACACTGGGCACTATCCACTTTCCTCATTTTGAACAAGTAATCGTGGAAGTACCCATGTCCGGACAGGAACTGGGTGAGATAGTATCCTGTCTCACCGTGCTTTCTGTCTATCCGGATTGACAGGTCTTTTATCAATCTGGCGGTCCATCTTCCTGTTGTGGCGGTCTCCCATCTCTCCTGCCACAGCCGAATGGTGAGACTTCTTTCGTCTAGGGCCGGATTTGTTCCCGTTTGCCTCAACTCCCATTTCCTCTTCCTTTCTTTGGCCAGCAGGTCAATAGGCACAACTCCTGCTATCACCAGGATGGCTGCCTCGGAAACTGTTCTATAGGAGCTGGCGATTCGCAGAGCTCCTCTCCGCTGGACTGCCGCCATTTTTTTCCTGTATTTCTCTTTGTCGAGGGCATCTGCCCAGATCTCACAGCCGTAAAGAAGAATGGATTCCGAGACCGACATTAGCAGCCTTCGTTTGCTTGCGGATGGTCCGCCGACGTTAGCCATAAGACGGCTAAGGGACGCCACCCTCTGGGCCGCTTTGTTGGCAGCAAAACAGATGTGGTCCCAGAATGTCATCCTGTTATTTAAATAAATCCCAAGGTATTTGATGGCCTTACACGTAATTACCTCCTCCGTGTTGATCCTCATTGGGATTTCTAGGGGAATCCTACGTTCCGTGAGGAAGGCAATTTCCGTCTTCTGCGTCGCTAGCTGCAGGCCTTGCTCGTCCATCCAAGCGATGACTCTCCGCATCGTTTGGTTCAACCGCCTCTGTGCGCCTTCTGAGTCCCTTGCGACTATCACCGCCACGATGTCGTCGGCGTAGCCCACAAGAAACGTATCGTCGGGCATCTCCATGCGTAATATACCATCGTACGATATATTCCAGAGGTCCGGGCCCAGTATTGACCCCTGCGCCGCTCCCGCTGTCACCCGCATCGTACGCCAACCGTCCTCAGTCTCATACCTTAGCTCCCGGTCTTTAAGGTGGTTTCGGAACATCCGCATAAGGTATTGTGGGGGCTGAATCGTTCTTCCATGGCCTCAAGCATTTTACTCCACCTTACGCTGTTAAAGGCGTTTTTTACATCCAGGGTGACTAGCATTACAAGTTCCCTGGAATGTCTGTTCCGGAGCTGCTCGGCGTAGAAAGCGTCGACCACCTTCCGGACCGCACTGATCGTCGAGTGTCCCTTCCTGAAGCCATGCTGTCTCGGGGAAAGTCCTCCAGCTTCATCAACAGTGATCTGGAGTCGTGTCTTCAAGAGTCTTTCCAGTAGTTTTCCCGCCGTGTCCAACATACACAGACTAAGGATGTTAGTGATAATAATAATAATGATAATAATAATAATAATAATAATAATATGTGTTTATTCTCCAACAGTTATAAGACAAAATACTAAAAATTTTTACATAAAAAGACGTGAGTTATTTATGTTAAAGCAAAGCTAATGCAATGAATTAATAGAGCCCAAACATTTTTAGATCATCCGCACAAACGAAAGGGAAATGAAAATCACAAAAAGTAGGGGTCCCAAATTCGACCCTTGTCGAAAGCCAGAGGAATGATAAAAGCAATAGGACCGATAACCACTGTAGAACACATAGTTGCATCTACCATTTAAATAAGATTGTAGCAAATTTAACCAAGCTGGACTAGTGCCGATCTATACTGTCAGATGCACCACTAAAATCTTGTCCCTGCAAGTCCAGCTCTTGACAAATGTACTGCGTTATTATCAAATTAGTTGTTGTAGATCTCCCTTATAGTAGATAAATAGTAAAACCTTGTAATCAGGTTACTTGGTAAACAAAACACAACACATGATATTGTCAAAAATATTGGGATTTATTAGGCAAAACATTTATAAGCGTGGGCACAATTTGTGTTAAATTACCAGTTATAATACTGGCAGTAGAGTCGCTTGTGCAATGAGGAAACTTAACCACACTCGACAAAAGTATCACTTAAATTCCAGTTGCAATACAGCTAGACTTTTGTAAGCGCTCTATAGGTGCAATTGTAATGTCTTTATGAATCTGCGGTAGAGATTACCTAAATGTAAATAGGACTGCTACGAGGCACCTCTGATAAACTGGAGTATTTCAAAATGAAGATTTTGAAGCGACTTTGAAGCTAAAACTTTCTAAACTTTCTAGAACCTCTGGACCAAGAATAAATAGAGGCGATTTGTATACTTCTAAAGTTACAATTTTCTTTTCAGCGTAAATAAGGTATTTTTAAATGTATATGTAAGACGTATTGTTTACAACGTGTACCTGTTTGTTTAAAGATTCATGGTAATGTCGCTAACGTGAAAAGTTACAAGCCTTTAGACCAGTGATTTTTAGTTCTGCTCATTCAAAATCTTTGACCCTACAAACATATTTAATACGGCGACCGCAACGTCTTGTTTAACTCCTTTGAAACAAATTGTCTTTTTGGTAATTGTATAGTAGTCTTTTTTCTCTGTTCTTTCTAATGTTACGTTCTTGGGATCTTCGTCACCCTGGTGAATACCTATCTGACTTTCATCGCTATTTTTCATCTTTTCTGTTTTCTTTGGTTTCATGGTATTTTTTTTTTGATTGTGTCTTCACATTTTGGTGCTTCCCCTTTTCAACCTGTTTCAACACTTCGGCTGTAGTCAATACTTCTCCAAGCGTTTGTTGTTTTAATCTAGGGTTGCCAATTTCTGTTGTTAACGAGTGAGAAAAATAACTCCCAAATGAACATCGTGGCTGGGAATCATCTGGAGTTTGAGATAAATTTGTTTGAGCAACTGTAAATGGTGGTGAACTGGTAACTGGTGGCGCATGGCATCTTAGCGACAACATGATAGGCAAAACAATTTCATTTTTCTTCTTGGAATACACTTTTGAATATGATCAGTGGCGGTAGAGCTTTGCATCCGAAGATATTGATGCTGAGAGATTGAGTTCGGCTATCCGGAACCAAAACTATCCTGATATTCGAATCATAGGATCCGAATCGACTATCCGAATCTCAGTATTCGCAGGTTTCGGATAATGGATAGCATCTAGATTCGCATATCCGAATGGTAAATTATCTGAAACCTCATAGCAACTCTAGTTTTATATTTAAATCAACTTCCAACATTCGTTTATATTTATCCTGAAATCCTGTTTATATTTCTCTCATAAATATGAAAAATGGGGGTAAATGGAAACACCTACGTAAAATTCCTGGCTGATGTGCTATTTTATTTACTTGCTCTTAAAACCGTTACTTATACACTCATAGTACAATTTATGGAATACTCACTCCACAAAAATGCTTTAGATATACAGGAAACGATTTCATTAGCTACAATTCTGAATCGCACTACATGGACAAATGCAGCGCGATATTATCAAATATTGTCTGAGCTTAAAAATTTTACTGAGCTTCCAAGTAGGTGGAGCGGTTCGTATAAATACGGCATCACTTTTGCGAATTAGTTTAGTTCCCAGCTAACAATCGAAAAGTAAACATCTAAGAGGAAAAGTAAACCGTTTTAAGACGCCTTCTACCAGAGGAGCGGCCGCTTAGTTCCAGTGTGTCGCTTTGTGTTTTCGTAAAGTCTTAGGGAGATGGAGACGTTTTCATTAAATAATCAAGTCGACAGTTCAAGAGAAAAGCTTATGAGTTATTTGAATTGCGTGGCAAGTGTAATAAAATTTGGTTTGGATTGAGGAACGTGCATTCGCATGTGTACTGATGGACCTCGATCAATGTCCGATCGGTATTGCTTTGTGGCCCCATTGCATCATGCATAAGAAAGCACTTGCATCAAAGTCGATTAGTTATCTATTCAAATTGGTATTAAAATGTGCCATGAGTGCAGTAATTATGTAAAAGCTAGGCATCTGAAAATGAATATCTATACGACAGGCTCTTTATGCGAGGCCGGATTTTCAGTTGTAGCTGCAATAAAAAGTAAATAGCCCTATGTGGCGGATGGTCCAATGACTTGCGTGCTTGGTTTTCGTGGTTTTCCTCACTCCTTGGCAAATGCTGAGAGACAAACACCTTAAGTCGCTCCACGGGCGCAGGCGTAATGATAACTCATGGCCGGCCGATGCCCCCTGTAATTGGCGAAAGCTGTTGGGGGATGTAAAGGCATGAATTATTATTATTATTATTCCGCGTTTTAAAAAAATGCATGGTAATCATAAACCGCACCCCTTGTCGTTGAAGATTTTTTCCCCCCTTTTCAAATAATCATTTATTAAGGTAAAAGGGCGTGTACTGTTATTATGGTACTTGAAAGTGTTTATAACATTTAATCCTTTCTGTTCTTATACTTGATTTTCTTTTTGTATGGTATTCATGTACTTGTTTGTTCCTTTTACGTTTAATTTCACTGCGCACCAAATTGTTTTCAGTTTTATATAAAAGTAGTAATTTTTTTTGCTGAACCGTGAGAGAACTTTCTCACTGTTAGTTCTCCTATTTTGTTATATAATTGAATGGACGATATTATTTTGTCTATAGAGTATATTATCTTCAAGATTTTGTTTTGCTGTATTTGTAGTTTGTTCAGGTTCCTTTCTGTAGTTTCTCCCAATATTAATTAAGTAACTCATATGCGAAGTAAAGAGGCTGTGATAAATAAATCTTCAAATATGTCCGGGTATATAAAAATATATAAAATTGATTTGAGGGCCAGAACAGCAATGGATCCAGGGCAATGAGAAAGTAAACGAACTCGCTCGTCGAGAAGCAGAAATGGCACTTCAAGGCTCAGGACCAGCTTTGAAAATAAGCAATAGCGAGGTCTGAAGACACACAGGAGACTGGATAGAAGAAGAGCATAGGAAGAACTGGGCAAACATACTCCTGGTATGAGCATGGCAAGCAATTTATAGACATTCCACAGAAGAGCTGAGGAACTACCACCTCTAAGTAGGAATCAGCTACGGCTAATTGTGGGGTTCATGCCGGGACATGAACCAGGAACAACTCTCCAAGAGGCATTAACTGTTTGGCCAAAACAAAGTTGGGTTAAAGAGATATAGAATCCCATGCAAAGGATGTGTACAGTCTGTTACAGGGCACTAGTACACTGGGGTCAGGTAGAGCACAATAACCGTTCAGGCTGTTGTGTTATACAGAGCCAATGGTGAGACTTGCCTGTGAATAGATACAAACGTATTAATCGGCCAATATGTATATCATTGTATCTCGTGAGATCTCGTTACGAAATTCCATTCAATGTGCTACGAGTTTCAGGGTATTTATTTAAATAAAAACTAGGTTATTTAGAGCATGAGAGAGGTGGGGGAAGGGATAAATAAAACAGCTTTTATTATTTATTATTCGGTGAAACCCACATGGTAAGGCGTTGACGAGGTCGGAATCAGGTACCTCCGCTACAAGTGTTTGGACGCCACTAGGTTAATTTAGCTTTCTCTTACCTGTCGGTATCGTCTGGTTTTTGTCATAACTCAGAATAACAAATAGGGAAAAGATTACTAAGCTACTGAATGAAAAACAAAAAAAGAATTGAAATATATAATTTAAAAATATTTACTATTAGTAAATATTATGTTGTTTAACCCTTATGTTACTACCCGGAATTTTTCACATTGATCGCTACCCGGGGTACACGTGTACCTAATCACGAAATGTCATAATTGCGGCTCTGAATTTGTATATTCGGGCGACGTATATTTTTTCTGTTTATTGACTAAAGTTTATTATTTACATAAAGCATCGGCATGCCTTTTATGTGGTTTTTACGCACATTTTTGATGTAAAACGATTTTGTATGCTTTAGTTGCTTATATTTTATTATTTTTGTTTTTTTTAAGTAAATTTAACTTTTATGCGATTTTATTTTTATGCGACTGTTTGGAACGTAAGTACATAAAAGGAGGATTGATTGTACTCGGACCATTTTGTTTCATTCTGAATTTGGAATTCGTGGGTGTTGTACGTGTTTCTATTTGTGTTTTTTGAAGCTGTTATACAAAGAGACTGTAACTATTGTATTTATACTTCTACATATTTAAAATTCATAATGGATGAATTGTCCCAAGAGGAATACGCAAGGTAATATGTAGTGAAATAAGGATTTTTCCAATATTTTATATTATAGGCTGCGCTTACGTTAACGTTCAGTAATGTAATGTTTATAGGCTGAGTGCTTCTGAAAAGGAAGCTTATCTGAATCAGCTATTAGGCAACGAAACATCGTCAGAATTCGAGAATTTCTCCGATAGCGACGACGAACATTGGATCCCTGAAACAGCTGAACCAAATGAAATTTCAGACAATGATAGTGCCGATGAAAGATCAAGAACAGGTACAAGCCGAATCGAAAAGGAAGAAGCAGAATATGGAAAAGAAGAGGGAGAAGAAGATAGCGGAGGAGAAGAAAACAATAATGAAGATGATACCGAAAGTAATGAATCAGCAGTTTCAGATCATTTTCGAGCCAAAGATGGAACTATGTGGAGTAAAGTGCCACCGGTTCAACATCAAACTCCAACGCACAACATTATTAGGCAACGCAGTGGTCCACATGTATCAACAGCTAGATTATCGAAGTGTGATACATTCAAATGTATTTTCGATTCAGAAATGGTTAATATCATTGTACACCATACCAATAATAAGGCTAGGAGTGTATATGAAACATTTAATTCCAAAAATCCGACAAAGACATCTCTTATTTGGAAAGATATGACTTCTGAAGAATTTTATGCATTTTTGGGGGTTTTACTGACAAGTGGAGCTAATAATTCGAATACAGACCATGTTTACGATTTGTTCAAACATAAATATTACCCGTTATATCGAGCAACAATGGGGCTCAACCGGTTTTCGAATATAATCAGATTTCTTCGCTTTGATGACGCAAATACGCGACAACAACGTCTGCAGGAAGATAAAGCTGCTCCCATAAGTGAGATATGGGCAATGCTAAACTCCAAACTTTTTCAGATGTATAGACCGACGGCAAACCTAACTGTTGATGAGCAGTTATTCCCATATAGAGGAAGAACTCGATTTACGCAATACATTCCGTCAAAGCCTGCAAAATACGGAATAAAAATATGGTGGATTTGCGATTCAAGAAACTCCTACCCTCTCACCGGTCAAATATATACTGGACGATTAGCTTCGGGTAGAGAAACAAATCAAGGAGAGAGAGTTGTAAAAGAGCTAGTGGCGCCATTCAAAGGATCTGGCCGAAATATTACAATGGACAACTTTTTTACAACTCTCCCGCTAGCCCAACATTTACTATCATGGAGACTGACGATTGTTGGTACACTGAAGCGCAATAAAAGATATATTCCTATAGAAATGATACAAACCAAATCTCGACAAATAAATTCTTCAATTTTTGTATATAACGCCAATGTAACAATGTGTTCGTATATGCAAAGAAAAAATAAAACTGTTATAGCTTTATCGTCTATGCATCACGATGGCACAACTATTGGACCTAAAGGTAAACCGGACATAATCGATTTCTATAACAAAACAAAATCTGGTGTAGACGTTATGGACAAACTAGTAAGTCGTTATACTGTAAAAAGGCGTACAAACAGGTGGCCACTTGCTTTGTTCTTCAATATAGTGGATATTGCGGCACTGGCGGCATATATTATTTATTTTGATAATAATTCTATGCTAAAGAAAAAAACCAATCAACGCCGAGTTTTTCTGAGACAACTAGGAGAAGAACTCTGTCTTCCAATCATTGAAGAACGTTCTCTCAACGTACAGGTCACAAGAAACTTATCTTCAAAATTGGCAATTGAGAACATGCTAATGAAGTCAATTTATCCCATACAAGCTACATCCACCGCTCAGTCAACTGCTTCCACATCTACGTCTATGCCGGAACAACGTGATACACGTGGTCACAAAATGGTCCTAGGTTCTTGTTACATTTGTCATACAGCACCACATAAGCGGAGGAGAAAGTCTCGCAAGGCATGTGTACAATGTCAAAAACCTATTTGTAATGAGCATTCTTTGACATATTCTGTTTGTAAAAATTGTCCATCACCTTCTAAAAAATGACCTTTTTCTTACATTTTCTGTACGAAAATACAATAAATTATATATATATGTTATAATTTAAACATATCTAATTGTGTTTTTTTGCTACTTAATTTTGTGCAGCTAAAATGGATACATGTGCACCGGGGTAGTAATTAGAGGTGGACATTAATTCAATGGCGTTTGAATTAATAAGTGTTTAATAAAAGAAAGTTATAAATATCTAACCCGTCTCCAAAAGTTTCAACTAGTGGGGATCTGACCGGAGAAAACGATCCTTTATATAGAAATATTTTGGTTTCAATGCAAAGCAAAGGTGAGAATGGGTACACGTGTACCCGGGTAGTAACATAAGGGTTAAAGAAAAAAAATAAGAACGTTATTTTTTTCATATAAAATTAAATTGGTTGAATTAATCTAACAAAAAAAAAATTAAACAAATTTGTTTTTAAAAATTAAAGTAATATCTCAACTAAAATATAAAAAAGCTACGTACTCGATCGAGCATGCACTATTGTACGAACTATAATTGTAGATTCGGTAATTCACATGAATTGATGCAAAATGAAATTGTCAACGAAAGGGCTTATATTTGACGGTAAAAAAAGAAAGCTAAATTACAGTTCGTTTGAAATAAAGAAAAACTTAAACTAACTTACCGATGAATTTTGACAGGAGAGATTTTTAATTTTGACGGTCGGCAAGATTTTCATGCTATTAGAAGGCTGATTTAGAGGGCGGGTGACGTTGATCGTTGTCCAAGGAAACCATGAAGATATCCGCAGCAGATACGTAATTTTTATCGATCAAATTCCCAAATTACTCCAACAACAAAACAAAATCGATAAAATAAAAAAATAAAGAATCAGCACGAACGCTATGCCATACTGCAATGGGAGTGCAAACGTCGATAAACTCAATAGCGTTAGGGGTGAAAAAAACTTAAGCGGGAGAATTGTCACTTCCGTATATAGACTCGGAACAACCTCTCCCACCTCTACCATAACGTGACGTCGAACGCCCAATGGGAGAGTGCAAGCAAGTCATTGGTTGATGAGTAATTTACTGATATTCGGAAGAATGCGCAAATGCTGTTTTTAGAATCGGAAAAAAAAATACACACAAATAATACCCGGGAATAAAAAAGAATCGATACAAATATGAAATTAAGATTTTAACAAATGCTGAGAAAAACATGATGCTTCGTTTAACACTTTTGAAAGTGTTAAGATTTCAATCACTAATTTAAATATACAGTTGTTAAGTAAATCACCACGCTATTTTTGAAGAAATCACTTATGTAGTGTTAATCATTTAGAATTAATTTACACCTAAAAATTGCTGCTTTTATGGCGCGAATAATATTTTGATTATTCAGTCTACTATCTCAGACTGCTCAGTTGAATCAAATATTAAACTGCTAATTTAATGTTCCAGTAAAGTGAATTAAGGCGTTGAAGTATTTCAAATAACTTTCGTAATATTTGAGATAATGATTCTAGCGTGCTAATTAAATCACTTTTTGAGCATAAACCGAGCAGACTCTTAGCTTTCTTCCTATTTCGTATGCCCTTAGAGACAGTAGAGATGTTCCATTGGTTTAGTTTGTTTGCGAAATATTTCAGAGACTCTGATTAAAAGAGTTATGAAAGAAATGTATAAATCTTGAAATTAAAAAGAACGGTCTTATATTTGAGAACATTCCTTCTCAAATATAAGACCTAAACTCTAATCTGGCAACATTGAGGAGTATGTAGGTACTCAGTAACCAATATAAATAGCTTTAGCTAAAATTGTTCTTAGCATTCCAGGGCTATTGATGTTTTATATGTTATCATATACTTCAAATATACTCAGAACTGTTCGTTCTTTAATGTTTTATAGAAGAGTACTAGTAAACTCCGGACCGTTCACCCAGCCAATTAAATAGTCGTCGCTAAACCGCACCACCCTCCACTAACCCTCATACACACCTGTGGTTTGGGATCGTCGGTACACCCTGTATATTAATTTTTCCTAATTAAAAATTACACATACTGTACATAATGTAATAATTAAACGTGAAATTGTCACTCTATATATTCATTTTTCTTAATTAGAAATTACACATACTGTATCATCATTATTTTCCGTTGTAACACTAAAACAATCGAAGAAAACACAAAATTCTTGTCTGCTTTAGATATCCGTGAACTATCGATAATTTACATACTTGGTAACCGACGTCTTCTGAATAATGGTTATTACATTATTTATAATATTAATGTGTTACCATTTCTTCGATCCTCATTGTGTTTATTTCACACCAAATTCGTCGTCGTTCAATGTTTCAATGTTTTGATGTTCGGGACACGACTACCTGCCGATTACCGGAAATTTACATAACCGGACCCTTCTCGCCGGCGCGCGGGGATCGGCCTTGGGCATTGTTGGTCCGTTACCAAAAATCCTGAAAAATCGAAATTTCGGAAAAGATTTACGTGTTTTCCCCCTTTTAATGACAAACGGGAATACCCCTAGTACCAAACGAGCGGCGATCTACGCACCCTAAAAATACTCCGGCGCCCATTCGCGGTCTACGATCGGATCCCTTGTAACGAAACCCACCGGCTAGAGGCGTCCACGCTACTAATAGCGTACCTACTGCTCTTGGAAGCCTTTTAGTATTATTAATTATAACATGAATTTATGCTTATAATTCCCAAATAGTACTTCCCATTACAATACGATCCTGTAGAGATAGGTAGTATTTACCTGCCCTTTAATTGCTTAACTGGAGGAGTGTCGGACATAAGTTAAGCAACTGCACCCTCGTATAGAACTTATTCATAATTATCAAAGACTGTTAAAAACAGTAGATGATTTAATGTAAGGATTTGAAAATAAAGATATCAAAATGTGTAAAAACAACTCAAAATTTGTTTATATAAGAATATTGGGAATAACAATAATAAATAACGGTTCGTTCACTAACAATAGCGCGACAAAAGTTAAGCAACTTTTACTATGCAACGCCAGGGAAGTCCCTAGTTCTGTGATCTTTACACATTTGTTCGTAGTGGGATTTAGTCTTATAAAATTTAGTGTTTTATTGGCTGTTGTGCTGTACGGTGAAGTCATACAACGCATTTGTTCAGTAAGTCACGAAAAGTGTATAGTAACGATTTAAAATTACAAATTGTGAAAATGCATCAGAAAGGAGAAGTTCAAATCGTTATTAGTAATCTGTTTGACATCAGTAAATCAGTTGTATCACGTATCATCAAACGATATACCGAAAGGGGTACACCAGTTGGGCCAGTACGTTCAGGACGCCCACGAAGCACTACCAGAAGAGAAGATATTTTAATTACACGACAATGCCAAAGTAATCCATTTCTGCCAGCAACTAAAATAAAAGCTGAGCTAGGGCTGCAAATTAGTTCCCGAACAATTCAGCGCCGTTTAGTAGAAAAAGACTTATACAGTACACGTCCAGCTAAAAACCTTTATTAACTAAGAAGCAACGAATAAAACGACTTAATTTTGCAAGAGAGCATTTGAACTGGACGGTTCAAAAATGGGATAAGGTGCTATTTAGTGACGAATCTAAATTTAATCTGGTAGATTCTGACGGTATGTGCCGCGTAAGACGCCCTGTTAACAAAAGACTTGATCCCAAATATTATAACACAAGTGTAAAACATGGGGGTGGAAGTGTGATGGTGTGGGGGTGTTTTTCCGGCAATGGTGTAGGACCGTTACACGAAATAAATGGAATAATGGATCGGTTTGTATACCGAGACATATTGCAAAACGTCATGTATCCATACGCGGACGAAGAGATGCCTATAAGATGGAGATATCAGCATGATAACGACCCGAAGCATACGGCAAAAGTTGTAAAATCGTGGTTGCAAGAACATAACGTTTCCGTTCTCAATTGGCCTTCACAGTCACCGGACTTGAACCCAATTGAGAACCTTTGGGAAATCCGTAATCGACGAATTAGAAACAATAATAAGTATTCAAATAAAAACGAATTATTTTCCGCCCTTGTGCAAGCATGGACAGAAATTCCTCAAGGTACAATACAGAACCTTATAGAATCAATGCCACGACGGTGCGCAGCAGTAATAAAAAACAACGGTTATGCTACTAAATATTAATTTTTGTATGGTTGCTTAACTTTTGTCGCGCTATTCTTAATGAACGAACCATTATTTATTATTGTTATTCCCAATATTCTTATATAAATAAATTTTGAGTTGTTTTTACATATTTTGATATCTTTATTTTCAGATCCCTACATTAAATCATCTACTGTTTTTAACAGTCTTTGATAATTATGAATAAGTTCTATACGAGGGTGCAGTTGCTTAACTTATGTCCGACACTGTAGATCACGAAGGAGTAAAATGTCGATAGTCAAAACAAAAATGTCTAATTTTGTTATTTAAGTAACAATATGAAACATTTATATTAACAACTCCTATAGTCAACTATAAAGTAAGCATAATTTCAACACTAATTTCTATTGAGTTAACAATAACAATTTGACAACGTAAATATACTGCCCTTGTATAAAACTAAAAAAAAAAAAAAGAATTATGTTGCGATTCTGTTATTCATCCAATATATTTATATTTTCTCGTCTCTGGTTTCTGTAGCAGCTTTAGAAAACAAATATGTACAACTAGTGACCTTTAAAGGTACCGCCGTTTTTGTCTAATAGCTGTAGAAACGCCTCGTTTTGTTTTATATTATCTCTATGTGCGAAAATAAATTAGATATAAGTAGCTTGAAATATTATTAAGTAGGAGGGTTACTTCAAATGGCATGCTCTTTTCTAGATACATAATAAAATTTAATGAACCGATCCTCAAATAAAGCCTACTTTATTCAATCTTCTTTCATGATACTGAAAATAACGTGTTTTTATCTAACCTTTTCAATGCACTTGGATTGTTTGATCCAGATATGGGGAAAGCATCAGAAATGTCAATACTCTACTTTCAAAGCTTTCAAGGCAATCGTTGTTTTATTTATTCATTTCTGCATATAAAAACTTTCGGGCCCCCATATCCATATATATCTGTAACTTGATTACTTGCTTTTATGCAGTTTGTTTTGCGTGAAGTTTTCTTTAAGGGCATTCCACCGTTACATACGGATTTATAAGAATATATATCTATTGCTGAAACTAAAGTTAAGGTAGGCACTTATTTGAAACAAAAATGGAGTTTATTCATAATTTATTTAAATGCTTACTCTAGGGAGCTTCCAAATGACTATTAAGGGAATGCAATAACCCTTATACAAATAAAACGACCTCAGAAATAGAAATAGCGGAAGAATATATGTTTTATTGTCCTGGGAGCGGTAAAATATCGATAAGATCCAATATCCCTGCTGAATAACACGCGTAAAATTATGTCAACTTTGGAGATCTCCCGCCCTAGTGAAATTGGTCGTAAGTTCGAAACGGTCGTTAAGCAAGGATGTCAAAGTAGACAAAATGTCAAAAGTTTCCATCGAGCTAGATTGATTAAATCTATCATACTGAATATCTAGCGAAATAGTTTCGAATTTCTTTATATGTAAATATGTGAACATCATGAATCGTCTTTGAAATTTGAATAATTTGAATGAATTCACATAGGCGAACTGGGTAGCGGGTGTGTCGCTATCAATGTTCAATCAGTTTACATATTCTCGAAGCGAACGCGATTGATGGAAGTATCGAGCTTATATTGCACGTGGGAAACCCGCTGCTTGAACATCCTTGGAACTTAGGCCCTAATTTTCAACAATCTCATCTTCTAAATAATCGGCTTGTCCTTTAATGGTTAAATAAAATCGTTTGTAGGAATGTGTCGTTACATCAATTAATTTATTCATGATTTCTTCAAGTTGAACTACGATCATGGCGAACGAGATAGTAATATATATGTTTTTATCAAAAAGGTAGTGTGATGCATAAATACTATCGATTATTATTATTTATACATATATATTGCTATGTTATTTCCAGTGTATCATCATCGACTATAAAATTGTAAATGTATTTTTACCTATTTATTTATTTTGTCAATGTATGTAAAAAAGGTAAAGTTCTGGTCGGGGAAGGTGGTGAGAACACATGCACTTAGGCCACTCTTACCGGGCCCATTGTGCTACCTCCCCAGGGTGCCGGACACACCGAGCCGCTTAGGCAGAAGTTTTTATTGAAATGGTCACCCATCCAACAACTTGTTGTGCATATTGCTGTTTGACGCACAAAACTGACAATGATGCAACGTACCATTAAGCCGTACTGCCGGCCGTCAATGTATGTAATAATTTAAACTAAAAACTTACTTATTTCATATCTAATTCAATTAATGCTTGTAACCATGGATTTTAGGGCATGTGTATGTCTTTCGATTAATGTTTAACGAGGGATTTTTATGCAGTCGTATCGTTGGAAACGATTTCTTTGATCGTTGCCGGGGTTCTTTTGTCTAGGAGATATTGAGTTTGTTGGAAACAAATGTTGGGGACTTCTTTTTCGGTTTTTTTCTGAGTGTGGTTGCTTTTTGTATATTTATCTAGAATTTTGTAATATCTATCACAATTTAAGTCCATAAAGTTTCCAAATTTACTTACAAGAATGAGAGTATTACGTGTATAGTGCTAAGATGATGGAAGTGCAGTTATTTCGAGATTTGGGGTTCCTTTTCGGATAATCCTGGGATTTAGAAGAACAACATTCGAGGCAGTTTGCTGTGAGATCGTTGGAACACTATTTGGAAGCTGAAATAATTGTTTTGAATTTAGAATTGTTATTTGGATTATACTAGAGCAGTTTTCGTACCTGAAGTAAGCGCTTTTTTTCATCTTTTGAATTTATAACCGGCATCTAATGCACAAAGGAATTTGAGGTTATATTTATTTGAATGATAACTGTGAATCTAGTGAATTTGGTTATGTGAGATTGTATTTGTTTCTGCGGGTTAATTTCACGAGCAGTTTAAGTTGACATTGTTCTAGTCATACTTGATTTTATGACGGAAATTTAGCGGGAGATTTGAATTTTATTTATGATATTAAAAACGAGAAATACGAGTTTTCAGTTTGGATTAAGATTCTAGAAATCTTATTATTGTGTATCTAAGATAGTAAAGAACTTACTTACCCTGAGGGAATCTTTAGAAGATTCATTTCTTTGTTAATCAGATTTATTTAGCTCTAAATAAATAAATTATACTATATTGTAGTTTCTTTTATTCAATGTATTACAAGAACATCACTTACTAATAACTGCTACAGTCACATTAAAGATACATAAATGTTATAAGCTATATTAATATAATAATCAGTGATTCAGCAGAGTGACGTTATCCTCCCGCGTCCCGAGGGTGATTGGAAATTATAAGTAAAATAAAAGTTATAAGATAAATCATCCTATTCGTTTGCGGTGTACTTAAAACCCTGTGGTGGGGACAAATTTACTTTTCATGCCCTCTAACATTTGAGATCTAGCATATCTTCGGAATTAATAAGAGTGCAATAGATGACCCTGAGTGGTGTTTAGGAGAATAAAAACAGTGTTTACTTAATAAAAAATTTAATTAAGATTTATCTACAAATTTCGTAGCAATATATATTAATAAATTATGCTTTTAACTTAGTTCAAAACGAGATTGAGAAGGTGTAATTTATAGTTTAAATTATGAAACTGCACTGGTAGCTCATAACTGTGGATTTCAGGCTTCAAAGCTTTCCCTTTGTAGCCATATTATAAGAAAACGGGAAGAGCTGGGTATAAATATGTATACGGAAAGCTTATGTTGCAACCGGTGGCTGAAAAACATTATTACTATAATAAACGTCCTTTTTTTAAATGAAGATGGTATAGTCAACAACGAACATGTTTGACGACACTCCCTAGCAAGCAGTCACTCTAAACTTAAATAACATACAATACTAAATCAACATCAAAAGTTTGTTAGTCTGGCTGGCTTTAAAATCAATTGCTGGCCTAATTTCAAAAGAGGGCTTGAATTTGTACAGGCAACTAGTTCAGCTAAAGACATCATGGGAAAGCCAATTTCGAAGTAAAAAGAGTGGTATAACACTCTGAACATACTAAGGACACTAAATTACCAAAGAGGTAACGAAAATAAAGAAAACAACTTGGCATTCAATAATGAAACACTACTGGAAAATATACCATCAGTTGTCAATACTATTGGTAATTTGTAGATTGTAACCAATTGCGAAATACGAATAATGGAAACTTATTGTTGTAGAAAAAAACTCTAACACTAACTGAGCAAGAAATGAACAACGATGGAGTAAATCTTACAGAAGATAAGATCAATCACACACTAAATGTAAGGAGCATTACTTTATCCACTGCGATGAGAGAAATACCATTTTTGGGAAAAAACTAATGTTGACTAAGAATTCTTATAGAAGAGTTTATGCTGAATAGAAAAAAGTTCTCTCGCAAATGAAGCCTTCTCTGCGTTTTATGCAATTAACTCAAAAACCCACATGTTTTAGCGAATTTTCACAGAAAATTTTAGTTTAGAATTCCGTAAGTGACTAACAATAAGTGCAGTGCTGTTACAGTGTAACCTCTATTTAACCGTCGTCCCAGGGAAATTGCAAATTGTTAGCTATTTAGTGCGTTTTGGTTGCATTCCTTTTTTTTTTAGTGAGAGGTGATACATCCTTGAAGGATAAATCGGAATTGGTATTTAATTTGTTCGAGATAGTAAACTATTTTTCTTAAATTGCAGTTCTGGATCGTAGGATTCAATTCTAATGCCGTTTTAGCTTATACATTTTACTTCCTAGCTCAATTACCATGAAAAAAAAAAAATAAACTGTCATAAAAGTATAACAAAAAAAAATCAATGTATAGAGAGCGGCACGATCAAGCCGCTGTGTGCGTAAAGGAAGAGTTTGTAATTTAATTACGATGATCGTCTATGTTCGAAAAATTGAAATTAAATAAATAATTTCGTCTCATAAGGTGAAAAAGAAAGCGGTCGTCAGGGCATTAGGCGTTAGCTGTTTCGATGAAACCAGCTAGACGTTTGACTCGAGCGAGAGGAGGTGGACGATCCTCATGGATGACGACCGCCTGAACACAGGGGTTTTCGCTATCTTGGGGTCGCGCCCAGGCAGCAAACAGAGTCTGCTTCAGAAAATCACGTAGGAGTGGAATTTACAGATCACGGTGAATCTGCGCGTTCCAAACGAACCAAGGGGCTCCCACGATTAGCCTGAGTGTCCTGTTTTGAAGTGCGTCGAGGGACTTCAAGTTTGTCGGTTACATGAACGCCCACGCAAAAGCGCCATACACCAGGACCGGCGTTAGTATTGATTTGTAAATCAATAACTTTTTGGCTGGGTGGAGGGGACTCCCCCGTCCTAACATGGGTAGCAGAGAATTGGGAGCAGCAAAAAAGCGAGTTCTGAACTCATTGCGTTGCTTCGACCAGACGAGACATCTGTCGAAGGTGACTCCTAGGTACTTAATCTCTTGGCTCCATGGTAAACTGACGTTTCCTATGCAGATACGTGTCTCAGGAACACGTCTCTTTCTTGAGAATCCAACGCCTTTGGATTCGTTCAACTTCAGTCTCCATGGAGAGGCCCAGCGAACGAGGTGGTTTGTGGCCGTTTGAAGGCGACCACAACCCAGCTTTTCGCTCCTGCTTATCGCGTATATGACGGTGTCATCAGCGTATATAGCGAGGTGCGTGGGAGGCTCCCGAGGGAGGTCTGTCAGAAACAGCAGGAAGAAACGTGGTCCCAATAACGATCCCTGCGGTATTTCGGCGATGACATCGCGAGAGCTCGGACTCCGAGAGTCCTAACGCAGAATGATCTGCGCTCAAGGTAGGATCTGATCAACTTGGTCAGAGAGGGATTCATGCCAGAAACAAACAACTTATGGATCAGCCCTTTGTGGCAGACAGAGTCAATGGCTCGTTGAAAGTCAAAGAACACTGACGCTACGGTTAGCCGGTCGAGGATGATCGACTCGGCTATTTTCGAGACATTTGACACAAAGGCTGATCGGGCGGTAACTCTCGGGGAAGCGGGGATTCTTCCCAAGTTTGGGAATGCTGACGCATCAACATATAAAAAAGATATTGGTTACCATCCAAAAAAGAAGTTCGTCAGCCGGATCTTGCGTCAGTAATCCTACTTACGGACGAATGTACATTTACCAATGATGGTTATCTTAAATTATCACAACATTCACCACTGAACGTATGGAAACCCCCATGATATTAACCAAGGCTCCTCTCAAGTTAGAATATCCGTCAATGTTTGGGCAGGGCTAGTAGGCGATCAGCTATTTGGACCTTATATACTCCCAGCACGGTTAAATCCGGAATCTTATTTAATGTTTCTTGAAAATGAAAATGCCGGAATATTGGGACGACATATCGTTGGCGACACGCCTACAATTATCGTTCATGCACGATGGGGCACTTGCGCATAGTAGTATGGTTGTTCAACAGTTTTTAAACCGAGCATTCCCACATTGGATTGGACGTGGAAGTCAAATTTCATGGTCAGCCCGTAGCTCCGATCTAAATCCACTTTGTGTGGAGATACATTGAAAGTTTAGTGTATGATCGTCACCTGACATAGAAAATGCCGAAGATCTGCGATACTGTGTTTTCGTAGCAGCTCAATGCATTCGCGAGGAAATGTTAAATTTTACGAGCGGTACGCAAGAACTTTCGTTGCCGATTTGTTGCTTGCATTCGTTACTGATGGTGGGCACTTCGAACACTTTTTATAAATCACATATTTTGTTCTGTTTAACCTGCATCAGTCCTTTTCATGACCACCACAAATTTCGTAAAAGGAATTGAAAACATTTATATACTATACAGTATTTGAGATTTGAAATACGCTACATAAAATTAACAAGCATACATTGGTTTTATTACAAACATAAGTTTATTTTAAAACAAGTTTAATCTTTAAAATGTAGCATTTAGTTTTTTTCGATGTTTACTTGCAAATGGTTGAAATTTATTTCCTATCAAATTTATGTGTATACATTCGATAAACACAGATGTGGTCTTTAACTACATTTTGGGCCCTAAAATTTTGAAAACTACAACATTCACATAGAATCGCAATTTTTTGTATTTAGCCATTATTCGTGTATTTCTTTCACCCCTTGTTTTATTTCATACTATCTAATAATAACCCTGTATAATTCAGTAGCGTGTAGATAAAGGTGAAACACTTGCTGTTCTTATATAACTATGTGTACACTGGGTCGTACTATTCTGTTGGCTACACTAGAGACAATGGAATTGTGCTTTTGTGTGCTTTGAAAGTGAAACTGCTGTTACTTTTTGCTGTAAAAAATACACAAAAAGTAACAAAGAGTATTTCATATTTTATTCAATATTTCCTTTATCCAAGCTGACAATGCTCGGTTTCATGACCGTAATTTACGCCCACAACTTACCTTCCGTAGATTTTAAGGAGCCCGAAATTAACATCGATAAATATTCCTCGACAGATTCAATTAAGCACTCTATTTTTTATAGTCCACCTATAGCCGAATTATAGATATGCGTGGTAGTATGGAAGTAGAAAAGGTTTTCGACTCATTTCAACTAGATACTATATTTGGACTACGGATTTCACGACCCTGTCCTAAAATTCCGACGATAGGCGGTCTTTTATTTCACACTCGACAAATTCCGTGCGAAGTACATGATTCAGTTTATTATTCGGCGGATTTTATACGTACAAATGCTAAATTCCGCCTGTCGACGGAATTCTTTAATTTTATCGCATGATTCCAGCCAGCGGCGGACATTCAGTCACACCGTAAATTAAACGATTCTGTTCTATTGTATTTCGTGCATTTGTCTGTAGATACTTTATAATTTATTGTTAAGACTTATTAGATATTTTAGAGCCAACATCTCTTTTCCCGAGCAAAATACGACTTAGATAGATCTTACCCTATCTGACATATATTTTGAATCATGCAGCTAAGTTATTTCGGAGTTTCTACATATTGACAATCTTCCTTTCGTTTTTCAATTCGATGTTTTCTTGTCCCCAAAGTTGAAATGCCAGGGAGTTCTGATGATTTGTTGTCTAATATTATCGCGCCTTGCTTCCAAAAGTCGAAGTTTGTGTAAAGTCAATAATAAATAACAACTAACAAGGAAACACCGGCAACCCAAAAATTTAGATTTGCATGGAATTCCAGAGACTGAAAGAGCATCATAGTAAAAGGACAAAGCAATCTCTTTCTAGCCGTCTATTAGTCCGATTTCGGAGTACAATCTCCTTCGAAGATTTGCACGATTTTTTGATTTTTGTAAATATCTCGGAAACTATAACAGATATTTGTTTTGGTTAAAACATAATTTCAAGTATATTACACAAACAAGAATGACGCAAATTATTTTCGGTAAAAAATATCACTTCCGGTCTCCCAATAATAATTTTTTATTAAATTTTTTAATGTCAAGATGATTTAAACCATATTAAACAGACAAGGATGATACACCTTATTTTCGAAGAAAATTAACAACGGAGGAGCGGGATTACTATATATCCCGCAAATTATTATTTTGATATTTTCTATTATTACGATAATTTGAAGCATAGTATTGACACGTATCGTTTCATGGGAAAATCTATTTTAGTATCAAGTTTTAAGTTTATTTCGAATTAATCATTAATCCTATTCTTTCGATTGCTTTTCCCATTGGCGGTAGCGTTGCTACCGCATGTCATCTTGTTTAATTGAGATTCTATGTATTTTATTCTGTTTACGACGAGAGTATCATGTCCGCAGACGGTGCTTGTTCACGTCCGCTCAGCTCACACAATCACGAACGTGTGGGGGACCACTGTAGTGTATATAAGCCGAGTGCTTAACACAGTTAAGTTGAGTTCCTAGATTCCTTCCAGCTCGCTCTGGCTGTTGTGTTGGCATAGCTGTCTAATACACGTCGAATTCCTCATTCCAGTTATTCTCGGCCTGTCCGTTAGCGCTGGCACAGCTTTTCTGTTGTAACCCAGGCATTTTTGTCAACTCTGGCCGTTGTGTTGGCACAGCTTTCTGATACACGCCGAATTCCTCATTCTAGCTATTCACGGTCTGTCCATTACCGCTAGCACCACTTTTTTGGTGTAACAGGCATTTTACCAGTTTTCTCCGCTCTGGCAGTCGCATAGCTTTCTGATTAACGCAGAGATTTATTCATAGTCATTCCCACTCCGCAAGGTTTAGCGCCGGCACAGGTTTCTAACTCGTCATAGCACGTGAAAACCTTTCGCACTTTTTGAACCGAACCCGGTATATATATTGTCATTTCCTGTTATTACCAGAATTATAGCCATTAGATTCCGCGTCTAAATTTTAAAAGCGTTACCAAAGTCCCGCGAATATTTGTTTGTTTACGATTGTACATGTTATTATATCTATTTATGACTATACATTTTGCCACTTACTTTTTTTTCTCGCTGTATATATTCAATGTCTTTCAGACCTGTTTTATGGAAATAAATGTTTGATTTATACTACACTTTCGCTGTTTAAAGTTTTGCGTACCTCAATCAGAACCCTGGAAACACCCTATTCTCACACTCACAGCTGTCACTCCGTGGTTGAAGCATTATAGTAACGGTGTAAATAAGATGCAACATCGTTTAAATCGTCACGAGGTTATAACTTTTCGTTTGACAACTGGCCAGCAAGCGCCGTCGCGAGGCGAAACTCTATACGCGGAGATTTTAGACTCACAGGGATCAACGAATAAGTAATAAGCTTTATAAAAGTCAGCAAGTAATCGAAAGCACGTGAGTAAAGTAGTAAGGAGTAAGCGGTGAACATTAGTACACCGAACCGAATAAATCGTCGTTACAGTACAGATAAGGTATGTTCACTCGATATCGTTATAAGCCTGGCTAAGAGAAGTTTTCTTCCTAAATATTGGATCTAACAGTGTTCTTTTGATTGATTCTTGGAACGGGTATTGTGTTACTAAGCTTCAGAAATTGGTGCCAAAGCATAAGGCCGTAAACATTTTAAATATATTCGCTTAGCTTCATTCCATGTTTTTCCTTTCTTGTCCAACAATTTTCATATTGTGCACTCCTATATTTTTTTTTTCGTTTCCTTCCTACCGGTGTCCTCGCTTTCCATATTTTTTTAACTTGCCTGTCGTCGTTCATTCTTTGGAGATGTGCCCACCAACTCAGTTGCCGTTGTTCTATGTATTCTAATGCTGACTGCGTTCCACGGTCTTCTCTAATTTATTCATTTCTGATTTTATGCTTTCTTGTTACTCTTCTTACTCTTTTCAAATACTTCATTTCAGTTGCCTGTATCTTGTTTCTCATTTTTCTTGTTATTGCCCAAGTTGCACATCCATATGTTAGGATGGGTTTGTAAATAACTTAGTGGATATTCTGTTTTATTGTGGTTGATACTCCTTTTTTGTTAGTGAAGGTTTTATTTATACTGTGGTAAATTTAAATTCTCTATTTTTTTGTTTATTTTTTTTTCTTGGCTTCATGGTTCTTCTATTATCACCCCTAAGTATTCTAAGTATTGTACTTGTTCTATTCGTACTTCGTCTAAGTTTATATTTTCTGGTTTTTCTGTTATTGTTCCATTTACTTTTGTTTCTTGCGAATTGATTTTCATGCTGTTATTTTCGAGTAGCACATCCCAAATATCTAGATTCTTCTGCAGTTGTTCTTCAGCTGATGCAATGAATGGTGTAGTAATACTATACCATCAGCGTAGGCACACTCTTTTATGTCAACTGGTTGTAGATTTTTGTATCCTGCGATCACGCTCTATGTAACAAAAGAACTATCTTTTATTACATTTCCTTATGATAAAATCCATAAATACAGCACTGGGCTCATCCTCAGTCCTTCCTTAGTTGTGAGCACTTCTGATTTCATATTTTTGAGGATTACCAGATCTTTTTTTTTGTATTAGCGTGCAAACTTTGTACTTTGTTGTGCTTACTCCTTTTTTTCTAGAATGTCCCATACTATCCTCCTCGGCACTTTGTCGACGGCCTTTTGTAAATCAATGAACGCCGCCGCCATATAGGCTTTTTCTCATTTCAGTTTAGTTTTTTGTATTATCTGCCCAATAGTGAATAAATGATATTCCACACTTATTTCTTTTCTGAAGCCACTTTGAGATTCTGTCAAGGTTCCTTCTATTTTTCAATTCATTGTTTAAGATTTGTTCATATAATTTCATTCCAGTACTTAGTAATATTATTCCTAATATCTGTTATAATTTCCAAGATATTTACAAAAATTTAAATCTGTGGTGGAGGCTGTTCGGGTTGCCGGTATTTCCTTGTGAGTTTGACTTTTCTGTATCTAACATAGAATCTGTTTCAATAATTCTCTTGCTCTTGATTAATTTCGTTACCAAGCTTTTATTGCGTTCGGGTTTCATAATAGTTATTTTAATAGCTGTTATAATAACAAGTATTATGCAAATTCAGCTATTAATAATCTAACAAATGAAATTAAAAGTTTTTTGTCGTTTATCGCAGTTCGCAGTTGTTTTTCTAATTCTATTACATAAACAATAGTTGGTTGTTCTATGCCAGCTTAGCCTTATTTTTTAATGTTTTCTAAAAATCGGTTTTCCATAAACGAATGAAGTTGCTCTAAAAGTATATAAAATCTAGGCTATAAAATATATACATATTTAGACACTGGGTGGGAGTGGATGGAATAGGATGAAAACAGTTGACGTAATAAATTGACGATAAAAAAACTTATGAAACCCAGAACAAAATGGAAAAAGCAAAAACTCAATAACAGTAAATCTGCGAAACCAGAACGGATATCAGGGTGAAAGTTCGGGGCGCCTCCATACATCTAGTGTAACATTTGAAAAGGAATTTACTTTCAGCGGACTGAAATGAGGGTTTGTATGAATCTACTAGGGCCGGTAATAATATAATCTGTGGATGTGCCCTGAACCCGTTGTTAGCAGCTTGCTCTTAGGGCTATATCTTTTAGAGGGAGTAAGGATGTGCGGCATACAAAATAACTATATTGCGTCAGCTGAAAAAAGAGGTTCTTTTTTACGAGCGAATATTAAGGAAGTAATATTATGATAATGTTACATATGATAGGTGTTTATTATGGTTCTTTAGGATTAATTGTATTGACCAATACTTCTTTTGGTATCTTAGATATATTAGGTTTATTGTTTAATATATGGGTAACCAGGAATTTAGGTATGGTATTAGTTGAACATATACTGGTAATTCATTTTGCAATGACTAAGCAAAAGTTCTACGTAGTTTCCGAGTAGTTAAAGTTAATAATTTCGTAATCCTACAACTGTGAATGCAGGTTGGTTTATGCGGATACCCATAGTAAAGTGACTTTGCGATGCATATGATTCTCAAACATGCATACGTAATTCAGTTTTAATTTTACCTTGGAGTCCACTAATGCCTGCGGTATCACTTGGCTCCCTATTGCAATCCTGATCCATTTGTTTTTACAATTCCTGTTGTTAATCTCTGTTGCATAAACCAATATTGCGTATGAATCTGCTGGAAACACAGTGGCGTATTTTCCTAGTGAAATAGTTATCAGTATATTACCTTACCATCCAGTCTTGTTCTCGGTTTCTGATCGATAAACTGGATTAATTTATGGAGCTTCTGGAGGTTGAATTGATTTTACCTTATTCAATTTCCACCTCGAAATACTAATAGTAATACTAATTCCATTGATTGACAATAGCAATGCAACCTTATATTACTATAATGCATCGCCAAAAGGACTATATCACCGACGGTGTTCTTCCTACAGCCTTTGTCATTGGTGGGATCTTCAGTTAATGGGTCAGTCATAGGTGTTAGGGCTTGAGTAATAAACGCTACTGTAATTTGTATTTTCTTCTTTAATTTCTGTTAAATAAATATGTTGAACTCATGTGGCGTAAACTTATTCTCAAAAAAATGCATATTTATAATTCTGAATATTTGTCACAGAGAGTTTCCTTCTGAGACGCTTTTTCAGTTTTGCTTTCTGCGTTATCACTAAATGGAGAGGAAGAAAGTCTAGCGGGTATTCTATTGTTCCTGTTATTCCTAAACGCGCAAACCTTTAATATGCTGATGTAAGTTAACACAACCTGCTGCTGCATCTGTGTATAGTCGCCGTCACGATATTTTAAAATGACCTCAATTCGTACTAATCGGATTATAAGGGTTGTATGTATGTATGTAATATTAGGGTGATAGTACACTGCGACCTGAAAGATCTATTGTGTCCCCTATTCTTGCTCTATTTACAGCTTGGCCAAATCCTTTTAAAAAGTGCAGAATGTAAGAAGAGGAGGAACGTTATAAGGGTTACAAGAGTTATAGTTTATAGTATTTGTCTATTGTGGGCTATTCCGAAAAATTTAAAAGGGACTGCAGGTACTGTTTTAAATAATTAAATATTAATAATATAATAAATATAACTAAACATTAATTAAAAACCATTCCATAGATACTACACGTATAACTCATTAGTTTAAATGTAAAGTGCAATATTATAAAATGTAATTAAACCCCGTAGCCAATTTTTAATTTTTCAGAATACCTCCTATCACATTATCCTTCACAGGTAAGCACAATAGCGAGCCCTTATAATCCGATTAGTACGAATTGAGAGGTTACTTTAAAATATCGTGACAGCGACTATATAGTTTAGCAGAGATGCATAAGTTATCAAGGATTAAAGGCAAATGGTAATGACTAAAGTATGAACAAGAACAAAGGGGATGGGGACATCCTTTTACTGAAGTTTTTATATGGAAAGTTCATTTCTTCCCTGTATCTTTTTCTGCGTTCCTCGCACTTCATTCAGATTCCTCAACAGACATTTTCTTTTCCCACATCGAAGATCAATATTTTGCTAATGCTCTCCTCTTTTTCGAATGAGTCTCACAGCAAAACTGCCTCGAATGTTGTTCTTCAAAATTCCAGGATTAGATAAAAGGCCACCCCAAATTTCTTCTTCTTAACACAAAACACGTAATACTCTCATCCTAGTAAGTGAATTTAATAATTTTTATGAACTTTATGGTGATAGATAAAATAATTTCTAGATAATGATTCGAAAAGCAACAACGCTCAAAAAAAAAACCGAAAAAGAAATTCTCTCCCATTTGTTTTCAACAAACTCAATATTTCCAGAGCGAAGGTACCCCGGCAACTACCAAAGAAATCGTTTCCAACGATACGACATAATCAAAATTCCTTTGCCGGACATTAATCGAAAGACATAAACATGCTCTAAAATCCATGGTTACAAGCATTAATTTTCATGGAATTTGTAGGTAGGTTTAGCTGCATATTTTAGAGCAGTTTTGTAAACGTGTCAGTTGGATAGCCTAACCTGCCGTATCGACCTATCAAAATTTGTAATCTAAAACTTTAATTAATAACACAAGCCATGTCGGATACAAATGCAGTAATATTTATACTAGTTTTAAGATAATTTATAAGATGTAATATGCACCTGTAGTTTTGTAAATCCCGATGTTAATTTTCTTAAAGTTTTTAAAACGTTTCAATTGAACTTCATATCAATGCTTGAATTGTATTTAGATCCTTATGACTTTCTATTGTCCATTTTATTCCCCTTAAATTTAGTAAGTAACTACAGCAGTATCTATGGAGCATTTTCACTTCTCGCAGTTACTAAAACAAACAAACCCGGAATCCACGGGGAATTTCAGTTAATTTTCAAACGATGCTCTCTCTTTTACTTCTTTTCAGACCAGCAACGAGGACGGTCGTGGTGGACTTCCCAAGTTTAAAAATTTTCAAGAAATGGTTTAAATTATAAGTCCAAATGAAGTACAACAACATATTCCATATAAATTTTACCTCATTGTGAAATTCACCTATTATATAAAATCGAGTTACCTGGCGAAGAAAAATATATCACTGCGAAGATCTTGTTACAGATAGGCGTTCATTCCATGTGGGGTTATGTTATCCTCATACCCTAAAAGACGATCCTGCAGTGATATAATTTTTTTTTGACTTTCATGGCCAGGTTTACATCGTAAGGCAACTCGGCCATAAGATATATTGTGGCTCCATGATGCTTTAGCTCTCTCGATGTGATTGTAACCGAACAAAGAGGTCCGCAAATGGTCGAGAGCAAGTTTACTTAGACTGGCTTGCTCTAACCGAGCTACCCCCGTCTCTCCCTGTCCGCTGTCGGGCAGTCGGCCAGGAGGTGCACAGGAGTTTCTTCTGCTCTCCTACAGTTTCTGCGCAGGGGAGAGTCCACTCATCCCATACGGTGTAAGTGCTTGTTGGATTTCGCAATGTTACGCGCCGGCAAATCCATTCCAATAGGAGCGGTGACTAGCAGCGAGTTCAGATCTGAACAAAGCTTTGAAGCTTCCATAAGAACTCCCACACACTTCGGTTCTGGACATGTGAATGGTCATTCACTGGCGCCTCTAGCTAGTTTGTCAGCAATTTCGTTGCCTCTGATGAAAGTGTGGCTAGGCACCCATCTCAACGTAATGCTGCGATGTTCAGCCAATTCTAGAAGCACCCCAGTACCACTTCGAAAACGAATTGGACAGCCTGCAGTGTCCTGAGGGCAGCTTGACTGTCACAAAAAAATTCGAACGATCATTCTCATGCGGGCAGTTTAAGATGCCCTCTGAGCAAGTCTGTATGAGTATTACTTCAGCCTGGAAAGGTGGACCCTCCTAAACTGAAGGCTTTGCCATTCGGTTCTCCATTTCTCTAGATCCCAATGTCTGTGACATTCGGCGTCTTCGAGGCATCCACAAACCAGCGATGGGAACCTCGCCTCGGTTTGCGGACGTAAGTTTTAGAAGTCGCACTATTAAAGATATGTACAAGGTATTTTCTAGTGAAGCTGAAGACGGGCGGAATCTTGTCCGCCCTTGTGGACAGTGGTACTGTCTGTTCGATGTAGTTGAAGATGCTGATATGGTTTGGCCAGAGAAACCTTTACACCCGCTACATTTTACTCTGTATGCTTCCAGGGTAACTTCTGGCCGCAACACCAACTGCAGCCGAGGAATGATATAAGATACTAAGTATTTATCCGTTACCTCAAGTAACAATTATCCAGTATAAATTAGTCACGATAATTTCAATTTTACCTTAAAATGTTCTGTTGTATTTACGATAAAAGTGAAGTTATATTTCGCTCACTCTCCGCGTTCACCTGTAATTTAATGTAGTTAAGTTGGTATCCGATATGATTTGTTTTTCTTTTTTAATGGAGTAGATGAAGCCTAAGGAGTTAATACTTGTCAGGCATCCCCACAGAGCCAAATCGCCCTCCTAATTATCATTACGACTGCGGAAAAAACAAATTATCGTAATTGAACAGAGTGAGATTTGAACCCGCGATCCCATGACTGACGGTCCAGCGCGCAAGCCACTAGACTATCAGCCGAGTTAAGTTGGGGTAAATTTGGGTAATTTTTCTTTTAAATGTTTTCTTAACGAGATATAAGAACTATCGTATCGACACACGGTCAATACATTGCGGGTGTATTTCAATTTTTTGACATAATAAATTTGTGGTTAGTTATGAAATTCACAGATTAATTTCCGAATAAAAAGATTTTAAAATATTTGTTTATTAAAGTAATCGAACCTACTTGTATTACATTTTACTTCCTTTGAAGAGAATTATCATTTTTGAAATAAAATAAAAACGTTTTACTTGTAGAATTCATTCTTTTATTCAGTAAATAGTTTGACAAGTTACTTAAATATAAATAACAGGCACATCTAGAAGATTTTATCGCGTTTGCACGCATTAAAGATGAAACAAAATTCAGCTGAATTTTCGCCGAAATCCGCAGGAATCTATAGTAATAATAATTTTGAGTATTTCTAACCATTTCCGAGATATTTGAAGTTAAAGTTTAGAAAATATAATAAGTTTATGCTGAATTCTTCTAATATAATTCACTGGGTGCATATTTGCTCGGGCAATCGAATGCTGAATACAAAGGTCGATTTCTTCAACCGTGTCCCAGACATTCAAAATATGTTCTCAAAAAAGTTAAATGTCGTTATTTTTCACCCCTAAATTCTTAATTTGTAACTGAAGTACTGCTCCGATTTTTTCTTTAAAAGTTACCTATTTTACTAATAATAAGGTAGCATGGCATAACTTCTAAATTTTATGTTTTAATTTGAAATATTTTCAGGGCGAACCGTCTACCAGAAGCAGCAGTTATAATAATAGGAAAAGTTAGGAAAAGTAGATGACGGTTCACGGGAGTCCGCGTTGAAAATAAAATATAGACCTTCAGATCTTTAATATAATGACTTAGTTAAGATTCACCTACTAACTTTTAATGCATAAATAAACGTTTAATGTTACCAAAGCATATTACACTACGAAATTGCACAACGGACCTGGTATATTTGATCAGAATAAAATAAATATTAAAATACATCCTAGGCTTGCGTACAACTAGAAGCATTGATTTAAGCTTTCTCACAAAGAAGTTACTTTTAGTACGTTTAAGATTAGTTCTACCTCCGACGTCATAATAAAACCAACGTGACACTACTTAAAATATTCCTCCAATACGGATGTATGTAGTATTGAAGAGATCATTAAATTATTTGCATATTAGCGTTGTTGGAAAACTTACTTCGAGTTAAAGTTATTTTATCACACTGGGCACTAAAATTGACCTGAAAGTTATTATTTGTAATGTTGATGCTGATAATGTAGTAGAAAAAGAGACATTTTCGGCAAACATTTATTATATTTTTTTTATTATATTATGCACAAAATAAATAATAATAATAATAATAATAATAATAATAATAATAATAATAATAATAATATGCTTATGTGATGATCTGGCCTTGGTAGTTGGCGTAGTTGGTAGTTAAATGTAAACGAGTCTCTCTCACGAGTTGGTGAGTGGATCAGGAGGCACTAGCTGGCCCTGGCACCCGAGAAAACGGAAGCAATAATAATGAAAAGTCCCCGTAGAAGAGAACATGTCTCTTTCTAACTTGAGGGGGTGAGAATAACTCCGGGCAGAACGTTGAGGTATTTGGGTATTACCATGGACGACAAGATGGAATTCGACCAGATCGCTGGAGCAATCACCATCAAGGTGGAAGACAGGCTTGCGAAACTGACAAGACTGATGCCTAACCTAGGAGGACCAGGTAGTCTGAAGCGCGCTATATTGTGCAGTGCCATGAACAACATCATTTTATACGGAGCCCCTGTATGGGGCAAGATCGTTGAAATTAAAAAATATAACGTCCAGCTACAAAGGCTCCAGAGAGCCATGCTCCTACGTGTGGCGTCCGTATTTAGAACGGTGTCTGTAAAAGTCCTCCAGGTGATTACGGGCACGGTGCGGATCGATCTTCAAGTCCAGGAAAGAGCTTATATCTACACCAACACAGAAGCGCGGATATGAAAGTGGTTAAGTCCCAAGCTAGAAGTAACATCGTTGACACCTGGCAGCAGAGATGGGAGGCCGAGCATGTTGTTGGCCAGTGGACAAAAAGATTGATAGGTGACGTTAGAGCCTGGATTTGCTGTGGGCATAGACACCTGAATTACCACCTGACTTAGGTCCTGCGCGGACAAGGCATCTTGAGGGTTTATGCCATGAGATTTAAAAAGGACGACACTGATACTTGTGTTTATTGTGGGCAAATTGACACCGTGGAGCACACCATTTTTGTATACCAAAGATGGGATCGTGTGAGGGCTGAAACCTATGCGAAAATAGGATAAATACTTATGCCGGAGACCCTTATAGCAAGTATGATCGAAACCCCTGCTAACTGGAGAGACATTCAGTCCATGATCTCCGCGATCATGAAGGATAAAGAACTGGAAGAGAGAACGAGGCTGATGCAATAGAGTTTTAAGCATGAGGATAGCTCATACCGGACACACCTGATGAGATGTTGCACGACGGTACTGGGTGGGTTTAGTGGCTGCAGAATATTGAACAAAAAATAAAAAAAAAATAATAATAATAATAGTAATATTCTTTATTATCCAACAGATATGATCCATAACAGGCCAAAGCAATGAAAAGAAAAAGTGTACAATGCAAATATGCAAGCACAGAGTACAAAAAAAAACTACATCGAAATTTGAACTAAAACTAGGAGCAGCCAATTAGGAGATTAAATATGCAATAGTTACCAGATACGTTGGAAAATACTAAAGTAAATTAAGTTAAATTAAGGGAAAGGAAAGCGGAAGTATGTAAAGAAGAGGAAACAAGCATCAGGTTAAGCTGAAGAGAATAAATGAAAAGGGTCTGGGAAAGATTTATTGACATTCCTGCACATGTGCGAAATCGGCGATTTGGTCATAACATTAGTCCTTGCTGCTGGAATAAAGAAAGTGTCCGTCGACCGCGTCCCATATGAAGGCGTGGTTACTCCTATCAATGACAGCAACCCCGGAGCATCCATTTTATTGTTTATCAGATTGATCAGGAAGTTGCCACTAGTGTGCTCTCTGTGATCAGAAAGCGTTAAAAACTTGTGGTTAGATAGTAATATTTTGTAGTTCATCCCTCGCGGTGGATAATCTCCACTAGTTTTGAAAGTGAGGTACTTGAGAAACCTTTTCTGAACTCGTTCGAGTTGTAACTGCTGATATGTATAAGTAGGGTACCAAATTATGGAAGCATATTCCAGCTTTATTTATATATTAGGGCGAACCAGCGTGCAATAAAGCGTTCTCAAAGTATCGGCACTGTTAAACGCTTTACAGGATCTAACTAAGAAGCCATAAGCCTGGGTAGCTGATTTGCAGATGGTGTAGATGTGCTCGGAGAATTGAAGTGGCTGATCGAAGAGTACGCCAAGGTCTTTGAACCGCGAATGGCGAGGAATACTGCGATTATCCACGGAATAATTAAAGTGCATTGGGTTCATGATCGAGGTGTAGGTGACCACAGCACATTTATCTATATTAAGTTTCCAAAGCCATAATCACTTTTGTTTGTATGTGTTTTCTACTATTATGTCTTACTTGTTATACTGAGAGAATGCCAATAAATATTATATTATTATTATTATTATTATAAACATCTTTATTAAGAGTTGTTCGTGTTATTGGTAAAGGGAAGAAAAATGTTAATGCAATTGCTGGAGTTGACTCGCCAACTTTTGGAGCTGTTGTTGGGAGAGGAGCACTATATATTGAATGGAAACTATCCCTAGCAGCACAAGAATCGGCATGATATCGGCTAAGCTTCGCCGATATTGCTGACCGATGTCGTAATTATAGCGGCCGCTGATATCATACCGATACAAAATGTGAACATTTTGCAATATTGGTTCGATATCGAAATTCCAATACTTATCCGATATCGAAATTCCAACATCTATCCGATATCGAAACTCCAATACCTATCCGATATCAATACAATTAAAATTAGATACAATATCATCAGTAGACCGATACATGATTGATACTTACCCAACGTTTTCTATGCTCCGCCGATAAAGTTTTAGTGGTCCTGTGATGACTAATTTCTACATATAAGTATGTAGTTTGTCTATCCACGATAGTGGATATTTATACAGGCTGTCCCAAAAGTAGTTCCCGAAACGGAAAAGGGTTATAAAGAGTATAATTTCGAGTCAAATTAGCCCCATATGTGATTATTCAATTCTAATAAGGTTTTTGCGAGTTTTAAAAAGATCTTCCACAAAAAACGTTCATAAAATTATAGGCGAAAACAGTATTTTTTTGTAATGTTAGAATTTAGAAAGAAATTAGAAACCATCAACGTCTTCTGAAATATCAAAGCCGTTAAACAAAAGGATGTACCTTTGATAATATCACAACGTTTAATTTCAATTTAACTTCATTAAAAAATAACTTCATTCTTATTGTCGTACTCTTTTGTTTGTTGATAATTTAATGAACGTTTATATGAAGGAAGATTTTTAGAAAAAATAAATGATTCGTAAACTATGCATCGAATAATAATCACACCTAGGATTAGTTCGACTGGAAATGACACCCACTATAACACCTTTGTGTTTGAACATTTAATTTCGGGGCAGTCTCTATAGTCATATTCATATTGAACAATGCGGAATAAATACATCAGATTCATAATCACATTGCACATGTAATGTTTTTCAAATTGTTTGCCACCATTTTCTGTGTATAATAATTCATGACAAAATAGAATATTATGCGCATAAAATAATATACATAATGAAGGAAAGACTTTTGTTACGGGGTTCCGGCTCTTAATTCTCAGGATCGTTTGTTTCGGAGAGGTGGATTGACGTAATCAAACACAACACAATTTTACGATTAAATACTATATTAAAACTGATTAGAAAAACTTTTGAAATTTGCAGTTTCCAAGTGAAATAAACAAAATAAAACAATATATTTTACAGTGAGGTTAAAAGTTGAATTATCAATGCGACTACAAGATAAATTGAACAAAATGAAATAAGATATTTTACAGTGATGTTAACAGTTGAATTAAACCAAATCCGTGTGACGAAATCTTAATTAATCTACAGCTAATCTACTCGATCGAGAAGCATATATAACGGGCCATAACTCAATACTTATCGGATATTCTATATATTACTAAAACTAACAGCCAAAGAAAGGAACGTAAATTTTGAAAGAAAAGTTATTAATAATAATAAATGAATTAGGGCACGTTTTGCAAAAGGAAAATTAAAATAACTTACAGTAACTAACACGAAATACACATACACTGATGTTGCTGTTGTTGTTGTTGTTGTTGTTGTTCTCCGGAGCTGATGTGAAGTGGGTGAAGTTCTCGTCTCGGGTCGTTTGGAGTAGACTATATCCGTACACAGTACGCGATTTTTTACGGATGATCAAATTGCACTCTATGCAACAAAATGCCCCGTGGCAAACTTCCCGTAAAAAATCTTTTCCTTTTTAAAATCCCCAAATCGTAATAATTACGTTTTGCCGACAGCAAATTAGGATTTAAAAAAGGCTCTACCTTGACACCGATAATCACTTCCAAAAATAAAATACTAATCACATCATGCTCTCACTTCCTTGCTCTTCCTTCGTCAGACAGAGGTTTCCCTTTTTATAACAGCTGTTCGTGAAATAATGATGGCGGTGTAATATGACCAATCAGAAATTAGGTCAGTAGGACAAAGTGATTCTATTGGTCGCGAGTTAGTAGGTTCGCGAAACAATGCGCAGATTAAAATTTTGGGGTGTGTCCTTCGCGGAATTCTAGTCTTTTCGATCGGAACAAACAAAACAATCTTTTCGGAAAGTTAAGCGGCTTAAAATGTGTTTGGCGGATACCGACAAAGTAAAAAAAATAAAACATGGGAAAATAACTATTTTTAAAAAAGAATCGAAATAAACAAAACAATCCCTTTAGGAATGTAGAGCGGATTAAAATGTGTATGTCGCATGCCGACAAAGTAGAATAATATAACATTGCAAAATAACTATTTTTAAAATGCAACACTTTATGTAATAGAAAGTAAAAAAATCAATAAATTTCAAGAAAAATTCCTAATATAAAAATACTTAATATGTTTATTTATGAGTAATTGACACAAATATTTAACGACATAATTAATAAAAACAAAAACTGAAAATAACTAGGAAAACATGAAACCGAAAACAAACTCAATATGTGCATATTTTAAACGAAAAGTAATTTAACATTTGTTACAGTTTAATTTTTAACAAATCAATAACAACAAAAATTCTAAGTAATACCTAAAAAAAATCCAGTCGTCTAAATTATTCCTTCGCTAAAGACGTTATATTCCTCTTCCTTTCTTTTCTGCCCCCATCTCATCTATTGATATTCGTCTCTGTCCCATCCGGCTGTTTGACTCTAATTGCTTCTGTAAATAAAATGATATAGAGTTACAAATAAAATAATAATGCATGTAACATTACCTAGAAATACTATGTATATTTCCAATTTATCAAAAGCTTCTTTGGATTGTCTCTAATTTCATGAATAATTTACATTAATACTTTTCGAGAGGATTTGTTTTAACATTAGATATATGCTTCCTTTAACGTACTTCCCCCAATTAAGCACCACATACGTATCTAAAAAAAAGTGTTTTTCTTAAGTGTATATATTCAGCATCGTATAAAAGCTTTAATTTGTCTGAAGTACGCTTGTAATTTATTTTATTCTATTAATGCGAAACGTTTTTTACGCTACACATATTGTAGAAACAATGCTTTCACGTAAAATAAGAAATTTACAAGCGTCTTCCATTTTGTTAACGCTGCATATTTACACAATAAATGAGTATTAATCATTAAATTAAATTATATACTTGATACACACATAAAACATTATTCATAAAAATTTCCTTACCTTTATAAGCTTCATTCACCCATTTTGTAATGTGCACAGCGCTTACTACAATGCAGCGACAAAATAAATAATGGCAACCACTTCACCCGGTCGTCATGCTCACACTGCAATAAGGAACGCTATGATGGATTGTGGTAGGTGGTGGTGGTAAGATATTGCGCGTAGATCTAACTCGCATAAACATTGCGTTTAGATGCCAATTTTTATAAGCACGGCTGAGTTAGAAAATTGCATTTGCATATTCTTAAGTTATAAATCGCTTCACCTTCTAAAACTGTTTTATAGTCGATATTAATTTTAATTTCACAATTGATGTCTCAAACGTTGAAATTTTATATCTGAACGCTCTTGTAATGCGGTTATATTTCAATCAACCAGTCCGTATAGATTTAGGATATTAGCCGACTTCCTATCGCCAAAAAAATGACAATAGTCAAATCCATATACCTCATTTCTATCAATATCGAAGCGGCGTTTATTAATGATATCGCCCTGATATATGTCTTGAGTTTCCAGCCGATGATCAGCCGATACATCAAACGTTCAACCGATATTTTACCGATAATGGATCTTTTGTATCGCAGTGATATCGTATACTGGTAGAAAGCCGATATCGGCACAATATCTTTGATATCGACCCGACATCAGGATATCGGCCCTATATAAAGGCGATCATTAGCCGATGATTTGTGCTGCTAGGGATGTTACATTAAGGGTGATCTATGTATAATATATGACGGGTAGCGTTTTTCGCTGTTCTCTGGTATGAGATTACGCAAAGAATTGACAAATAACTCATTTTTGTTTTTAATGTACATCCTACAAGTGAATTATAGTTTATCGCAACATAATTTTTTTTTTGCATATTAGAACCAAAAGACACAATTAGTAGTTGTTTTTTAATCATTTCTGTGAGAACAAAATTTAAAATCCGATATTAATAAACCCCTCAAACAACCCAACAAACAGAATAAAATTACATTTAATCGTGACGTCTAGGCATTATCAAGAAATTCCGACAGGCTACTCAATTGGCAACGTTGTAAAAGCAATTACACATTACTATTTATCTACTAACAAGCCTACAACACAAACATAAGAAAGACACAACCATATCCGTGCGTGCAGCGTTCGAATGCTTTTAATTATTGTTACTAAAATGAATCGAATTGACTTTATAGAGGTTTTAAGCGATCTTGTAAATTGTAGTTAAGCGCGATATGTGAATCATATTTTCTTTGAGTGCTCGAATCATTGAGAGGAGTTTCCTGTTTTATATTTAGGAGTGATGAAAACGAGGAGTCTTCTCCCTTTGTGTATGCCTACGACTTTCGTATAACTGGATATGATTAGCGTTAAACATGGTACATTGTCAATGGCATTAATTGCAGACTTTAATATGATATTGTGTGTCTACGGTCTTTTGATGCTATGCTAGTGGCTGAAATGGTTGGTGCCAGAGGCCAACAAGAGTGAATCATCATCACCTAAGAGGTCAAGTTGATATGAAAATAATTCAAGATCTTCCATCAATTTAAGTTTTGAAAATGCCACTGTCGTAATGAAAATATATGATAACTACGCTATTAGTTTACTATATTCAATATAATAGTAATAAAATATATGGTCATTTTCTGCACCATTCATTACATGCTTACCTTAGAAGTTAA
This sequence comes from Cetonia aurata, assembly GCA_949128085.1. NCBI lineage: Eukaryota > Metazoa > Arthropoda > Insecta > Coleoptera > Scarabaeidae > Cetonia > Cetonia aurata. The sequence continues at coordinate 31,137,341 of OX421888.1, read as the reverse complement.
TATTATTAACGTCGTATTATAGTTGCACAATAGATTGTAATAAATAATTGTCTCTCGAAATATATTGAGTGTATTGAGGTAAGATAGCCTCCGCATGGGTCGATTATCCGTCCTATCCACCGCGGCGGCTAGGGCCTATTGTAGAGCGGATGTTATCTTTAAAGTTTATTCATCAAGTTCAGGCCCTTAAGGTAGCTCAGAATTTTTTTTTATGAGGTCGTTTTAGATCTTTTAAGTAAAGGGCAACCTTAGCAAAGATGTCATACCTGATTGTCATTATGGCAGGACAGTGGCAGAAGATGTGCTCAACTATCTCGTCATCCTCCAAACACAGCCAGCATTCAGTCTCTTCAGAGAGTCCGATTGGGTGTAGCTGATTTCTAAGTTTGCAGTGACCTGTAAAGACAGAAGCTATTACTTTGACGTTTTTGCGGTCAAATTCTAGTAGTTCCTGGGTTCTGACATGATTAAACGAAATGCACTTTCTTGTATGTACCATACCAGGACAGTTGTTCCAATGTTGGAGCACTTTCTGCTGCGTCCATACATTGATTTGCTGTTTAACAACCGTAGGTGCTATACCAATGGCAGGTTCTGGTCCCTGTAAATGCTCAGCAGCACCCTTTTTTGCAAGGATGTCTGCTTCCTCATTGCCATGAATGAGTGAGTGTTAAGGGCACCTAGATTAGGGATAGGTTATTTGCCGTCCCCAGTGTGTTTAAGGTGCTTTTACAGCTCCAGATCAGCCTCGAGTTGCATTAATGCGCCTTTAGTGCTTTCAGCACCGCCTGACTGTCACTAAAACTTATATATAACTATATTGATTTCTGTCTGATGTGTTTATTCAAAATCTCACATCTCAATGACATAGATTTCGGCCAGAAGAATCGTGGTGTGTTGTGCAAGATTGTAATATTTTCTAACTCTTGGGTTACGACATAATATTCCTGCGCCAACACCCTGCTCTGTTTTCGAACCGTCCGTAAACAAGCGGGTGTCTGCCTGCGTATTGTAACATTGTAACGTGCCGTTACATGGGAAAATCTATTTCAGTATGCAATAATAATTTTAGTTTGAATTAGTAATTAATTCCGTTTATTTTTGATCGATTTTCCCATGGACGGTAGCGTTGCTACCGCATGTTATTTTATTTCAAGTTTTATTCCGTGAATTTTGTTTACCGCGTGAATGTTTACCCCTGCCAACGGTGAGCGATTCACGCAAGCCCGACTCCCACCATCGCCACCGCGTGGGGGAAACCGCGAGTATATTTAAGCCGCGCGCTTACCAGTCTAGAAGAGTCCGGTCCCCGAGTCCTTCCCAGTCCATTTCAATTGGCGAGTCGGCATAGCATCTGACACCCATTGAATTCCGAAATCCCGGTCTGTCGTGACGTTGGCACAGCTTACTGACGAAACACAGACATTTTTTCCCGTCTACTTCAATTGGCGAGTCGGCACGGTATCTGACACCCGTTGAATTTCAAAATCCCGGTCTGTCGTAACGCTGGCAAATCTTACTGGCGACGCAGACACTTCACCGTTTTGTTTTCCCACTCTGGCCGTTGAGTCGGCATTGTTCTGGCGCTCCCAGAGTGTTTTAATACCGTCATTCACCGTACCGCCGAATTTAGCACCGTTACCGTAAATTTATAACCGTGAATACCGATAGCGTACTTTTGGCCGACCCTGTACATAGATTTCCGCATTAATTAAAACGTTATCATTTACCGTGTTAAGATTACATACCGAAGCCCCGTAAATGTTTTATTTTAAAAGTTTTCCACTGTACATATTTACATGCATTTGATTGTACATGTTTGTTTATATTTTACTTACATTTTTTTTGCTGTATATATTCCTTGCCTGTTACACTTGATATTTAGAAATAAACGTTTGATTTTCCATGCACTTTTACCGTTTTGTTGCGTAGACCGAACCCTGAAGTTTTTCTCCGACTCGTTGCTACCTCAGGGTTTACACATTTTATTGTAACGACTCGAAAATTACGCAACACTGTTCAAACCGGCACGAGGTTGTAATTTACCGTTTGACAACTGGCATCAGCGCCACCAATCTAAGTTAACCTACGAGGGGCGACAAATAAGTCATAGGCATAAACGACAAGTAAGTAACCGAAAGCCCATAAGCAAGGCTTGAATGAGCAAAAGGTAATCAACAACCGAACTAAATAATCAACACCAAGAAATAGTCGTTACAACATAATTTCTTTTAATTTTTTTTACGTCGTAATAGTTTACGATAATGCAGATCCCTCTGCTTCCGCGTTCATTACTCGACAAGAATCACTTTGTGAGATGTTCAAAATACAAGCTGCATTAGCAATCTCGCATAAAAAAAATCATCGCACTTGATGGCAGATAGTGGAATTTTGTAATTATATTCTTGGGTAAAGCAGTTGCATAAAATGCCCATTGTATGTGCGTATTAAAATAAGTATATTACAGTAGGTATATTATACTTCACCTAAAAAATACAACCTATTTTTCCTAGTGTAGACATTCTTTAGCAAAGCATAATTTACAACTAGTTAGTTGATATGATGTAATTAAGATTGATTAATAGTTAGAAACGTTGAAGTAAGTTATTTTGTTGGCTATATAATCTAAATAATTGAGTTAATTTGTCTTTATTAGAATAATTGAAATCGTAATCCCTGGTTGCTATAATTTTCACTAATTCATGACACTAACTTTTTTTGTGTGCCCCATAAATTTACGCTGCTAATGGTTGTTAGTTACAAATTAATTGTTGGGAGAACCCCTTCTGTCATGGCAATGAGAAAAAAACATCGTCGTTTCAGGTCGTTTTTAATTATTATTTAGTGTCAGTCATCATTTAACGAACCAACTGTTCTGATTATAAATTTCTCTACTTCGTCTCTTGAAATTTCATAATCTACAATGATTGACGTTGAATATCTAGCGTGAAATGAGGTCGGATGGACGGTGCGATCATTTCAAACTGTAGAGTTATTTTCCACCTTCAATCCACGTCAAGCACTTTTCAAAGTGGATCAAACCGAAGTGATAGATCTTGAAATGAATCTTTACGTTTGCGAATAGGTTTGATTTTAATCTTCATCCTAAGAGCTGATATAAATTTTATCAGCGACATAATTACCACTTACCTTTTCATATATCTTTCTTCTTTATCCACCTTATCATCTTTTCCTTACTATTTCGATCGTATGACGTCTGTGTTCAATTCCACCGTTAAAAGTTAGATTAAAGTGGCCATTTATGGGATTAATTAAGGTTTTATTGGCGACGCCGTAAAATTTATTTTAAGTGCTCCCGGAAGAGGGGAGAGAGAAGGAAATAGTCCGGTTTGAAAATGCGATCTTCTTACGCTAGAGTCGTATAATACGAACGTCATAGTTTTATTTAGATTAAACTCTACTTACATTAGGAAGATTAAGTTTGATACTGCCAATATCCAGATTATTGAGTTTGTAAAACTAATTATGTATGCAGTTGCGTCAACAACTTCATCAAATCAGAGAAATTGACTATTTCATTATTACGAATACACGCTAAAAACTTAGTACATTTAAAATTTATCAATGACTTCTAGGATTAGATTAGATTAGAATTGGGATGGCTTTCTGACCTATTTCACCGCGACCTTTTCAGACCTATTGTATTCCCCTTTGTCCTAGAAGGCGCCCTCAAACTTTGACTTCTTAATTAGGCGTTTGAGAGCAGCTCCTTTATGTAGTTATTCACTGTGAGGTTCTCTACACCCAGCACTAGAAACTTCGTCTTGCAATGGCATGAACTGGAGCTTCTTCTTCTTCTTGACAGAACCTGCAGATAAAGTCCTCTACCAGACCTATGTTATACATATGCCTATTTAGTCTATAATGACCAGTCAATAGACCTACCATCATTTTGATAATCTTCCTGTCTTTACTTGGTAGGTCTTTCGTAAACTAAAACTTCTGTTCCCTTAAAACCTCTTTTGCTTCTTTGCCCTGGTGATTTTTGCCATAATTCCTTGGACTTGGCTAGATCGTCCGCCGCCTCATTTCTGTTCACGACCGTGTGGCTGAGAACCTAGACCGATGTTAGTTTCCTTTGAGTGGCAACCTCATTTAGGGTGCCTACGCAGTCCCAAACCATTTTAGAGTCACCACTTGCTAAACTGAGAAAATAGCGACGCTTTTATTTGACTTGGTCAATGTCTCTACTTCTCTGAGACAATAATGAATTGCGGCCACATCAGCCTGGAACACCGTCGTATCCTTGCTAAAGCTTATCGAAATGGTCTTTCTGGGATCTTTGCTACAATATTACTGCTCCGTATGTTATCGTGGGTCTAACTAGAAGTCTTTGAGTTCTAACGATGGCACGGCTGAATTTAATAATTTTTTACGAAACTTTTTAATGTTTTCATATTATGGCTTGATTAAACTTTACTTTCCGAAAAGCTCATTTCTTGCAATATTCTTTTTGCGATAGCTGATATTTATATAATTTATGGCGTAATTTCTTCGCTGAGGCCTATGACAGAGAAAGCAGGCGTTCTCATGCTGCATTAATAAGAAAATAAGAAATACTCTAGTAATTCAAGCAGAACTGTATAGTATTTTATGTCAAGTTTTAATATAAAAGGCGGAGGCAGCCCCACACTTTTGATTGACAATGTCACGGCGAATTAACCAAAAAAGTTCGCAATTGCCTTTAACGAATTCTTTGCTGAGAATCACTAGTGCCTTGCCTACTACTGTTGCTTCAAAGGACCGTTCTCCTGTAACGTGTCGTTCCATGGGATAATTCATTTTAGCGTCAATATTTAAGTTTATTTTGAATTAATCATTAATTCTGTCTTTTGAATGATGTTCACGTAGACGATAGCGTTGCTACCGCATGTTATTCTGTTTAGTTAAGTTTTTGTATGGTTAATATTGTTTACGACGCGAGTGTCATCCCCGCAAACGGTGCCCGACTCTCAACCACTCTCAACTCCCTCCACCGCGACCGCATGGGCGGCACCGCAAGAGTATTTAAACCGCGTGATTAGCACAAGTACAGAGAGAGTGTCCCGAGTCGCTCCCAGTCCATTCTGGCTGTTGTGTCGGCAAAGCGTCTGATGCATGTTGAGCTTCTTATCCTCGATCTGATTGTAGCGCTGACAAAGTTCACTGGCGTAACACATGCATTTTACCGATTTTCTCCGCACTGGCCGTTGCGTTGGCACAGCTTCTGGCACTCCCGGGGTTTTATTTACAAAATCATCTACGTACCGTAGGGTTTAGCGCCGTCACCGATACCTAACTGTCAGAGTCCGGGAAAACCGTCCGCGTACTTTTCTGGCGATCCCAGTACATAGATTGTCGTTTTATGTTATTAACCGAAACACAGTGTAAGAATTTCGAATTTCTTAAGTACGATTAAAAAGATTCCATTTCATTTCCTGAAACTAGCTATTGATAAGTACCGTGGGATCTGCGGTAACAGTTTCTTCCACGGGAAAGACGTTCTACGTTGTTCAAATTTTGCTAATACATGGTAATGCAGTCTCTGTATTATCCTTATCTTCATCTCGTCTAGCTCAAGCCAAATTTGCTGATCAGCGCATCCCACGATACCGCCCAAAAGGGCATTTGAAGTTCAGAAAAATAATAAAAAACAGCATTGATGCGCCCTCTTGTAGAGAGAAGTAGAACGAATTACGGCTCAGCAGGGTACGGGCGGAAGATTAGTTTCTAAAAACTCTGACATTGTTGTTGGAGTTGGTCAGTATCTAGAATCTATATGCAAATATTATACATAAAACTGTGCTTCTGCATTTAAACACGCTGCAAAATAAAGATGTAGAAAACGCCTGGTTCCAAGAAGTTTAAAATATTTTTAGTTGTCAATTGTTATATCGTTGAATCATTATATCTGAACTATAGTTATCCAAATTTAATTGTAACAAAAAAGAAACTCAAATAACTCAGAAATTACTGGAAACAGATATAGGGAATGCTAACGATATCTTATAGAGAATAATCAGAGAAATTGTTTGCTTTAATAATATATAGTGTTACGCTCAGGCGTGCGTGGGGTGCGGACGCAGTGTGTGCTACACCTGATGTAACTTAGTAAGAGAAGCGGTACACACGAGTATGACGCTTGGAGTCGCTGTAATGATTAATAAAACAAAGAAAGATCCAAAACGTAACGATAACTTTATTGTAATAATAAAAAAAAAAAAAGAAAAAAGAAAAAAAAAACTGGCCACGTGGTTGCTGATTTTTGAGGTTAAGATTAATGTAAAAGAAAACAACACGTGGTTGCTGTATTCTGATATTAAAATTAAGGCAAAACGAAGGAATAGCACGTGGTAGTCGAATTTCTGTGATTAATTTAAAAGTGACGCAATTAATCCGTTTCTATAAGTGAATAGTAAATGACTGCTAGTGCGAGAGCAAAGTTACTGGCAATTACAAGTTAAAAGTATATAAATAGCAACAGTAATGAAGTAAAATAAAAGAGAGCGATTGATACGTTTTAAATAGTAGTACTTAGCTGTAGCGTGAAGCTGAGTTCGACGCTTTTGTGTATGCTGCTGTCCCGTGGTTTTCTGTGTTTCGAGTTGAAAAGGATCGTTGCGACGGCGGAATTAACTGAAGAGAACAGAGTTTACTGAGCTCTAGCCTGAAACAATGGGGCTTCGGAAGCTGTGGGGAGCACGTGGCATCTATGCTTTCGAGTCAAAACGAGTACGTCACACCGGCAAATTAACTGAACGCGAACCGAGGAACAGAGAGTTGGGACAGAGGGTGCGTTTAGCGTGCACAGCCCTTTTAAAGGCTCGGTAAGTAGGTACAAAAAAGGGATGAACCAATAGCAGTCCAGTGATGCACAAAGGACCATAAAAGATGACGCGTCCAAGAGGTTGGCGCGTAAATGAATGAATTTAAAATAAGCAAGTTTAAATTCCGTGGCGCGTAAGTTAAATACTCCCGCGCGAAAAGGAACCGCTAAGTGACGTAACGGTTTTTCTAAAGTCGTAATTGCAATTGCCAGATTAAAAGTAAAGAGAGTGAATTTAAATTTGCCTTCAAAATAACGTTTATATCGCTGATGTTGTCTATGATTAAAAGAAGCGAAATGAATTATTGAAATCAATGTCATTTTCGGTTCAATGCAAAGTGTAACAATAGTATCTTCGATTTAAATAAAGTGAGTTATTGCGTTTTAGTAGTTAATATACTTCAATAATCTTATGTGTCACCCAGTATTATTAATTTTATAATTAGTTTAACTTTGCTACATAACTATTGAATTTCAACCTCCTAATTGAAGTATTTCTTCTGTTATTGATCTTTTATTCGGTTGTCGATAAAACGTCAAAATTCACTAAAAATCCATCTTCTCGATAACTATCAAAGGTAGATATAGCGAAGCCTTAACAGAACTTATTTATAGTAATATGCGCTATCAGAAAATGAAATAATATACAGGTTGTTCTAGTTAAAATAAGCAAGTTGATATTCGTTTCCGGTATAATCGAAAATAGTTCAGTGTTGCCGATGCTTTTATTTGAAAGACCAATATCAAAAACCTCTAAACACAATTTTTCAGTAATCAACTAATTGCTAATATTTCGCTAACCGACGTGTCGATTTAGACGTCGCAGCCTATATATTTTTTGTTCAAGAAACATTTAAGAATAAGCCCGGAAATGTAAGTATCCGCTTGTTATTAGGCGGGTAGTAGGTTAATTCTAGGCACGCACAGTAGTATCTAGATGTATATTTAATGTGATTGTACGTATCCACTTCTATAGTTAGTCGTTACTAAATAATGTATATTACCTTCAATCGATCAAGTTTGTTAACATTTCATTAACAGTGGTGCCATTAAGTATTTATTTGCGCGTAGCGTGTGAAGCTATGATCTTTACTTTTCGTGTTAATGTCAATAGACTATCAGGCAAAGGACCACCGTATAGGGTTAATTCAAAGATTTTTTTTATATACAGACATTTTCGAATGTTGCACAACTATCACTATCACAGAAGCACATATGTTTATGTGGCAAGTAAATTTGTTGTAAGAGTTTATAATTAAAGGTACGGAATTTTCGCAAATAGAATACTAAAATTTCGCATTTATAAAATAAAACAACTTATTTGGTTTTTTTTTTTGAATGTAGAAGTAAAGTTTAAAAAAATCAAAAGCTCCGAATTAATTAAAAGTTAACATTGTTGAAAATTCAACATTTGACTCCTTAAGAGTCGTTCTTCGGTCCGTTACGACGACATTGTTCTTGCTGAAGAAGCGTTCTGTGTGTACGCTGTTGATTGGACTCCAAATGCTCTGTGATGCTGCTTGAGCAAAGGACGGTGAGCAGCATTTGGCAACCAACAATATGTCCAGCACATTAGGATCTTACATATATTAAGATGCTAATGTTTTGACCGAGGGATTAACCTATAAAACTGAGTATACCCATCAATTATATTTTTATCAATTTCTTACTTTGTTATTATGCTTATATATACATATTGCTACGAAACTTGTAGATAAATCTTTTAAATTTTAATTAAATTCTAACAAGTAAACAACTGTTTTTATTCTACTAAACACCACTCAGCGTCATCTATTATACTATAATTAATTCCAAGGATATGCTAGATTGCAAATGATAGAGGGCATGAAAAGTAAATTTGTCCCCACCACAAGGTTTTAAGTACACCGCAAACGAATAGGATGATAATTTCCTTATAATTTCCTATAATTTCTAGTCACCATCGGGACGCGGGAGGATAATGTCACTCCGTTGAATCACTGATTATTATATTAATATAGCTTAGAACATTTAAGTATTTATTAGTTAGTAATGTTCTTGTAATACATTGAATAAAAGAAACAAAAATATAGTGCCATTTATTTATTTAGAGTTAAATAAATCTCATGAACAAAGAAATGAATTTTCTAAAGATTCCCTCAGGGTAAGTAAGTTCTTTACTATCTTAGGTACACAATAATAGGATTTCTAGAATCTTAATCCAAACTAAAAACTCGTATTTCTCGTTTTTAATATCATAAATAAAATTCAAATCTCCCGCTAAATTCCCGTCATAAACCATGTATTACTAAATCAAATGCCACCTTAAACTGTTCGTGAAATTAACCCACAGAATCAAATACAACCTCACATAACCAATTTCACTAGATGTACAGTTATCATTCAAACAACTATAACCTAAAATTCTCTTATGCATTACATGCTGGTTATAAGTTCAAAAGATGATTTACTTACTTCAGGTACGAAACCTGCTCTAGTATAATCCAAATAATAATTCCATATCCAAAACAATCATTTCAGCTTCCAAATAGCGTTCCAATGATCTCACAGCAAACTGCCTCGAATGTTGTTCTTCAAAACCCTAGGATTAGACAAAAGGCCACCCCAAATCTCGAAATAACTGCATTCCCATCATCTTAGCACTATACACATAATACTCTCATTCTTGTAAGTAAGTGTGAAAACTTTATAGGTTTAAATAGTGATAGATATTAACAAATTCTAGATAAATATCCGAAAAGCAACCACTCTCAGAAAAAAAAAACCGAAAAAGAAGTCCCCTCACATTTGTGTTTAACAAACTCAATATCTCCAAGACAAAAGGACCCCGGCAACGATCATAGCAATCGTTTCCAACGATACGACAGCATAAAAATCTCTCGTCGACCATTAATTGAAAGACATATACATGCCCTAAAATCCATGGTTACAAGCATTAATTGAAATAGATACGAAATAAGTAAGTTTTTAGTTTAAATTATGTGTGTTGACAAAAATAAATAAATAGATAAAAATACATTTACATAAACAATTTTATAGTCGATATTATGATTCTGTGGGTTTTGTTTCGCAGGAAATAACATAGCAATATATTGTCTTTTGTTGACTTATATCATACCTGTAAAGGTCTCTTAGATTAATAAACTATTATTATTATTATTAACTAGTTTTGAGAAAGTCCTCAAAAAAAATTAATTTTCGAAAACCTTTCGAGGAATACGTTTGGGATAAGGTAGTCGTGCTTGCAGCCACAGATGCTCAAAATAATTGATCAATGTCAACGAAATGTCTTATTTAATATCATGCGGGGAGAGAGCTTATTGAAGCTTTTGTCGTTCGCTGTTTTCAGCTTTGCTTTTAGTGCCACATCAATTCACACAAAGTAGCCCTGACGTTGCAGCTTGAGCGATGATTTTAAATTCTCTAATTTGTTCCTTAAAGATGAGCGATTGGATATCTTGAACCTTAAAATTTATCAATTTCATGATTTTTGGAAAGGTTTCACCAGCGTTACTTTCTTTGAGAAATAAAACGCTAGAATTTTTATTCTTCAGTTCATCGAAAAGATCAAGTATATAATTCAAATAATCATTGAGATATGAAACCGCTATGAACAAAGAGTTCCATCGGGTGGGTGACAAGAGGTGTTGAATAAAGTTTTGCTGGCTCAAGTACTTTAAGTAAGAACTTTTCATTTCCCTTGAAAGAGTGAAAGCTGACTTAACTTTTGCCACAATCATATTTAGCTCCTTAAATTCGCTGACAAACACATCACCAACAAGATTAAATTTATGAGCCCAGCACTGGTAATGTGGAATATGTTCTTCAATTAGAATTTTCAAAAGATGGAAACAAGCGGACATATACCGTGCTGAATCTGATACCAGCTTTACTTGGGAGTATTCAATTTCATAATCTTGCAGTCTATCAATAATTGACTGAGAGTGTATTGATCCAGTGGCATGATCAAGAAAGTTAACACTTGCTAAGAAAACATTTCTAGGTCACCTTGGAGTCGATAGTTTTTAGACGAACAGCAAAAAAACACCTTCCTTGCTTATCTGAGGTTTCATCTGCTGCGACTACAATGGGCTGACTTTTTAACTCTTGCTTTATATAAATTTTCTCAGATTTCCCACACAATTGCGCAAACAGTACATACATATTTACTGTATCCTCCACAAAAGTATTGTTTTGCTCGTTTTTGTTTCTCGAACGCACCAGAAATTGTGGACGGCCGTTTAGCTCCTGAGGTATCTGGCATAGCAGGTTTCTTTTTTATGTGAGTTGCTGATTTTGTGTGCTTCATCTTTTTGGTCACCTTCCAGACGAACGTTAAAACAACTGCGCACCCAGTCGAGTATAAAAGCGAGGGAAACAACACGCTGACGTCGAATGTTTCGAACTTACAATAAAACCTATAAGTACATATCAAAAATATGTAAATTACACAAATTCCTATATTTCGCATTTATTCGCAATTATATGTAATATTCGCATTAATTCGTATATATTTCGCGAATACGAAAATTCCGTACCTCTACTTATAATTGTTCAATCCCTTACATGCCAACAGAATTTTCTCCGTCATACATGCAAAACTTTTGATCGCATTAAAAAGGAAACTACTTCACCAAATTCAATCAAATTAAGGGCAATTATTGAAGCAAGAACTTTTCACATTGTACTTTAAATAGCAAAGGGGATAAGAGTTTCCGACTAACACACTCCGGAAACCTAAAAGCTGAAATGTGTTAGTCGTTTGGCATATAACTTTACTTATTTATTTTCGTAAAATTTTCTAGTTATATACAGGGTTACAATAAAAGGCACTTAATAGGTTCGTAAATATATCCAATATTCTACTGCTAGTTTCTGGATTGATTATAGACTTGGAACTTAAAGCATTTATATTCAAGGTGAGTAATTTTTGGATGCCAACTATATCGCTCCATGTTTCACTAGTTTGTTAGCAAGTTCGCGAACAACTTTGTCCTCTGTGGCTACTGTCGATTTACTCAGGTGAAGATACACATCAAGTTGCAAGGCAAAATGGCAGAACTGTTAACTTTCTTTCTGAAATTCGTCGGCGGTTAAATTGACAAACTTATTAACTTTTCGTCCCTACCGACTTTAAATCGTTGCGACAAACTTTTTTAAATAAGGGAACCTCTTCGTTGTTATATCTATCTAGAATCTGTTTTCTGAATCGAGTAGGGTAAGTATTGATTGAACTTCTAAAGCGATTTGTCTTTTCTATAGTAAATTTATTTAGGTACTAGTCAGCGTTACTACGTTGAATAAAGTACTGGTTTAATGAAAGTCGTTCGTCATAATTTTTCAATTTTACGTAAAAGTTGTGTTTTATAATTAAAAAAAAAAATTGATAATGAGCCTTGTTTGTTTGGTTTTCGAGTTGAAATTGCTTCTGGAACTGCTGATGACTGACATTTCATTCTTGGTTGTTAGGGCTGCTACATCAAAGCAGGGAGCTGGGCTTATATGTGACTACAGTTCTGGTTCAGTAGAGAATGATGGTTACGGTTGGATTGTTTAGAAATTAAAGATTTTCAGGTCTTGCATAAGAGAATCCGTCATCATGGTTAAGGTGATTAGGCAGTTTATGAATTGCAATGGATTCTCGGTTTAGACAGCTTAGTAGTGATGACTTTTTGATAGGAGATGAATTAGATTAGTTGACGGTCTCCAGTTTATGTTCATCAAGTGCAGATTTAGTTGCGCGCAGCTCAGAGTACAATACTTATGACCTGCACGATTACCCATCGAACGCTTTGTTTCACCAATGTAAACACTACTGCATGTAGTAATGTAACATGTAATTTTGTAATTGCAAGGAGATACTAAAGGATTACAATCTTTGCTTGGAAAGGAATTTAAAAGTTTGAAATTAGGTTCAAAGTCTTTGGACAGAATTTTCCTTATACGGTCCGAAACACCTTGGATGTAGTAGATAGATAGGTTCTACATATTCCGATCGTTACCTAAATCCTCTCTCATATTATTATCCAGTTTACAAGATTGCAATTATAAATTTGTAACTAAAAAAGGCTATTGCTATATCCAAAATAGTATCCCTAGTACTCTACTGAAACTCTAACCAAGAACAACTATCCTAGACTATAAGACATCTATAGCTTATATCCAGCGCTAGCGACACCCTATCAAACAGATACCTATCTACCATACACCTAAGAACCGAGAGTATAGTGAAAAATGCTATCTAAATACATCAAAACTGTTCTTAAACCTAACTCCAAAGCTTGAAATTCCTTTCCCATCAAAGATCGTAATCCTCTGGAAGCTGAAATGAAACAAACCGTTCAGTCGACACTCATGCTATATGTACTATGTGAGCGTTGTATTTTGACGTAGCGTGTTACTGGGTCTGTATTTGCTGAGCATAGGTGGTAGACCAGCCTCCAAATCCAATGTGATTCCATCTAAATACTAACCTGAAATTCTCACTACTATAATCACGAAATTCGAGAACCCATTGAAATTCATAAACATCCTAATAACCTCAACTGTAATGATGGATATTTCCTACACAACACAGAAATTTCTCCTTTCTATACAATACTACTAAAACCGCCACGTCCCAGTGACCATAACCGTGACCCATATATAAACCTATCGTCATGTGTTAGCTCTATAGTTTCAAGCCAACAGTGATAAATGTGATAGCCCTGAAAATGTTTCATAAATGACCAAACGTCATCAGCGATTCTGACGAAGCGATTTCAGCCTGAAAACCAAGCATTATCTATATAGAATGATTGGGGAGCCTACATTTTAGTTTGATATAGAATTCGTTTACAGCAACACAAAATGCAAAAAAATACCAGATAAGTAATTTTCCAAGTTGTGTGCTCTTAACTATGTATTCCAGTTACCTTAATTTAATATATGATACTTTCAATAAAAAGGACACATACATATCTCGCAACGTGCAGTTCCACGGGAAAATCTATTTCAGTGTCCTATTTTAAGTTTAGTTTGAATTAATCATTAATTCCTTTTATCCTGATTGATTTTCCCATGGGCGGTAGCGTTGCTACCGCATGCTATTTTATTTCGTCAAGTTTGTTTTTGTTTACGACGCCGGTGTCGTCCCCGCAGGCGGTGCCCGACCGCGTGGGGGGAACCGCAAGTGTATTTAAAATACGCGTTTCTAGCCCGCTCTGACTGTTGTATCGACAAAACTTCTGATAGACGTCGAGATTCTTATTCCCGCTCTGATTGTGGCACGGGGAAAACTCACTGGCGTAACAGACATTTTTCCTGTCGGCCCTGACTATTGTGTCGGCAAAGCTTCTGATACACGACGACCTTCTTATTCCCGGTCTGATTGTGCCGCTGGCAAAGCTCACTAGCCTAACACAGGCGTTTTATCGATTTTTCTCTGCACTGGCCGTTGCGTCGGCTCAGCTTCTGACGCTCTCAGGGTTTTATGTACACTTACTACCGTACCGCAGAGTTTAACGCCGTTACCGATATCTAACCGTCATAGAGCCATTAGATCTCGCGGTTATATTTCAAAATCGCGAATGTTTTAATGTTCACCGCTGTACATATTTACATATGCTTCCGATTGTACATGCATTTGTTAACATACCTTTTTTTGCTGAATATATTCCATGTCTTTTACACCTTTATACCTTGTATGTTTGATGAACCCGTTTGATTTATGATACACTTTCACTGTTTCGTGGCGTAATAAAACTATAATCCTGAATTTCACCCTCACACTTAAACTATTGCTACCACTGTGGGGTGAAAACTTTATTGTAACCGCGTGAATAAAACGTAACACCGTTTAAACCGTCATGGCGTTGTAATTTACCGTTTGACAACTGACAATCAGCGCTACCGAACAAACTTGGAGCGAACCTCCACTTGCGACTTACGAGGATAAACGCATAAGTAGGTTAGATTAGATTAGATCTAATTAGGGTAACCTTGCACTGCGACCTATTGATCTATTGTGCTACCTTACATCAGCTGTAAGCTGCTAGGTTTTGCCAGCGCTTATAGCTCCCCATCCAGTCTCAGAGCTTTAATAAATTGAAATAGCTGTGAAGGTTTCGGAGAGGGTATTTCTCTCTCGTCTATGACATCTTTGCCAAGATGATTGGCACGAGTTTCTGTGATAGCAGTACAGTTGGAAATTAGGTGTTCCGGACTTTCACCTTCCACCCCACAAAACCTGCAATCACTGTTCTGTTTCAGGTCTACCCTTGTCATGTGTTCCCCAAGGTGATAATGTCCTGTAAGAAAACCTGTAAGGATGCATATTCTGTTTCTGCTTAGTTCTAGCATGGCCTTTGCTTTTTTTTTACTGTAATTTCCAAAGAATATCTTGGAATGTCTCAGACCAGGGAGATTCTCCCACAGGGAAGCTCTGAACTTCTCCTCCTTGTCTTTGAGTTCTATTTTGTAGGTGCTCATCCCTATGCCACAGAACGGCTTTGGTCCCACAAACGAAGTTGCGGCAGCTCTTCTTGTTAATAGATTAACTTCCTCGTTGCCGCTGATTCCAATATGTCCTGGTACCCAGCATAGTGCAACTTTGATTTCTTTGCCTAAGTTGTTTAGTCTGCCAAGACATTCCCAGACTAATTTCGAACTGATAGTATTAGAGCTCAGTGCCATTATGGCTGCTTGGCTATCGGAGAAAGTTGCAACGCTTTGCTTCCGATAGTTTCTGTCGAGGTTCAATTGAGCACATCTTCCAATTGCATTAACTTCAGCTTGCAAAACACTGGGGTATGTTCCCATTGACTCTGAGTATTTGGTTCCTGACCCGAAAGAAAAGTAACCGCTTGGTGTGCAATGTCGGCAAACGGTATAATTGGTCCGTACTTTTTTTGAAGATGCTCGCGGTCGTGTTGTGACAGTGACCAGTGTGCGTTACTGGGACATGGTGCGCAATTTCTTAACCCCAGCTCATCAAAATTTTTCAGGCCATGACTATACGAGTTGGTTCCAGCAAGTTGGTGCTACAGCACATGCGGCACAGTTGTGCATTGCCACTGTAAGTGAATTATTCCCAGGCTGTCTCCTCTCTCAATATGGCGATATTGCCTGGCCACCCCGTTCGCCTTACCTTACCCCCATGGATTTCTTTTTGTGGGGGTACCTTAGAAGTCGCGTTTACGTTAATTTACCAGCCAACATTGAAGAGCTGAAACAACGTATTCGAGATGAAATCAACAACATTCCAGCTGCTCTATGCCAGCGTGTGTTCCAACACCTACGTACCTGTATCGAAGAATGCTACGGTCAAGATGAGCAGCATATGGACAATATTATTTTCAAACAGTAAATCCGCATGTGTATTCTTGCATTTTTTTTTAATAAATCTATTCAAACTTTACCCATATTTTTGTTATAATTTTTTGAAAAGGGAAATTTACTTTGGGTCACCTTGTATATGGCGTTTAAACTTTGTTATTTTTATAACAAAGGTGAATAGATGAATGGATGTTGTCCAAATTTATATTTGCAGCTGGTGTAGTAGAATTCGCATAGCATAAGTTTGTTTTAAAAATTGCTACGATTTCATGTTTTTCCTCCATAAGGGTTCTGGAAAATTGGGGAATTTATCATGCTGCCGTGTTCACCTCGCGTACCAATTCACAGCCAGTAAACGCCTGGACATTTCAGTGAAACAAACAAGCAGGTTCTTTTCTAACTAATGGTTGCGATCACGAAACAAGAAATATCTGTGTTAAATGTTCCACTTACTCTGACAAAACTCTGCTACGTGCTGACTTTTGCTAGTAGTACAGCTGCACAAGTTAGTAAAGAAATATTAATTATACATATAATGTACAGAAATCATTTTAATTTGTCTGTTAAAAAATGTTTCTTTACTTCGTCTTTACCTAGTGAGTAATTTATAAATGAACATTTTTCAGTTAATGCATATATGGTTATATTTTCCAAATTTATAAGCTACCAGTTCCTAATACCTTTAATATAAGTTAAATGGTTTCAAACTAGTATTTTAGTCTATATTGTGTGAATTATGCCGCATTGGAGCAGAATAAATTTACGTAAATTATCCACCGTTTTTTTGGGAATTTACATGTATTTCAATCACGTGTTCGCTTTTCGCGTGTATATCTTCAGTTATGGAGGTCACAATTAGACGGATGTAAATTTTCGCGCAGATCCCGGAAGTAAAGTATAAATATTTATGAACGCTAAAAGTATTCAGGTGAATGCGGAGAAGCTTTTCTGTAAAGTTGGCGTTAAATTTATGTGAGACGCTACTGGACTGGGAATGCGACCGACTCATTTGCGCAAGATTTTCTGTAATGCGGTTGGAGAGAATATATTTACCTTGAACGTGCAATAAGCAGTGCTATAGGTAACTATGACGGAAGTAATGACCCAATTCCTTTATGGACTGTTAAGCACTTTAGGTGATTGCATTATTGTCGGGCATTTTATGTCTGGTATAGGGGGCAATCATATTTTATGCTCGTATTAGATAATAATAATAATATATATTTGTCCAAGAATATGAAATCCAATTACAGGACAACTACACCAAAAATAAACTTGTACTATTATTTTGACTGAAATACTTTATATATTATTTTCTCTTTTAACAATAATAATATTTAGAAAACTACACTCCGCCAAAAAAGTATCGCATAAACTAAAAAAGGGCATTTATGAACCAAGATATTTTCACAAAAAGTTTGCCTCGTGTATGTGAACTATAAAAACACTAACAAAATAATGGAACTTAGCGTTTTTACTTTATTTTTTTCCTAAAAGAACACATTTAGAAAAATGCATATGTGTAAGGTTTGCTCAGTTGTTTATTGAAAGTCTTCCTATACGGACAAATTTTAAAGTGCGAAGTCAGAGTTCTGTACCAACGCTTTTAAAACTAAAATGAGCAATTTAACTTCAGAACAAGTGGCTGCTATAGTTGCTTTAATCGAAGATGGACGATCTCAAGCATACGTTGCTAATTTGATGAACATCAATCAGTCAAGTGTTTCTAGAGCCGTAGCCAGATATAGGGAAACAGGCATTTACAGTAGAAGACCTGTACCAGGTCGTCCAAGATGTTCTACTCGCCAAGATGATCGTTATTTACTACTACAAGCATTACGTCGAAGACATGTAACTGCGAGACAATTGCAGAACGACTTGGCTAGTGTCAGAAATACTCGTGTGAGTATTCAAACTATTCGGAATAGGTTACGACAGAGTGGATTAAGAGCTAGAGTAGCTGTAACAGCCCCTCGTCTCACTAGGAACCACCGAGCGGCTCGCTTAAGGTTTGCCAGAGAACGTGTAAATTGGAACATTAATGACTGGCCAAATATACTCTTCACAGATGAGTCAAGATTTGGTCTTTACACCTCAGATAGGCGTATCTGAGTGTACAGACGAGACGGTGAGCGCTATTCGCAGTGTAATATCAGACCTAGACCTAATTTCGCTGGTGGCTCTATTATGGTTTGGGGAGGCATCTGTTTAACAGGTCGTACAGAGTTAGTACCAGTAGACAGAGGTACACTGACTGCCCACAGGTATATAACGGACATTTTAGAAGAACATGTAGTACCATATGCGCCAATTATAGGAAACGAATTCATGTTAATGCACGATAATGCACGACCGCATGTTGCAATAAACGTCCAGGAATACCTTAACGATGTTGGTATTCCAGTTTTAGATTGGCCTGCGGTAAGTCCGGACATGAACCCTATCGAGCACGTGTGGGATCTCCTTCACAGACGGATACGAACCCAAAATGTTGCCCCAGCGGACCTGCATGGACTAGCAAATGCTCTCCGTGACGAGTGGGAGAATTTGGATCAGGCTTATATACGGAGGTTAATCGAATCTCTGCCAAACCGTATGCTAGCGGTCATAAGAGCCAGAGGTGGCAATACTCAGTATTAAAAGCTACTGTTATGACATTTTTCTTTCCGAAATTATAATTTCTTGTTTTAATAAAAATCTCAAGTATGAGTTCTTGTTTTTATTTGGCCTGTATTTTATTTAAACAATCATAGAAATTATATCTTAGAGCGCATTAAAGTATATTTACAACTTTATGCTACAAACAAAGATTATGCGATACTTTTATGATTCAAAACTAAATTATGCGATACTTTTTTGGCGGAGTGTATTTAAACTTTTATTGTACTCAACCTCATTCAATTATAACGACATCTACTTACTGCTTACTACTGTCTGCTTTCTCCCTTATTTACGTGCTTTTCATTTACTTACTGCCTTTTGTAAAGCTTATTACTTAATATTTTACGTTGACTCATGCATGTCTAAGCCTCTGCGTGCGAACTCTCATCGTGGCCTTACAGTGGCGCTGGCTGTGCGGGTCGACTATCACACGGGATGTCACATATACGCTTGATCGACGGGTGTTTCGTTTTAATTCATCGTTACAATAATATTTCAACCAGAGTAGTAGCTGTTGGTGTAAGAGAGGGATGCCAAGGGTTACGATCGGGGTCTGCGCAACAATTTAAACAGTGAAAGCGTATTTTTACAAGAATTTATTACCATAAAATAAATGGGAAAGACATCAAGTTTGTACAATGATAAGAGCAGGTGAGTAACAAAACATATGTATGTACAATCGATAATATAAACATCTATTCGTGGAGCTTCGGAGTGCTTTGGAATTTAGACGCGGAATTTTATTGGTTTACCCGGACCAGATCAAAAATACGCGGACGGTTTTAACGAATAAGTTCGGTGCTATGTCGGGCCAGAAGAATGACTAGGAATAAAGCTCTGCGTGCATCAGAAAGCTGTGCCGATACGACTGCCAGAGCGAAGAAGGCTGAATAACTGGAAATCTCTGTGTGCATCAGAAAAGTTGTGCCGACACGACTGCCAGAGCGAGGAAGGCGGTAGAATGCCTGCGTTGTGTTAGAATGCTGTGCCGACGCGGACCCCAACTGCCAGACCGGGAATAACTGGAAATTTCTGCGTGATTTATTTCGTGTTTTTTAAGTTAAAGTATAGTTTGTTAGTACCCTGCTTGGGTACTTAGTGCAGCTTTGTAGGTGAACTAGATATATCCATCTGCAAAAGAGAATAGCTGTCCTCAGTGCCTATGATCAAAATAAAAAGAGACAGCTGAATTCTTTAATTGCCAAACCTCTAGGTAACGAAACCTCTTTATATTGTTTTCAATGCCAAGATTTACCTCGATTTCAACAGCATCTAGTATTAATAACGATGGTGATATAACCATTCGAGTATTTCCCGTTGTTTTTTAATTCTAGTGGGACGTAATAGTGCCGTTTTCGTCAAAAAATTGCCGTTTTTAATTATTGTTTTTGGTAGGTGGGAAATTTCACTGATCTTTCTTTATTCATTCCTCTGAAATAGTTTAAGCTTGTGATTCTTATTCTATCGAAAGTTAAGCATTGAAATTCCTCTCCTTTTTATAATTGTATGTTTTCTTAGTCTCCAAAGCAAGTAGATATCTTAAAGAAATACAGGCAGTAAATCTTGTTTTTATTGTTCTACAATATGGAAAACCGCCACTCTGGCATAACCAATAGTCTTTAAGAAAACCATTTCAGCTGAATAAAAACAGCTCCGAAGCGGATTAAAGCTTAGTGTGCATAAATTTCGTAACACGCATTCACAGCAAACTGTGAGTTAATTTTAGCATGCCCCATGTAAAATGAAAACAAAAAATGGTTACCCTATCGACAAAGCGTCACTTTATTTAACATTTCCGCTTCTTGACACGATAATAGGATTCCCTTTTCTTTCATTTCCGTGGCGGAGTGATTGATCGGAAATTGGCATAACAAAACTGGCGGATATTGAAATATCTGGAGAAGAAAATGAGGGGTTATGAGTTATGGAATACTGATAACGTAAACGTTTATAGGTTAGTGTGTCAGTAAAAGCAATTAAATTAACATACGCTCTTGCAAGTAGTGCATGAAGTAGAGCGCATCGCTTTGCTCGAAGAACATTAAATAAATTGCTTCATAGTGACTGGTGTGTAATTAGTTTCAGTGTCACCACAAATTTCAACTCATCTACATGCATATACAGGGTGTGGCATTTATTTGTGGACGAGCTATTGTGGCTAACCTGTCCACTTAAGTGAAATATGTTTTAGATCAAAATGATTCAGGATCAAATACTCTACACCGTAAAATTATTTTTATATATACAGGATGGTCAGTTTAGCCTGCGCGGTATACAACTTTGTTATTTTAAATGGAACAGCCTATATATCATTACATTTTTGGATTCCCCGATGCAAAATAAAGTAGATTTAATTCACATACCCTACACCAAAACCGAACAGTTTCGGAGTTATTCGACTTTTTAGAAGAAAAAATGCATTTGCTTGGGTCACTTGGAAAATCAATACCACCGTTACTTATAACAATTTTGCGATTATTTTGTAGTATAGTCGTGACAATATTTGAAAGTGTATAACCAATTAATAATTTCTTTGTTATGTTATACAGGGTGTTGTTAAAGTGACAATAAAGCTAGGCATCTTTAAATAGACGGATCTCATTTTTTTCAAATGGAACACCTTGTATATTTTTATGCCATATAATGCAGAATTAAGTCCTCTTTCAATCGCATGTAACATTTTCTATAGCTAAAGTTAATACTTTTTGAGTAATTTTGAATAATGTGCTATTTAGTAAAAAAAATGATTATTATAATATGTTTACTGTAAAAGAATATTTTTTTTTTCTTTTATTAATTCAAGAATTGGAATCTCTAATTGTAGAAATTAAAACAAAAAACAAAACGGTAAAGATAATTTAATAACAATAGAAATCGCAAATTATAAAAATAAAGATAAATAACAACGAAAATTATAAAAGAACTTCAAAATGACCGCCTACATTATTTATGCACGTCGTTGAACGTTGGGTAAATGAATTTCTAACGCTCAGAAGCATATTATGGCAAATTTCTTTAAAAGCTCTAGAAATTCTGCCTGTCATATCTTCTGGTGTAGTTGGTACCTCCTCATTTACTTTACGTTTGATGTACCCCCATAGAAAGAAATCCATGGGGGTCAAATCAGGAGATCGTGCTGGCCATGCAATAGGTCCCCCCTACCTATCCATCTAATACCATACATTTCATTTAAAGTTTCTCTTACTGCATGGTGGTTGTGGCTGAGCGCACCGTGGTGTTGGAACCACATACTTAGTCTATTTTGCAATGGCACATCTTCTAGCAGGCCTCCTAATTCGTTCACAAGAAAGTGCCTATATCTCTGACCGTTTAAATGTTGTTCAAAAAAGTACGGTCCGATAACACTGGTACCAATGATACCGCCCCAAACATTAAGTGACCATCTGTTTTGGCGACGAGTTTCACGAATAATGTGAGGATTTACATCTGAGTAATAGTGAAAATTATGTCTATTTACGCATCCATTATTATGAAACTGGACTTCATCTGTCCATAACACATTACTCAAAAAATCCGGATGTTCGTTCATTATTAGTGTAATTCTGCGACAAAACTCTACCCTTCTATTCAAATCTGCTGGCAACAGTTCTTGGTGGAGTTGAACTTTATAAGAATGATACTTATTTTTCTTCAGCATTCTTCCTAATGACCTCATACTAATGACTAAATTATTGCTCATTGTTCGCAAAGTAATATGAGGATCTTCTACAATAGTTTGCAAAACCATTAATTCGTTTTTTTCGGCAATCACAGTTTTTGAACGTCTATGAGATCCGTACTTACCAGAACCATCCACGGCCATCCACGTTCAAAAACTTCCGTTCGAGGATGTCTGCGGTTTGGATACCTCTGTACATAAATTCTACTTGCCAGTAAGCAATTGCGTTCACTCTCACCTAGGATAAAGGCCATATCTATAAGCTCTTCCTCCGAGTAGTTCATATTCAATTTGGAAAAATTTAATAATAAGAAATAACAAGCAACAGATAACAAAGAATGTGTAACATAAACCAAGAAACAAGTAACAAGCAACAATAATAAAACTAGAAAATTCACACTGTTGTCAAAATGCTGAAAAATGGGTAATTACCACAATACTTGTACGTAAAATTTGACAGTTAGCTAGATAGCCTTAGTTCATTTATTATCACAAAACATGGCCTACTATAATTTTATTTTGATACCTATTTGGGCATATGACTATAAATGCTTATCCTGGAGGTACATAAATAAAATTGTACCTAGTATAAACCAACGATGGATAAAATATACCGATGTTTACTCAAAAAATTCATTTTTACAGCACTTGATTATGCCATAAATGTTTTTTTCATAGAATATCGATCAATTACTGTTTTTCTCGCACTACATAGCACATTATTCAAAATTACTCAAAAAGTATTAACTTTAGCTATAGGATATGTTACATGCGATTGAAAGAGGACTTAATTCTGCATTATATGGCATAAAAATATACAAGGTGTTCTATTTGAAAAAAATGAGATTCGTCTATTTAAAGATGCCTAGCTTTATTGTCACTTTAACAACACCCTGTATAACATAACAAAGAAATTATTAATTGGTTATACACTTTCAAATATTGTCAGGACTATATTACAAAATAATCGCAAAATTGTTATAAATAACGGTGGGATTGATTTTCCAAGTGACCCAAGGAAATGCATTTTTTTTTCTAAATAGTCGAATAACTCCGAAACTGTTCGGTTTTGGTGTAGGGTATGTGAATTAAATCTACTTTATTTTGCATCGGGGAATCCAAAAATGTAATGATATATAGGGTGTTCCATTTAAAATAACAAAGTTGTATACCGCGCAGGCTAAACTGACCACCCTGTATATATAAAAATAATTTTACGGTGTAGAGTATTTGATCCTGAATCACTTTTATCTAAAACATATTTCACTTAAGTGGACAGGTTAGCCACAATAGCTCGTCCACAGATAAATGCCACACCCTGTATAATAGAAAATCCGTTCCAGGTAATTTAATGTTGTACTAAGGCGACTTCGAATAATGCTCATCACGTGCTAATGATTCTGTCAGCAAGAACTTACTCCATAAAGTTGAGTTATTTTTAAAGATTTTTCATATACAGTACGTTTGGTGAATGGTCAAAGTATAGTTTTAAAACGTTAGCTTTCCTAAATTTGCAAAAAGCCATATTATAATTTACTCATATTATATGCAGCCAGAGAAGAACTAACATTAACATTGTAGATATTTAAAGCAAGAAATACTTTTACCTAAAAGAACATATTTGGTATTAGAATCGAATAACTTCACTAAAAGTACATGAAAAGTTATAGGAACTTAAAAGGAAATACAAATAAAGAGAATCGATACGCGCTGGAAATACTATACCACCACCACAACTTTTTTATTCATACATACTGCTGATGTTATTTCCGGTGTACCATGCTAAACAAAACCCACAGAATCATAATATCGACTATAAAATTGTTTATGTGAATGTATTTTTATCTATTTATTTATTTTTGTCAACGTATTGTTGTGGTCTGGCACCCCGGGTTTTTGTAAATTTAGTTTTTTCTTGTTCATTCCGAAAAGCCTTTGTCAATGTTGCGAGAAATTTCAAATTGTTTTATTTTTATGTAAGAGTTAGTTAATGTTTTGGATTGTTTAATTTATTTATTTAATTGTTCAGCTGTTTATTTTAATTTCATTCAGTTGTACATTTTGCGTTCACTTGTATTGTATCTTGTTTTGTTTTGCTATTTCGTCCGTTTGCGGACAGATCTTTGTGCGTTGCAACGCACGCAGCTGTTGTTTGATATGAATACGGTTGTTTAACCTAGTAAGTTCAGTTCCGTTATAGACACGAAAGTAAGTAGATGTAAAATTGTATTTCATTGCTGCCATTTTGTCATTTTTGATTTCAAGTTTTGAATTCACGTTTTTGATTTTTATTTTGTCAATCACGGAACTCATTTTATAATAATTGGTATTATATTCTTGTGTACACAATTTAGATATAAGATCTTTTATTATTTTACGTGCAGGAAGATATATTAAGTTTAAAGAGTTAATTTTTGTTCATTTTTTTTATTTTACTGTTTTGTATTTTTATAATTAATCACCTCGGGTTGGGTGAATAGAAGCATTGTGCTTGTTTTCAGTTTTCATTTATGTAAATTACTTGAATTGTCCACGTTTATTTTAGTTGTTTAAATATTGAGACCACGTGGATTGAATTGATAAAATAAAAAGGATTATCTTCCTGAACTATTTGTTACTTTTGCTTTGATAGAGGATTTAGCATTGTCTTTTTTTATTTAGAGCCTAAATAATAAAATTATTGATTTTTTTCGTCATTCAAAATACTGTTCTTTTATTTTTGATTAAACCTTTTAAATTTTTGGAGTATTTAAGAAAGTCAGATTTCTTTCACCCACATTTTACTTTTCATGATAAGTTTAATTGTGAGAGTAACCCTGAGTTTAATTGTTCTTTTGCGCTTTTTTAAATTTTTTTCTTGTGAGCTAGCTAATTTAATTTTTCATTTTTAATTTCATTTTACATTTTTGTTGGTACATTCAGTACACAGCAGTATGTAATAATTTAAACTAAAAACTTACTTATTTCATATCTAATTAAATTATTGCTTGCAACCATGGATTTTACGACATGTCTTTCGATTAATGTTTGACGAGGGATTTTTATGCTGTCGTATCGTTGGAAACGATTTCTATGATCGATGCCGGGGTCCTCTTGTCTAGGAGATATTGAGTTTGTTGAAAACAAATGTGGAGGAGTTCTCTTTCAGTTTTTCCTGAGTGTGGTTGCTTTTCGCATATTTATCTAAAATTTGTTAATATCTATCACAATTTAAGTCCATAAAGTTTCAAAATTTACTTACAAGAATGAGAGTATTACGTGTATAGTGCTAAGATGATGGAAATGCAGTTATTTCGAGATTTTGGGTGGACTTTCGTATAATCCTGGGATTTCGAACATTCGAGGCAGTTTGCTGTGAGATCGTTGGAACACGATTTGGAAGCTGAAATGATTGTTTTGAATATGGAATTATTATTTGGATTATACTAGAGCAGGTTTTGTACCTGAAGTAAGCGATTTTATCATCTTTTGAACTTATAACCAGCATGTAATGAATAAGAGAATTTTAGGTTATAGTTGTTTGAATTATAACTGTAAATCTAGTGAAATTGGTTATGTGAGGTTGTATTTGATTCTGTGGGTTAATTTCACGAACAGTTTAAGTTGGCATTTGATTTAGTAATACATGGTTTATGACGGGAATTTAGCGGGAGATTTGAATTTTATTTCTGATATTAAAAACGAGAAACGCGAGTTTTTAGTTTGGATTAAGATTCTAGAAATCTTATTATTGTGTATCTAAGATAGTAAAGAACTTACTTACTCTGAGGGAATCTTTAAGAGATTCATTTCTTTGTTCATCAGATTTATTTAACTCTAACACTCATATTAAAGATATTTAGATGTTATAAGCTATATTAAGATAATAATCAGTGGTTCAGCGTAGTGACGTTATCTTCCCGCGTCCCGAGGGTGACTGAATGTTAATAAGTTGTTCCATCTAGTAAAACATACTCCCATAAGTCCGATTTACAAGAGCTGCAATAAAATGTATATGAACAAATACGAGCCATTAATCCTAATATGAAACAGATATCTCATATCCAGTTCATCGTAGAATTACTCATCTTGTTGATACACATAATATTATAAAGACCAACTAAATGGCTTTGAGGATAGACCAACAAGTTGAATACTTTTTTAATTACGTTTACGAAATGCACAGAAATAAACGCATCGCTTGTGTACTAATAGGTCTAGTTAATTTTAAATAAGGTATTCGTGTTCATCACCAGACCTTTCTGCATAAATTAGGAATAGTTTCGCGTTTCTATGATGTTGCTCTAAATATGCTAAAGTCTTGCAATTAGTTTGAGACAATTCAAATTGTGAGTACCCGAACACCTCGTTTAAATACTACACGAGGTAAAATTTTTAATATAAAAGTTGCCTCATATTAAACTACAGGGATACCAGAAAAGCATTTATTTAATGATGCTAAAGTCCTTTTTGTCTGATAAATATTAAAACGCCACAACGTGTGATATTAATGATTTGGTTGACGACAGTCAGATGGTGCACTTAGGAATTAGTTCTAAAAAATAATTTGTTTTTAACAAATCGGTCATTTACCTTCAAGTTCCGATAGCCCCCGGCGAGTTCTATAAATCATTTTTATGCCAGAAATAAGAAAAAAAAATGTTTTGAAATAGCGTTAGTATTAATGCTGAATCTGTTCTAAAGTACAATTCATGCATGATTTTTCCCGTTCACGAGCATTCTTATGTGACACCGCTAATTAATCGTTAAAGGCTAAGTAAGTAAACACATCAATTAAATAACAATTTGGTTATTTAATTGATTCGCTATAATTTTAGAAAATAGTTATCCATATAATTCTTTTATTATTTCCGTACTTAAAAGATTTATTAGTTGCTACATACAGTAAATAGTGCACTCCAGATATTCCTATATACATTGTTATGTACGTTTCAGAAAACTTTCCACCCAAAAGCATTTGTATTCTAGTTCAATTAATCGTATTGTTTCTCGACAAATAATGGGCCACTGGAGGCTGCGCCCTAGAAAGCTTGTTTACCAACTTGCCACAACTGTAGTCAGTTCCGTTAAATTATATACAGTGTTCGTCTTTAGTGACGTAAATCGACTTTCAACTCGTTGAAGCTACTTCGTTATTGCAGTAATTGTTTAAAAAGTTTATTAGCACATTTGTAAAGTTAATTTGTTAAGTATTAGGTTGCGACTTTATTGAGATACAAATTTTTATAGTTTCATACCAGAGTTTATATTTCTTAAGGAAACGGGAGAATACCTAAGTTAAAGAACATATAAATATTAAAAAACTAAATATATCGAGTAATAATACCTGCTTGAGCAGCTAACTTGCGAATTGATTTAGTAGGGCTTGCATCTATCCGTTGTCTGACATCATCAATAATCTCTTTTGTTATAACTGTAGGTCGCCCTGTAGATTTACCCTTACAAATACAGTGTTTACCCTCAAATGGTTGAACAATTCTGTCCCTGTGTTGGGCGAACACTTTGTAGGGTACAATAAACTTTTCGTGAAACTGTTGTATGCATGAATGCAAGGAATAAGTCCATGACCCATCTTCATGGTGAATGGCACTCCGGTAATCCGCTTTTAAAATAAAAGCGTCCTGTTCGGCCGTAAAAGGCATACTAAAAGATTTCAGTTTAGTTTAATTTGCATTAAAATTTTTGCAAAACATACCTGAATGTTAACGCTAATAAACAACTAGCTCTAAAAAGAACTGCTTTCAAATAAAAATGATGAAAGCAATAGTAATAAACAGCAAAAATATAATAACTAATGAAAAATATGTCGCCCACAACGTTGACAGCTGATTGCTATTCTAGCACTGTAGTCATTTTGAACATGTAAAATACCCTAAAATCTAGAGCGGGAAATTCAAACCATCCTCAATCATTTAAAATTACTCTGTATGTTTACGGAGTTTTAAGCTTAGGGTATGTTATTTTTCAACACTTTGAGTTTCCTCTATAAAATTTTATTGAAAACTGTTGGTTACTTGAGAAAACTTCATTGTTTGATTTTGACAATATGCCGCAAGTAGAGCGCGCCATGTTACCCCGAATAATTTATTACGAATAAAGGACTCATAAAAGTAAAATTCTTAGTGAAAGAAACTTTAAAGTAACTTCTATATACAAAGTGCTATGATATTTATTATTTGTTTTGCATTATACCAAGAATTGAATACCATAAAATTTAGATGACTTAAATAGACTTAAGAAAATTCTTCGCATACAATTTGATTAAATAAGTATCTTAATACCACATGTTTTGGACTGATCCCATCTTCAGGTATTAAACGTCAATTACAAATAAAGATACATTAAAAAATTGTTATAAATTTGTGTAATGAATAAGGTAAAACTTCTTAAATGTTGATAAAATTTAACCGAAAAAACGGACCGAGTTTGAATTCTGTTTTCCCTGTCTACGCGTTCCGGTTGATGAAATAAGTTCAATAACACAGGTCTGCAAACAAAATATTTTTTAAAATTGTTTTAGTTTTAATAGCTGCTTTTTATGTAGTTTGTGGTGAATTTTCAGAAATCATATTTTTTTTTTTATCACAGGTTTGTCTACAAAATGAGGTAGGGAAAATCATAAAATGGACGTATGTATTTTATATCGATATTATTTATGTACATGTTATTAAAATCAGTGTGTAATACATCGCGGTGAAGTCGGGATGCCGGAGAAGGTCCGCCTGCGACACCCGAATATATCATAATTTTCCTCTACATCACTAATAATTGTAGTTTTACAAATATTCAAAATTTTGACTATTGTGGCAGTATAGCCTGATGAAGACATAAGTCGAAACCGGTAGCTCCACAGTACATATAGAAAATAAATTAGGAAGTACTCACTGCCAAACCAAGATTTTTATTTATTAAAATTACTTTATACAATGATAAATCTTAAAAAGAGGGGAAGAAAAGTTAATAAGGCTTTACTACACCTTTACAAGCCTTTGTAATAACGTTTCAAAACTGCGTTTGGTACTTTTCCTGCTGTGGGGTTGAGGATTTTCCCTTTTTAGCATCCAGCAGCATTAGTCAGCCATCATGTTAACGTTCCATCGCTCTTGATATCTGCGTTCCATTTCTTTTATATCTTGATGGAAACGTTCTCCTTGTTCCTCACTTACTGCTTCAAGATTTTTCGGAAAATAGTACAAATGAGAATGAAGGAAATGAACTTTAACACTCTTGTTGCAGCCCAACAGTTTGTAGTTATTTAACACATTGGCAACAATATTCTTATAGTTTGGGTCTTTTTTATTTCCTAGGACGGCAGTTACCACTTGTTTAAAAGACTTCCATGCTCTCCTTTTCTGATCTTTCATTTTTAACTCGAAGTATTCATCTTTCATAAGTTTCAGGACCAACAAATACCCCTTCTTTAAGTTTTGCCTGGGAGAGGCCGGTAAACTTCTCACAGAGGTATCTGAAACACTCTCCTTCTTTAGACCATGCTTTAACGAATTGTTTCATCAGTCCCAACTTGATGTGAAGTGACGGAAATAGAATCTTTTTAGGATCCACTGGACTCTCTTTCTCAACGCTCTTAACTCCAGGAACCAAACTATCCCATTCACAGAGGAAGCAGGAGAACTTTGTGTAGTCACTCTGTTGGCCTAGTAACATAGAGATCACTTTCAAATCGCCACAAGCAGTCCACTTATGATCAGAGTACTTAAGCTTGTTAAGTACCAATTTGAGGGTCTCATAACATTCTTTCCAATGAACTGAATGGCCTACTGGTACATATGCATATTGGTTACTATTGTGAAGAAGCACAGCTTTCAGGCTTCTTTTAGGGGAATCAATGTAAAGTCTCAATTCTTCTAGGTCGTATTTCATATTGAATGTCTCCATCAACCCAGGAACATCAGTACAAAAAACAAGATCATAGTGAAAGAGGGCTCAGCAGGATGGGTACACCCACACTGACTACAGAGAGTAACTTGACCTTGGCTGGTGAGCAGACAGAGGGTGGAAGGGAAGAAGGAAGAGAGGAAGGGGTACTGACAAAGACAGGATACTGGCAACAAATCTAGTATGGACCGGATTCTACCAGTGTTACTGTACAGTTTTTCATCAAAAGAAAGGCTGTCTCATGTTACCAACCTAAATTTAAGCTAGTTACTTCCGTAAAATAATTTATTTAGCTAATAATACAGTTTTTACGTATTATATAAAAACCTTAAAAGTAAAAATTTAATGTGTGATGGATTTTTTTCACTATTTTTTCTGTAATCAGCGCAAAAGATACCATAAAAATCACTAAAAATTTTAGAAACAATTTTATCGTCCCGGACCTGTGTAATTATTCCTAACAAAAGAAAATATTTTATTGCAAAAGATTTCGGCATTTGTGTATAATATGTGTTTTGCGAATCGCACCTGTGTCTTTGCAGAGTGATGCAGTCCTTTATGTTGTAAAAATATATCAGATAGTTTAATTTGATGCTCCTAATGCTTCTACGCTTCTATTCGGTAAGACGTCGTATAATGGACGTATACATTTCCAGCAATTACAAAACTTGTGTAGAATAGTTCGCTTTAAGTTCCTCGAAACCATCGTTACTTAGATAGTTTGTACTTTGGAACAATGCAGTAAGTTTGGAATTAGTTGCAATCTGCTATAATACTGTGATCTGCAGATAAGAAAGCTATACGGTGTTAGTGTAATTACTTCTGGTAATCGTTCGTGTTATACTAACATTTTAACATAACTGTTGAAAGGACTGATTACTTGCTTATTGTTATTTCCTAAATAGATTACTTCAACGTTTTTGAGTAATTAGTTGTCTTAGTACCAGCGGATATTATATCCACATTTTTATATGCTTTGTATGTTTCCGCGTAGAGGGAGGTGTTAGAAAGGTTGGATGAGGTATAGAAGAGTAGAGGGGCATATTCACATCGAAACACTGTATACCGTGAAATCTGCTATGGAATAGGCCCACAAAATTTGGGTAAATAGTCAATTGATAAATGCAATTGTTAGCATATACAAGATTAGAAATTATGGATTTGGTGGATATGCAGCCAAACAAGACTAAAATGAAATTCCTTTTTAACGATCAATTTATTGCTTCCTCAGAAACAACTACAATAAAATTGAAAAAGAGTAAATGTGAATACAAATACAAGTTTACTCAATTGAATTCTTGGATTAGCCAACACAAATTATAAGATTTGTAGGTATGTAAAATTATTTCATTTGACGTTTCGAAGTATTCTAATACTTCTTCATCAGAAAGGTAAAGTTATAATAAATATTAAATTACATTAAAGCAAAAAATGGAAATGGAATTAAATTTACCTTATGTATAAGATCTAATGCCAGAAATAATACCGTTGACTTGTATAGATTGTCAATTTTGATAGATATAAATAATTTTGTTTGTATCATGTGCTA
Source organism: Cetonia aurata (assembly GCA_949128085.1). NCBI lineage: Eukaryota > Metazoa > Arthropoda > Insecta > Coleoptera > Scarabaeidae > Cetonia > Cetonia aurata. Next base: position 31,105,415 of record OX421888.1, on the reverse strand, counting down.
AGTTTGATCTTTACTATGATTGTTTACATTCGTTAATTTTAAATTATTGGGAAGTATAAGTTTGATAGATTTTCAATTTCTTGTCTGATGTTTACTGAATTATTATTTATTAGTTTAATTTGAATTAGTTCTAGAATACATCTTTATAATTTTTTTCTTTCATTAAAATTTTGGTTTCTTCAGAGTTAAAAGTATGACCACTATTAATAGCATGATCTTTTTAATGATGCAATATCATTTCAATATTTTGCTATGTCACACTATGTGATTATGCTAAATAATCCACAGAATCGATGACAATTAAAATTGTTTGTATAAGTGTATTTCTTATCTATTTTTATTGTAAATTTTTGTAATAATTCCGACTAACAACTTACTTGTATCGTATCATTTTCAATTAATGTCTGTAACCATGGATTTTATGGCATGTGTAGTCTTTCGATGTATGTTCGACGTGAGAATTTTAATTCTGTTTCTTCTTTTTGGTTGTTGCCGGGAGATTTTCGTCTAGGAAATAAGGAGTTCGTTGAAAACAAATGGGAGATAACTTCTATTTCGGTTTTCCTGAGAGTAGTTGCTTCTCAAAATCTTTATGTAGAAATTATTTTATTTATCATAACGATCCCCAAGATCATTAATTACAAGTTTGTGAGTACAAATACTTAAATAAAAACACAAAATTTGTGAGATTTACACTTTATTAGTCGGATGTTAAATTGACAGCTGTTTCGCCGTACAACGGCTTCGTCAGAAAATATACAATACTATAAACTAAAACTACACATGCGCACAGCCACCTATTTTTAAAAACAACCTAACAAAACATCAGTATTTAAAAAATGTGCCTAGGGTTTTTGGCTCTACACAAACATCATTAAAAACAAAACTGGTAATAACAAATTTAAAATTTAAGAAACATTTACATTTGAAGTCTATGAGAGGAATAAATTTAATAATGGAGAATGATTAAGGTCTAATTTATCGTTAAGTAAATCATCTGAAAATTTAAGTTTATTAATTTCAACTGCTTCTAATAAATCTAATTTTTTACTCTTGTTTTCTACATGAAGAATTTTAAAATTATTATTAAAACTATGGTTTTCTTTAATTAAATGATTGGAATACGACGAATCATTTTTTTTATATTTAAATGAGTGCAAATGCTCTGAAATACGTTTTTTGAAAGAACGTCCACTCTGTCCAATGTATGTTTTTGTACACGTGCCGCATGTTAATTTATAGACTCCCGATTTACAAAAACGCGTCGTTTTATCTTTATTGTTTTTTATGAACTTCCCTAAATTGTTATTGGTTTTATATGCAATTTTAATATTTTGTTTTTTCAAAAATCTTTCTAATATATTGGTTTCTTTACCTAAATAAGTTAATGTTTTGTAGTTGTTGTTCTTATTATCTTTTGAAATCGGGTATATTTCTTGTATTGTTTTAGTTCGAATCTTTTTCAAAATTAATTGATCTATTATATTAGGGTCGTAACCATTATTGGTTGCTATCTGTTTTATGATGTTGAATTCGTTGTTGAAATCCTCGATATCCATAGGTATATTCAGTAATCTATATATCATATTTTAATATGGATTTACATCAAGTAAACGCCGAATCTATTAAAATACAAATACTTACATAATAGGATAACGAGACAAGCGAAAATACATAAAAACATGCTTGCTTAAAACAACGAATTTTAGATGAATTTATGTATCTTCAAGAGTAATTTCCGGATTTAATTGTCTTATTTTATTGTTTATTAGAGTAACTGAACCTAGTTTTTTTTAGGAATTTATGTCCCTAGAAATTCTAAGACATTTAATAAGTAGCGGTTTTTTATTGGTAAAATCAATCATTTCTTTAGAAAATTTTCTTAACAAGAAAATTGTTTGTATAATAACATTATTTTAATGAAACACCGAATCAAGTATTATATATTATAACATTTGTTTACGTTAAATTCACCTATATAAAATAAATAAATAAAAATTATTGGTACGGGCAGTATAAACGGGGAATATGTGCATACATACACTAAGCATAAAAATCTCTAATTGAGCAAAAATTTGTATTGCAATTACTTCCAAATTGTTGATGACGCGAAAAGCTAAGTAGTAAGCACAATTGCATTGTAAACTTTAAGATTTTATTTTGGAGGAAAATAATAAAAAAGTATTTTAAATACTGATACAAGCTACCATTTTGCAAAAGTATGACGGTGCAAACATCTAATAAAATATTTACTGGATATCCACTTGATTTCCACGCGCAATTTCCTTACGAAATGGCTTCAAGCTTATCGAATGAATGTGCATGGGATTTTACCGAACGCTTATACTCTTCATGTCATGGAAAGACTTTTATCAAAGGACCATCAAATAAGAAGACTGAAGAACTACTGAAGCTTGGTAGGAATCAACTTCACACAGTAGCAGTGTTACCTAAATTTCCGGCACCGAAAGTGACAAAGTGAAAATCAAAATAAACACAGACAAGGTGATGCGCTTCCGCTTTACAAACCTTCGAATAAGTGGGTTGAAATTCGGCAATCATGCAGGGTGCCAGCCGGCTCGTCGGCGAGAGAGTGGGTTGATAGAAACAAACCCAAGATGGAAAGAAATTTCGGCCCCACCTGCTTAGGATTACTTACCCTGTCATGCCCCCAAGATAAGCAGGAATACAAGGTGTTAAATAAATATCGAGGGGTAAAGCCGTTTGCAAGACACATACACAAAAAAATATAAGTATAAATTTACTAATAATGCAGTAAAACTTTTATTAATAAATGCTGACATAAAATAACGGTGAAAATGTTGGTGTTATTAACGTAAAATTCATATAAATTTCAACATGAAATAACGAGGAAAATGTTGGCAATATCAGCATAAAATTCAAATATGATTCAAGTATGATACCCAGTATCAGCAAGCGTTGTTAACGACTATAAAAAAAAATGAAATATTGAATAAAAATAACAAATAATCCTACGATAGGACTCTAACACCGAAGGCTTTGGCCAACGCAATCAGTTCACACACATCATATAAAGGAAATTCTTACACTAGGAGTTAAATTAAATTCAGGAAAGTTTTAAAGTTACAAAAGAAAATAATCTACTGAAACAAAACTAAATACTTGAATTGACTCTACCAGCGGTGAATAGTTCACCCCGTATATTACAGGCCGATATTTAATCGGTTGATGTTCTAAACAATTATTCTAGTTAGTTACTCTATTATACTGAACTAATTATACCCTCCGATCTCTAACATAACAAAAGTAATTTCCAGAATGGTTGAATGAAACATTAAAAATAGAAAAACGGAGTGATCGGGGTAGTTGTTTACTAATGAAAGTTTTTAATCGCGGACAAAATTTGCAAATAAAGAAAGGAAAAGATAACGTGCAACTTAGCTTATGTCCTTCAAACGGCTGTTACGGGGCTTGGAAATGTTGTCCTATCCGAACGGATCGTAATCTCTGGCCGGACTCGGTAAGACTCAAAGCAGATGGTCCGCTGAATTTCCCAAGGCGGTGAAGGAGTCAAAAAGTCGCAGAAGTTCTCAGCCACACGTGAGTATTCGAATCCTCACATAAAACGAAGATGAAAATCCAGAATTCCAAAAATGATGAGAAAATAAAGACCTCGTTAGCAACGGGCTTTTTCAACGAAGCGATGAAAGAAACAAAATGGCGTTGCAGACGCGTAGGTTCTCAAATTATATCTCGAATAATCGAATCCATCAGCCGTGGTAATCACATAAATTCCACATCAAACACAAGCGAAGATACGGCCGATGATTATTTCCAGTAAACTTCCAATTAAATCCACAGATGTTTGAAAATATCCAAAATTTCCGAAGATAGGAAGATTTTACTCGTGAGAACGTCTCAACAACCACCAAGATGAAGCAGGAAACAGGAAACCGGAAGGTAGAATACGTTACACAACCAATCAGAAAACAGAAAAATAAAATAAGAAAACGGACAAAGAGGTGCCATCTAACGTCGAAAAGATGTAAACGCAAAATAGGGTAGAACTCAATAAAACACAATCGATAGACAAATCGATGCGTGGAATCGGTAAAACAGATAAGTGTAGAACAAATAGATCTAGCCTTGAAAAGTAAGCAACAACGGTCAAAACATTGAAATGGATTTACTAAGATGATATAAACGGAGATCTAAAACCGAATTAAGTAAAACAAAATATCTGTAAGTGAATGAGACTAAAAGAGACAAATTCTAGCTAACCGCACAAACATGGGAGAGAAAACACAGTTTGAAAGGACCAAAATGGAACGATAATGATAACGTTATGGAAAACAAGACGTAGAGGCATCTCTGAAGGTTGAGGACGGAAAGAGAAGAAAATAAAGATACAAAAGCTTGTCGAAAAGACTAGCGGAGAACAAACTCAAGGTAGGCGAAGCAAAAAAACCGTAACAGCAGGCTCTTAACAGGACATTGTGCACCTATTGGGTCAACACCGCAATACCCATTGCAGATTGTGTGATAGAATAAGAGAGAGAGCGCATCCACATCCTGTGTGAATGTAAGGCTCCGGACGCAAAAGACGGGCAATTTTTGGCAAGACAGAAATGAATCCGGAAGATTACTTTGAAAGACCAGCCAAGAGACCTGTACAGACTGTTACAGGTCACCAGGGTATTGGAATGGCTGGTTTAATTTAATGGGCAACTGAAATGGGAGATGCAATATAAAAACGGAATTGTTTCTGGAGATTTTATGTCAGACAGATCCTACAATAAAAAGTGAATACTCTTCATGTCATGAGTATCCTCTTAATGCAAGTGTCGTATATTGCTTGCTATAATTTAGGTATTCTACACGTTCACATTTCTTTTTTGTCATGCAGACGTGTAAAATTACACTCATAAAACATATGTGTTGATAATTTGTCTAAATTCTTTATTAAAGTAATAGGAGTAACAGTTTTAGTTAGGATGAGATATAGAAAAACATATGAGATTCAAATTTATGGGCGTCATTAAAAAATAATAATAATAAAACGAGGTGTTGTGTCGCATATATTTGATTGCCAATCACACAGAAAAAAGTATCTGCTCAGTCTACTAGGGTTGCTGCACTCAAAAGAGCAAAGAAATAGCAGATGTTGTTTAATAAATATTTAAATTAGCACTATAAAACAAACAAACCGTAAAGAAAATAAAAACCATCATAGAAAACTGCTATTTGCTATTAAAAATCCAAAACTTAATTGAAAACAACCCTTTTTATATATATTTTTTTTAAATTCTCTTAAGTCACATATATAATATTTTGTTTGCCCGGTATGCCAATTTATATTTTTATTTAATCTGTTTGTTCTACATTGACCTTATTGTTAGTATAGATATTTCGCACGTTTAATATCCGTATTTAAATGGATGTATCCCTTTTACATATTCGTCGTCCGGAAATTGAAGGGTTGGAGTTGGAATTTTTAAATTGACATGTTTACGGTAAATCTGGTCCTTTAAACGAGCTGACTGCCATGTGACATTAACAAAACCGGTTTTGTTAACAAAATATTATTGAGCTAACCACAACTATAAATAATCTAACAGGAAAAATATATTGAACGCAATCACATTATTTTGTTATTTGTATTATACCAACTTAACAATAAGTGCTTTAAACAATTGTTTAATCATTATAGTAAGCGTTGTTAAGTAATAAGGATGAGTCTAGCTAAAATTTGCAGTTAATTTAATGCAATTAGGACGTTGAAATCACTTTTTCACAAATCCAGCTCCCACTTTTCTAAATAATAAAATAAATACGTTAAATATATGTATTATAAAACTTGTTGTAAAGATGGCGCTTCTCTTATGTCACTCCAGCAATAATGTATTGCTACGAAACTTGTAGATAAATCTTTTAAATTTTCAATTAAACTTTTATTAAATAAACAACTGTTTTAATTTTACTACTCAGAGTCATCTATTATGCTCTTAATACACTCCGCCAAAAAAGTATCGCATAATTTAGTTTTGAATCATAAAAGTATCGCATAATCTTTGTTTGTAGCATAAAGTTGTAAATATACTATAATGCGCTCTAAGATATAATTTCTATGATTGTTTAAATAAAATACAGGCCAAATAAAAACAAGAACTCATACTTGAGATTTTTATTAAAACAAGAAATTATAATTTTGGAAAGAAAAACGTCATAACAGTAGCTTTTAATACTGAGTATTGCCACCTCTGGCTCTTATGACCGCTCGCATACGGTTTGGCAGAGATTCGATTAACCTCCGTATATAAGCCTGATCCAAATTCTCCCACTCGTCACGGAGAGCATTTGCTAGTCCATGCAGGTCCGCTGGGGCAACATTTTGGGTTCGTATCCGTCTGTGAAGGAGGTCCCACACGTGCTCGATAGGGTTCATGTCCCGACTTACCGCAGGCCAATCTAAAACTGGAATACCTACATCGTTAAGGTATTCCTGGACGATTATTGCAACATGCGGTCGTGCATTATCGTGCATTAACATGAATTCGTTTCCTATAATTGGCGCATATGGTACTACATGTTCTTCTAAAATGTCCGTTATATACCTGTGGGCAGTCAGTGTACCTCTGTCTACTGGTACTAACTCTGTACGACCTGTTAAACAGATGCCTACCCAAACCATAATAGAGCCACCAGCGAAATTAGGTCTAGGTCTGATATTACACTGCGAATAGCGCTCACCGTCTCGTCTGTACACTGAGATACGCCTATCTGAGGTGTAAAGACCAAATCTTGACTCATCTGTGAAGAGTAAATTGGCCCAGTCATTAATGTTCCAATTTACATGTTCTCTGGCAAACCTTAAGCGAGCCACTCGGTGGTTCCTAGTGAGACGAGGGGCTGTTACAGCTACTCTAGCTCTTAATCCACTCTGTCGTAACCTATTCCGAATAGTTTGAGTACTCACACGAGTATTTCTGACTCTAGTCAAGTCGTTCTGCAATTGTCTCGCAGTTACATGTCTTCGACGATGCTTGTAGTAGTAAATAGCGGTCATCTTGGCGAGTAGAACATCTTGGACGACCTGGTACAGGTCTTCTACTGTAAATGCCTGTTTCCCTATATCTGGCTACGGCTCTAGAAACACTTGACTGATTGATGTTCATCAAATTAGCAACGTATGCTTGAGATCGTCCATCTTCGATTAAAGCAACTATAGCAGGCACTTGTTCTGAAGTTAAATTGCTCATTTTAGTTTTAAAAGCGTTGGTACAGAACTCTGACTTCGCACTTTAAAATTTGTCCGTATAGGAAGACTTTCAATAAACAACTGAACAAACCTTACACATATGCATTTTTCTAAATGTTTTCTTTTAGAAAAAAAAAAGTAAAAACGCTAAGTTCCATTATTTTGTTAGTGTTTTTATAGTTCACATACACGAGGCAAACTTTTTGTGAACGTATAAAAATATCTTGGTTCATAAATGCCCTTTTTTAGTTTATGCGATACTTTTTTGGCGGAGTGTACTTCTCAAATGAGCCAGATATCAAATGTTAGATGGCAATGAACCGTACATCTGCCCCCGCCTATCGGTTTCAGGTACATAGCAAATGAATAGAAAAATATACTATATTATATTCAGTAACACCCAGGATATGGGAGGATATGGTTCATATGTTGCAAATACTGATTAAAGTATCAAAATAGCATATAACATTTAAGTATCTTTAATGTGGCTGTATAGTTATTAATTAGTAATGTTCTTGTATACGTTGAATAAAATGACCAGTAAATATTCGTGAAATTTATTTAATTAAGATTTCTTAAATAAAATTACAAAGAAATGAATCTTCTAAAGATTCCTCTCAGGGTAAGTAGGCTGTTTACTATATTAGATACACTAGCATAAGATTTATATAATCTTAATTCAGACTAATAACTTATATTTCTCGTTTTTAAAATATCAATAAAATTCAAATCTCCCGCCGAATTTCCATCATAGAACCATACACAGTTAAACCAAATGCCAATTTAAATATGCTCGGAAGAATAACCCACAAAATCAAGTTCAACCTCACATAACAAAACTCGATTTATTTTATCATTCCATACAGTTATAACCTCAAAATCTCTTATACGTTATATGCCGATTCTAAGTTCAAAAGATGATAAAATCGCTTACGTCAGGTCTGAAAACTGCTTTAGTATGATCCTGATAATAATTCTATGTTCAAAAATACTCATTGCAGCTCCCAAATAGTGTTCCTAAGGTCTCACAGCAAGACTGCCTCGAATGTTGTTCTTCAAAACCCCAGGATTAGACGAAAGGTCACCCCAAATCTCGAAATAACTGGATACCCATCTTCTTAGAACAAAACACGTAATACTCTCATCCTAGTAAGTGAATTTAATAACTTTTATTAACTTTATAGTGATAGATAAAATAATTTTTAGATAATGATTACGAAAAGCAACATCTCTCAGGAAAAACCGAAAAAGAAGTTCTAGCACATTTGTTTTCAACAAACTCAATATTTCCAGGACGAAGGTCCCCGGCAACTACCAAAGAAATCGTTTCCAACGATACGACAGAATTAAAATTCCCTCGTCGAATTGAAATTGATGCAAAATAAATAAGTTTTTAATTCGAATTATTACACACATTGACAATAAATAGATAAATAAATCAAAATACACTTATATAAACAATTTATTGATTGTCATTGATTCTGTAGGTTTTGGTCTAGTATATTTCAAAAGGAATAACATAGCAGTATGTTAGACATAAATTGTTCGCATCACGGCGAGTTGATCGTTGTGATGAACCCCAAATGCGTGAGGTGACTGTTGGGGTGCCTTGGCAGTCACCATTGTCGATAAGCGCTTTTCTTTCTAGCGTATATAATATATATCGTCTTAGAGATATTTTATACTTTCTATTATTACTAAGAGGTGTGACATCTGAACGATTCCCTTAAAACGCGAATTGAATGCCACTATTGCTTGCTGTAATAATTTAGTATTATTGATTGGAAAACAACCAAGTTTTTAACTCAACATATTTTAACGATTTTGTCTTTCAACGCAACAAAATTAGTTAGGTATCTCGAAATAATAAATAACCCTTTGATATTTTAAGTTAAAGTGTTGATTAACCTAGTCATGAAATATTAAGAGAAGTGTTTTTGTTCAGGGAACAAAATTAGCTGCTTTAACAAAATTTTATTAATTTATCATCTGCTGTTTACTGAGGCAATTTCTGCTTTATGCTTCAAACAAAAATGAAGAGATTGTTTGATCCAATGCATATGTATAAAAGATCGATTCCAGATTTGTTTTAACGTTAATCTTAGTTAGATAATTGTGTGCATTAGCTTATTTGTTGGCACAGAGCCACTAATTTAGTAGGCCCGATTCACACATAAAGATTGTGTTATTTAGCGTTTAACGCTTTTTCTATTCAACTTTTTCAGGCAGTTTCTTGTTTTAATGTCATTATTATTAATAAACGACTGTTTTACAAACGCTTCTGCAAGAGTTATCCATTACCGGCACATTAATAATAAAGTGATGGACCTTTATGTTGTTTCTACAAGATTCTGGAAAATGTGGGACATTTTTTCTAACAGTCACGTAATGTCGCTAATTATAATGTAAAACTGGGGTAAAAAAAAGGTGTTTAATATAAGCCATCATAAAATTACAAAAAAAAAACACCTCATGGGAAAAAATTAGTGTTGATAAACAGATTCATTAAAACAGGATGAAACAAAAAATACGGAAAATATCTATATAAGACCAACATAAAAGATTTAGGTAACTGGAAAAGAGGAAGTGAAAAGGCATGCTCTTTTTCATTGTAAATTGTTTTATCAGTGTGTAGCCGTCAAGCAAGTTAATGCCTCTCTAATTCAATTATGCCGGCACTTTAAAGCTCACTTTCATTTACCATAATTTATATGTAATTAGACCAGTCAAATTTTTATTAAATTTAGAAGAGGCGGTCGCTCAAACTCAAGTTGTACAAAATGTAATTACGACACGGAAGTATTTCATACATTTATTCTAATATTAAACAAGGTGCGAAATTTATGTTCTAAGCATTCTAAGGGTAGGCCTGAATTAACCAAAGGAGGTCCTGTAAATGTGATATCCTTGTTTGTTGGATGCGCTGACTAATATTATGTAGGTAATTGGTCGGAAGTTAGGGTTTTGGGATCCAGAGAATGCTAAAGTTAGTTTCTGGGTAATGAATATTAAATGCGTTGTTTTCTATGTAAATGTAATCTGTAAAATTAATGTCATTTTTAAGGCTTTATGGGCTTTGTTTTCTGGTTTCACTGACGGGATTAGGCGAATATTTAGGGGTGGATATAATTATTACTGTTACGTCAGACCAAAGCATTTTAACACTAAGGAATTTTTTATGTTGGTATTCTCGGCCATTCTTTGAAGGGCATTGGAAGTGGAGGGAAAATACTGTTTTCGTTTACTCATTCTAAACGTTCCGCTCCATACCAAAAAAAATCCGTTTCGCTCGGAAGCGAAATATATAAAATCCGATGGTGCTTTTTCATACGCAAATGATATGGCCAAGGAAAGCGATATGAATATTGAGTTGTCGAGCATACACGATAATTCAGTAATGTAGCAAAGTTCTCCTAAACCCCTCACCACAAACTGCACTAAACTGGACGTACGTTTCAATAGCAAAGCTATCATCATCAGCAGAAACACTGAACTAAATAACTATACTAAAACTACCCTAATTTATACCTAAAAAAGGTCAAGGTACATTAATCACGGTCATGGCTGACTGCCGTCATGCTTAACTATCTGCTGATGATGATAGCTTTGCTATTGAAACGTACGTCCAGTTTAGTGCAGTTTGTGGTGAGGGGTTTAGGAGAAGTTTGCAGCATTTCCAGTACCACAGTTTGGAGTATTTTTGTCAGTAATGTAGGTCAGTTCTCTCTTAAGGGTAGTACCATATGCAAGAGCAGCCGGACAAAATCCAACTACTCTTTTGTTAATTTTTTCCTCTTCTATATTTGATCGATTTTAACGAGACTTCTTTTATTGGATTCAGCATACCTCATTTTATCAAACTAACATTTGAGAGGTTTAACTTACCTATATTGTTCCCAAAAAAGTACTTGAAAGATGCTTCGTGTTTTAAACGAAAAAACTCATTTTGCTATCTTTTTCTCAACAACACTTCATCAGATTTTGAAAATTCCTTAATGATTCTGTTCTTTTTTATTCGCTAAATTGATTGTATAGATTTTTCAATACGTATTGCTGTGTACTGAATGTACCAACAAAAATGTAAAATGAAATTAAAAATGAAAAATTAAATTAGCTAGCTCAAATGATAACAATTTTTATAAGGCGCAAAAGAACAATTAAACTCAGGGTTACTATCATGAAAAGTAAAATGTGGGTGAAAGAAATCTGACTTTCTTTTATACTAAAAAAAAATTTTAAAAGGTTTAATCAAAAATAAAAGAACAGTATTTTGAATGATATAAAAATTAAATAATTTTATTATTAAAAAAAAAAAAAAAAAAAAAAATTAATTCCAAAATTTGCAGAAAAAAAAAACCCTGGACAAAAAGGTCCTGGTCTAAATCAAAACTGCATTTGACTTTAAATTACAAAAGGACAATTCAAAATTCTTTTACAAAGCAACAGAAAACAAAAAGTTCAGGAAGATAATAATTTTTTTTTTTAATTCAATCCACGTGGTCTCAATATTGAAACAACTAAATTAAACGTGAAAAATTCAAGTAATTTATATAAATGAAAAATAAAAGCAAGCACAATGCTTTTATTCACCCAACCCGAGGTGATTAATAACTAATTACAAATCACAAAAATTTACAACGAACAAAAAAATTAACTCCATAAGTATAAAAATCTCAGATGCGTGCGATGCAACGCACACAGATCTGTCCGCAAACGCAAAACAAAACAATATATATACAATACCAGTGAACGCAAAATTTACACCTGACTGAAATTAATATAAACAACTGAACAATAAAATAAACAAATTAAACAATCCAAAACATTAACTAAATCTTATTTGGACATTTCTCGCAACATTGACAAACGCTTAACGGAATGAACAAAAAAAATTGAATTTACAAAAAACCCGGGGTGCCAGACCACAGCAGTATGTACTATTTTTTTTCAGTAATTTAGAAAAGAAAATTCATCCAAGAGCAAATAACGTGTTCGCAAGATTAGGAACACCGAACTAAACAATCAACAAATGAAAGGGTGTGACAAAATGACGGTCTACAGTGACGATAACCAAAGCTATGTAAAACCCAAAACATGGTTAAACAAGTAATAAACCAATTTAAAATAAAAGACGGAAACCAAGTAAAACAGAGTAACGAGAAGGGGTGGAATCGGACAACAATCCAGGAAGACCACAAGGAGAGAAATGTTGGGTCACCTCTTATCTAGGTGCAATAAGTAGCAGCAGATATTGCTAAAATTCTGCATATCTGTTCTAAAATTGATCGAACAAGGGTCTTTATTTATTTATGTAGTACATCTCGCGGAAAAATCCCTGATCCAAGGGACGCACAATGCACAATACCTTCACATTGTCAAAATCAGATCTATGTTTATTTATTATGGGGTATGCTGTTTTATCATTATTGTGGTCACAATCCAATTCATTCCATCAATTCCTCTTTGTCAAATATTGGGAAGGTTGGCCAATGTATGTGGCATTATAATTGTAACATGTTGGCGTAGGTGATTTATTTTTTGTAAATAAACTTGTAAGAGTTTTACTACAGTAAGGAGCAATTTTTATTGGAAACCCTTTGACGAAAGGGGCTCAACTTATTGATGTAAGGGAGTCTACAATATATTTCAGTAGTTTGATTCACACCCTCGCTGTCTGTGTCCGAGACTAAGACTGGTGAAGATTGTTTATTTTCTATAGTATGATTAGCAGGAGCCCTACCAACAACTGAAGAGTTGCATATAATATTTTTAACTAGTTTAGGTGGATACCCATTATTAATAAATATTTCATATAAACATTGGAGATTTTTTCCCGGATCACTAAAGTATCCAAGAAGGGCATGGAACCATTACCCTCTACTTCCAGTGTCAATTTTATGTATATATTGAAATCATTGAAGACATCCAGGGTAATAGACTTCCGCGGTCGTTGTCCATGGTATACACTTCTCGGTTTCCGAGTCCAAACCGCGTCCCAGTACTTCTCCTGGCCGACGTTTCGTCCACACTCGCACGGGACATATTCAGGTCTGATTCTTTCGTCGCCGTTGACTTGAAACTGAAGAACTGACACATGGGAATGGATTTATAAGCGGGTAATGGTTACGGTGCAGTGGGGTGTGACAGTTAGAGTTGGATTGTTTTGAAAGGAGGGATTTCCAGGTGTTGTGTAGGAAGTAACTGTCATCACAGTTAAGGTTATCAAGATGTTTATGGATTCTCGGATTTTGCGGTTATGGTAGTGAGGATTCAGGTCTCCAGTCTATAGTAAGTATATGGAATGCGGTAAACATTAGGAGCTTCTAGAGGATTTGAATCTTTGATAGAAATGAAATCGGAAAGTTTGGAATTAGATTTAAAAACGGTTTGTATGTTGTGTTTGGATTGATTCTTGCTATACGGTTGGTAACACTTTGGATGTAGAGGAGATAGGCATTGGATTGGTACGGAGTGGTTTGCTTTTGGGTATGTTGGACATAGGATGTAGGTTTCGGTTTATGGTACGTTCTGTATGATGTCTATGATGCTTGTTCTTAGTTAGCGTTTCGGTAACATGGGATAGTTCTCGGGATAGGAAATTAGGATCGGAATGTAACGACTTAAAGAGAGATGAAATCACTAGGTGACAAAGATTTATGCAAGATTTGATGTTGGAACGTTCAATGCGTGCTATCGTATCAAGTTTTAGGAGTCTGTAACACATAAAATCGGATGCTGAAGTTGTTTTACTTAAAGCTGATATGGCAAACACTACGGTGGTACTGGACAGTAATGAATATGAAAAGAAAATCCTATCCTTAAGATGGCTCCTACAGACTCCTAAAACGTGATCCATTGAACGTTCCATCATCAAATTCTTAAATCCTCATCTATTCCTCCTGAATTGTACAAATCCGTGCTACCTAGTGATCCCATCTCTTTTAAACTATACGGTCAACCCAAAATCCGCAAACCCAATGTTCCTTTACGTCCTTTAGTTAGTACCATTAGCAGTCCGACCTACAAACTTTCCAAATACTTCCCCAATGTCCTAAAACCCTACACTGGCAATAGTGATTCCTTTATGCAAAACTTTGTACAAAGACTAAGTGAACTGACAATATATCCCCAGGATTTACTTGTTAGTTTCGATGTCGAATCCTTATTTAACAGAGTTCCTATATCCGATACTATTCAGTTAACCTGTGAGATCCTATCTTTCAAACTCCAAACTGAAGAGAGCTGGTTTGGTGGAAACCTGTCTCACCTCTATCTATTTCTAATTCCGCAGCTGCTACTTGCTATGAACAAGTTTCAGGTGCAGCTATGGGTTGCCATCTTTCTCCTGTCGTAGCTAACATTTTTATGGAGGCATTTGAACAACAAGTCCTAATCTCCTATTTCCAGAAACCGAGTTGCTGGTTTAGATAAGTTTAAGACACCTACGTAATCTGGCAATAGGAAAGTGATTCCTTAGATACCTTTCTTACATTCCTTAGTTCTCAACAGAATTCCATTAAATTCACTATTGAAACCGAGTCGCAATATACTCTTCCTTTCCTAGATGTCTTAGTAAATCGTCGCTCTGGTGACTCGTTGGGACATTCCGTCTACCGCAAACCTACACACTCAGACTGTTATCTAAATGCCCTCTCACACCATCCGGCTCAGAGAAACGTAGTCATAAACTCCTTAGTACAAAGAGCCATTAACATATCCGATCCTAATTCCTTATCCCGAGAACTATGCCATATTACCGAAACTCTAACCGAGAACAACTATCCTAGAGATCATATCCGACCTCAAACAATTATGTTGTAGTCGATAATTTTGATCGTTTGTATTTTCAACTAATGATCTATTTTTCTTTTCTGAAATATTGCCTCATCGAAAAAATCATTGTTTTACTGTTTTCGCATTTCAACTTATCAAGTAGTCACATTAAAATCATAATCGTCGATAGTCAACTAACGTAATGTTCTGCACTACTATTTTAATGTAATTTTGTGTTGTAGCTTTTTGAAATAAAAATTAATCACTACCGCAACCTAAATAAGAAAGTTCTTTCTTTGATTGGAAACACTTATTATAATGGCGAACCACCTTTCGAAAAGGAAATAACTCTGCTTGCCTCACGAAATGTCAAAAGCTATTTCTAAGTAAATAAACATAGACTAATTAAGGAATATACGCTGCAGGTATGTGAGCAATGTGTATCAGATGTCAGGAAAAGTACAAACTTTATTGTATTCTTTGCGCATTAGCAAGATGAGAAAATTTAATAAAGCATGAAAGTTATTATGTAATGGTAAAGGCGTAATAGGAAAAGTATTACATATCTAATTCGGAAGTATCAGCTTTCCTAATCATTTATCGTTGTTATAAAGTAAATCGAAGTCAAGTACATAGGTAACTTTAGCTGCGTGAACCTATGCTGGCTCTTATTTCCACCCAACTCTAGATAATCACATAAATCTTTTTAATGGAAAACTCTAATTATCATGAGACCGCGTTTCATTCGAAAAGATCTGGTACCATTTCGGTACGTAATTACAGCGCAGTAGAAAATGAATTCGAAATTTACTCGTTGAAACGGGTGAGAGTTAATGGGTTAGGAGAGCTTCTATTTCTTTTTTGTATCCTTCAGATTTTAATTATTTTTTGCTTTAAGGGATCAATATAATGGTATTTTATCAAACAGCTTTCCCTAGAATAATGATAGTTACGGTTCGTACATAGGATAGAATAGATGGCTTTTTTGTTTGGGGTTTTATCAAAAAAAGTATATTCTAAGTCTCCCTTAAATACCGATAAAATAAGAGCGTCGGTGCTAGAAATTACGCTAGAAATACTGGAGCGAGTAATTTTAATAATAAAACCTATCAACAACAAACAATCCGCTGATGTAACAAGTACACATGTAAAAAAAGCAATAAATCCGGTGGATTTATCAATTGAGGTAAATAAAATGATGCATAGAAAAGATGGTAGCTTAGTTATTAGTTGTAAAGATGCGGGTAATGTAAACTTATTAAAAACAAATATTGTAAACAAACTAGGTGACTGTTATAGAGCGGAAATACCACGAAAAATAAATCCTAAAATAATTATATATCGAACTGATTTTGATGATACTCAAGACAAAGTAAAATTTTGTGAAAATATAATTGCTCAAAATAAAATAGAACAGTCGGATATATCTTTAATGAAAATTGTACGGGTTATTAAAAAAGGTCAGGAATTTGATGTCGTAATAGAATGTGATCCTCTAACATTTGCTAACATCTTTAAGAGAAATTCATTATACGTTGGTTGGCGAAGATGTGCATTTAAAGAGTCATTTCATATCAAAAGATGTTATCAATGTTTAAGGTTTGGTCATTTTGCCAGAGAATGTAAATCAACTTCAATATGTTCAATCTGTGCAGAAAATCACAATCACAAAAATTGTAATTCAACTGAGAAAAGGTGTATAAACTGTCTAGAATATAATACAAAGTTTGGCACTAATGTATCCACAGATCATTCTAGCTTTGACACAAATTGTGAGTGTTATAAACGAAATATTAATAACTTAAAGTCAATTACCTCGTACGAGATATGACAACCAAAACTAGAAAACCAATCAAACACAGACAATTTTCAGTATATACATTTAAACATACTGTACCAGAATATCCAATGTTTAAGGAATAAAATTGATCAGATTGAGGTTCTAAATGATAATTACGATTATGATATACTTTGTTTCTCAGAGCACTGGCTACTTTCTCATGAATTAGATTGTACAATAATAAACAATTTTAGTATTTCTAATGCTTATTGCAGGACTGATTTTACACATGGTGGTGTTATCATTTTCCATAGGTCTGATGGAATTATTTTTCAAAGACAGTTAGATCTTAAACAATTCTGTAAAGATAAAATTTTTGAAATTTGTGGAGCGGAATTTAAGGTTGGGAATAACACGTTAAAGCTAGTTACTATATACAGATCTCCAATTGATGGCTGTTTGGATGAGTTCTTTCAACGATTACAATCTTTTCTAAATTACATTTGTAGAAATGGAAATAGCAAAATATTAATATGCGGTGACGTTAATATAAACCTACTTTCAAACACTGATGCTAAATATTATTTCGTTAATATTCTGCGTGCTTATAACTTAGATATTATAAATAGTGAACCAACCCATATCAACACCGTCTCTAATACCTGTATCGATTTTGTTTGTACAGACATAAACAACAATGTAACATGCGTAAGTGATGAGAATGGCTTGTCGGATCACATAGGGCAGGTTATAACTTTTAAAGATAAGTGGAAAGACAAATGTTTTGGTGAGACTAAGAAACAATATACTAGGCATTTCAGTCGCGAGGGCTATCAAACATTCCGTAATCATGTAATAAAAGAAACGTGGATGGATATTTATGAATGCTATAGCGCTGAAGAGGGTATGGAAGCATTTTTAAAAATAGTAAATTTCTATATAGATTTAGCTTTTCCGCTAAAACCATTAAGGCAACCCAGTGGTAGAAAACCGTGGATTACACTTGGAATTATTATATCTTCAAAAAAATTGAGGGAACACTATAAAAGAGCCATATGTTCAAAGAATAAAACAGATTTTGATTATTATAAAAGATATAACCGGATCTATCGTTCAGTATTACAGACTGCTAAGCGATTATACAATGACAATTTATTTACACAGCACTGCAACAAAAACAAAGTGGCATGGACAATAATAAATAATAACACTAAGAGTGTAAAACATGAGGTCATCGACGAAATAATATTTGGAAATACTACATTAAGGAATTCTACAGATATAGCAAAAGCTTTTAACGAATATTTTGTCAATATTACTAGTAATTACGTAAGTCTCTCACAAAGATGCAATTTTGATGCCAGTAACATAAACTTCAATAAGAACACCATTTATGTTGACACAGTGTCGGAAATTGATGTTATACGTGCTGTTACTCAACTTAAGTCATCAAACTCTGCTGGTATGGACCAAATCAGTAACAATTTTCTAAAGCAAGTATTAGATTTATTAATCACACCTCTAACAGTGCTAATAAATAGATCTTTAATAGATGGAATTTTTCCTAAATCGCTCAAAATATCAAAAGTCATCCCTATATATAAAGCTGGGGAAAGAAACTTAATGCAAAATTACAGACCAATCGCGTTAATATCAGCCATCTCCAAGGTTTTTGAAAAGATAGTTTATGATCGAATATTATCGTTTCTAGAACACAATAACATACTTAACGCTTCACAACATGGTTTTTTAAAGGGAAGATCTACAAAGACAGCTATTTTGCAATTCATGGAGTTATTGTATAATAAAATCAACGAGCAACACAAAGGTATCGGGGTGTTTATCGATTTAAGCAAAGCCTTTGACTTGGTAGATCATACTATACTCCTGATGAAACTTCACAGATATGGGATTCGTGGCAACTTGTACAACTGGGTTGAGTCGTATGTAACAGATAGGCAGCAAATAGTTGAGATTAGTGGTTCGGTTTGTAGTACTTTGACAAGTGTGAGAGGAGTGCCTCAGGGATCTGTTTTGGGCCCTTTATTATTTGTTATTTATTTAAATGATTTATTAGACACAATCCCAAACGATGGATTAGTAACATATGCAGATGATACTTGTCTCTTAGTCTCAAACTCCTGCCTAGAAACATTAATTACGAATACACAATCTGTGATTAACGTCCTGATGTCGTGGTTCGAAAATAACAGATTGTATATAAATATCAACAAAACTGCTTTTATTCTTTTCACACCGGGCAAAAGTAAGGTTAATACATCTCATGTACTACGCATCAAATCCCAAACAGTACGTCAAGTGACAGACACTAAATTTCTCGGTCTTCATTTGGAGAACAGCCTCAATTGGGAATCACACATAATGAATTTGGAGTCACAATTGTCTTCGGTGTGTTATGCAATATATCGTCTACGCAAACATGTAAGCATAGATGTACTGATAACATACTATTATGCAATATTTCAGTCAAAAATGACCTATGCCATTTTATTTTGGGGTGCATCAACATATACTCATAGAATTCTAAAAATTCAAAAAATGGCACTGAGAAATATTGTGGGTATATCTAAATATAGCTCTTGTAGACTTATTTTCAGGCAATTGCAGATACTTACAGTTTTCAACTTGTATATTCTGGAGGTAGCAGTATATGTTAAAAGTAAGGATAAAAGCTTTATTAGAAATAGAGACTATCATACTTATAATACCAGAAATAAGGATTGTCTATGTATTCCAGCTCATGACCTTACCTGTTTTGAAAGATCACCTATGTATATGGGTATAAAAATTTTTAACAAAATTCCTGAGGAAATAAAAATATTACAAGACATACACGCATTCAAAGTGAAATTAAAATCATTTTTACAACGAAACGTTTTCTATTCTTTAGAAGAATTCTTTATATTATAAAAATTGCAATTGTTTTACTTATACTGTTGCTATAATTTCACAATTATTACATTTCTATATAAGTATTTATAGATTACTATTGTTTTTTTTCTTTCTTCTTTATGTAAGGAAATTGTACGTATCCTATACCTGTTGGTAAATTGGATTAATAAATTATTATTATTATTATTATTATTATTATAGGGAGTTACAATAACCATGGAACGGCATATGTGCTCATTCGATCGAATATCAGAAAATGGTTATAATCACTCTATTTGTCATCGAATACTATATATGGAGGTGCTTTGATAATTGTACAGGCTGTCCACAAAATTATGAAATTTTTCGTACTTCTTTATTCCAATGAAATACACTATATGTATGTATTGCTGTTATTTTATATGAATTATGATTTATGAAACCCAAAGAATTGTGACTATGTAAATTGTGTTTACTTGGTTTATATAAATATATTGTATTTTATATCTACTTAATAATGTAAAATTGAGACTACTAACTTACTAATTGACTAATAAATTAGTTACTTGATCGCATTGATTTAATTAATGTAACGAACTATGGATATTGATATTGTATTTGTTCGTGGTTAGGAATTTTTAATTTAGTCGTATCTGTAGTAACGCATTTCTATTTGGGGTTGCCGTGTGGATTTTGCTTTGGAAATGTGGAGTTTGTTGAAAACAGATGGGAGAAGGGTCTTTTTTTAGATTTCCTGAGAGTATATATAGTATTCCTTCGAAACATTTACCTAGAAATTTGTTTATTTTTAATTTGTAATTCTAGAAAATGCTGTAATCTACTTTGAATGACAATACAATGTGTTTGGTGAAAAAATGATATGTATCCAGTTATTTGGTAGTTTGGAGCAGTCCCTGATTTAATCCTGCAGTTTTGAGGAGCATCATTCGAGGCATCAATCTGGTTGTAGGTTTCCAACGGGCGTTTTGGTACAGTTCATGGGAGCTGAAATGATTTATTTGACACGGAATTTGTATTGGAGGAGTTGTTTGATTTTAACATCCATATCATCTTTGAATCTCGAAAATACGTACAAGATACTTCAAGGTGAGATATTTGTTGACATATTATATTGTGAAACTTAGTAATTTGAATATTTAAAGTTCATCATGCTTCTTTGCGTTTCCATATACACGTATCCCTTGTCAGTCTTTTTATGTTCATTTAGTTGGCGCATTGACTTGTGATAGTTCATATGGTGGGCAATTTTAATGTTACTTATGTTTATAAATCGACAGATTTAAGTTCTTAGTCTGAATCGAGGTAATAGAAATCTTTATAATATTGGTTTTTATATAGTAAATGAATCTACTTACCTGAGAGTAAATTAAGTATTATATCTTTAAACAGTCTTTTATTTTTTATAACGTATAGAAAAACAACATTAAATGATACCTAAACAATCACATTAAAGACACATTGATAAGAGATGATGTATTGCGAGTTATAAGGTGTGTTAGTCACAGCGATGCATCCTTTCCCCACGTCCGAAGGGTTACTGAATAATATCCTTTCCTATTCGTTAAGAGGGGGGACATAACCGTTAGAGTGGAGAAGAATTTTACAGCCATGCCCCCATACAATATGAGATCTAGTTTAAATCTGAATTTGTAGAGAGTATATGTATGTAGATGATGTATATGTGATATATATGTATGTAACCTTGGTTGTTGCAAGACCGTCAAGGTGTATAGATATGACATGGCGTAGTCAGTATAAAGTCTAGTATAAAAGCATAAAAGTTTGTGAAAATGGAAGAAAATAACGAAAAATAAGAAAATAAATAAAGAGAACTTGATTAGTACAGAAATGGCGGAAAAAGTGAAAAACCAGGATGAGATGGACTTTGATAAAAATCCTGCCGACGCGTGGAACCTCTTTTTCAAAAATTTCGGTTATATTTGCTAGCATCAAAATCACAGCAAGAGTCAGAAGAATATAAATGTGCTCTTTTGTTACATCACATTGGTGACAAAGGGTTAAAAATTTACAATACGTTTATTTTTAAAAAAACTGGGGACAAAATGAAATACACGATGGTCGTAGAAAAGTTTGAGGAGTATTTTATACATGCAAAAAACGAAACCAACAAAAGACACGTATTTTATACATAGTACAAGAAATAAGAACAGGTAAAATTAGAGGGCGAAACAGATATTTTTTAAAACCATATAATTAGAAATACTATTATTCAGATGACGAGAGTATGGATGAGACTACGAAAGAGCAATGTGTAAATGTGAAGGATGAGAACGAAGGTAATAGCTTAAATGATCAAATACATAGTGATATAGATCTACCATAATCTCCTTCGCCTTCATCTTCACATAGTTCTGAGGAACCTTCTTGTTCCAATGAAAATGGTGAACAAAATGATCAACGAATATCTTTACATGTGCATACCAGATTAGGACGTAAAATGAAGAAACTAGATAGACTAAACATATCTTGAATTGTCATGTATTTGTTTTATACGTTAATTAGTTGTAGAATTTGTATTTATTTAAAAGGGGAGATTTCATATATGTATGTAGATGAGATATATATGTATGTAGCCTTGGAAATAAAGACAGTTGTTGCAAGACCGTCAAGGTGTATAGATATGACAAGTATTACAGATGACTATGGATCGTATTCAGTAAAATTAAACAGTTATTAATTTATAAAATACAATTTTAAATTAAAAATATTGTCTACAAATTTCGTAGCAATATGTTTTTATGTGATCGCATGTTCAAATCCAGTGTGAAATTATATCGGGTGCTAAATGTGTATATGTGATAGTTTTCTAGTTAAACGCGTTGGATGTAGGAACATATTACATCCTGACGGGAAACAGGCAGAAGAAAATCCATACTTCCACTGATTGTTCTTCATACTTTAGACATTACACGCTTTATAAACTAAATGGCGACAGATTACGACATTTTTCGTTCCTCAAAAATAAAGTAGGAACTATCATTATTAATATTTGTGCTGCTCATATGTATACAAAACAAAATTATATATTGGCTGAAACCTCTTGAACTTAATTCTTATAGAACGCCGTCTTGATTTCGAAGCCCTCGAAAACTCAACAGCTTTCTTTTTGTACTCTGGAGTAATATTATCGTCTATCGAAATACAGGGTGCGGCAGGGAAACTTGCTGATTTGAAAAGTCAATAAAAGAAAAAGTACTTCAAATATCGATTTAATTCTTTTTATATCGTATAGTACACATTCTGAATTTTTGTTTTAAATGGTTTTAAAAATGACATTCGTGATACACTGATCAACCCTAGATTTAAAGTTGCGCTCCACTCTTTCGAGCATATCGACGGGAATGTTGGCGATGGCTTGGCGGATGTTGTCCTTCAGGTGTTGCAGGGTCCGGGGTTTGTCGTTGTAAACGATGGATTTAAGATATCCCCATAAAAAAAAGTCGCAAGGTGCCAAATCGGGGAAGCACGGCGGCCACGGTACGTCACCCCTCAAGGATATCAGGCGCTCGTGAAAGTGTTCCCTCAAAAGCTCCATCGAAGTTCTCGCTGTGTGCGCCGTGGCTCCGTCCTGTTGGAACCATACGTCCCCAAGATCCATTTCTTCAAGTTGTGGAAGAAAAAATGTCTCAATCATTTCTCTGTAGCGAACTGCATTCACAGTAACAGCGCGTTCATCTTCCTCGAAAAAATGAGGCCCTATTATTGCAACTCTCGACAATGCACACCACACAGTAACACGTTCACAATGAAGTGGAATGTCATGAAGTTCGCGAGGATTGAAAGTGGGCCTCATCACTAAAAAACACGAGAGCGTCGTCTGGCAAGTTACTGAGCGCTTCACATGCAGTTTGGCGAGAAGCGAAATCGCGTTCACTCAACTTTTGGACCACAGCCAGTTTGTAGGGATGAAACTGGAGTTCCTTGTGAAGAATTCGTCTCACTGTGCGATCAGAAATCCCCAGAGCAGCAGCGTGTTTACGCGCCGAACGCCGGGGAGAGCGCAAAAACGACTCCCTTGCCCTTTCGACGTTTTCTGGAGTTCTGGATGTCCGTTGACCTCCTGGGCCTTTTTTTTCAACACTCCCACTTTTCCTAAATGTGTTCACCCACGAAACAAGCGATTGCCGGCCAGGAACGGGACCCGCGGGATGAATATCGAACCGAGTTCGGAAGGCACGTTGGGTGGCGACCACCGAATGACCGTTGGAAAAATAGGCCTCGACGGCGAACGCACGCTGTTCCTTTGTCCAACGCATGATGACAAATGTCATTTGGGGTAACAAAACTTCAAAACCTCCTCTTTCTGATGAGACCCTCCCCACCCCTTTCTGACCACGCCTCGCTCATTGGCGTCCAATTCAAATCAACAAGTTTCCCTGCCGCACCCTGTACATGTCTCCTCTTACTCTTCTTCAGCATCTTCTAAATCGTAGTACGGCTCGTCTTCAACTTCTATTTCAACAACACAACGACGATCCATATCTACAAATTTGAATCGTTCTATAGTTTCTACTGCGTAAGGTGATTCGCGTACATTCGTATCGATCAGACTACTTATTGCATCATGCAATTGTAATTCACGGGGATTTGGGTTATTTTATTTTAATTAAAATTCTATGAAAATGCTAAGGGATGACTAATGTTTGTTATATTGATGTGAGCCATGTTAGCTGCCGCCATTGCAAAATGCTATGAACTAAATTTATATAAAAATGTACTTCTTATCAATTAGTCAGCTGTGCATATAGTATTTAATGACAAATACAGTGATTATAATCGTTTTCTGAAATTGAATCAAATGAGCACAACATATGTCGTTCCGTGCTTATTGCAACACCCTGTATATAAATAACTGTACAAGTCGAAAGGCCTGTCTAAACAGTACAAGTCGGTCGATGAACCTTTTTTCCTATCTTTCACCGCTCAAAAGTTAGTTATTTTGGCTAAATGAAATTTGGGACGAACTTCAAAGTCAAATTGCACCCTTTAAAGTTGAAGTTCCCCCGCAACAGACAGTGTTGTACTCCAGGGGATCTACACACTAACAAAGTTTCATCAGGATCTGCAATTTACAGTTCGCGAGCTTCCTTTGTGAGTCCTGCGAACAGAGCAGGCAAGGTACAATACCATAAGATTAAGAGTTTCGATTAAAGAATATACAAAGAACATCGCTGTATTTGTATAATAGTTCCATCAATTTATACCCATACTGATATACATACCTTTGCACTTCTTTTTCTCGATTTGTAAAGCTCTGACGTATATGCCAACACTATTTTACAACTTTTGTTCCAGAAACCATTAATATTATGATATCGTTCATATATTTCCGTAAGCACATGTATACGGTCTGTGTCTAGACATCAAAGGATGTAAGAAGATGAATACGAACGCAAAATTGCATTCTATCCAAGTTAGAGCGCTTGGAAATATTCAGAGCTTTTCTGAGAGGTTTGCAGTCACTAAATGTAATACAGAAGGTATCTGGGATAAAAAAAACTGTAATTTTGCGCCATGTTCATATATTTCTCTAAGCACGTGCATACGGTCTGTGTCTAGACGTCAAAATAATGATATGAAAAGAAATATGAATATGCATACAATATTGTTCTCTATTTAAGTTAACGGGCTTTGGAATATTTAAGGCTTTTCTGAGAAATTTGTGATTCTGCGCCATGTATCAATACACAACAAAAAGAAACAAACTGCTGGCTTATTTACTAAAATAAAAACAAATCTAATAATGGCAATAAAATCAGCAATGAAGTGGATATTACTTGTCCTAAAAAACTTTTGGTGCCGTTTCAGTCTTAGAACAAATGCTTAAAATGTGCACGCGCGTGAAGTACAGTGCGTTTTTGTACTGCGCTTTATAGACTCTTGCATTCCTTAAAAAATTCTGAATGTATGATGAGTATATTAGTTGTCACACGGCACAGATGTCCCCGTTCTAGTCCGACATGTTGATTAAAATTTAATCAAAAGTTTGTAAAGTGCACCAGAAGTTTAACGGAACTTCACCGTGCTGCAAGAGTATAATAGTAATATCTTTTAGTTAGGAGCACATCTCATTCAATATGTGGCACCAGCAATGTGACTCCAGAAGGTTTATTTGGAAGGGCACTAAATAGCACAGACCTTCTAGAGAAATAGGATGGTGGTTGTACCAAAAACATAAACTTGATTGATTTAGATTTATTTTCAGTACGTTATGAAGATACTGGTGACTGCATTCGGACTGTAGATAAATCATATTGTCTGAATATTTGGGCGAAACATGGCGAAACATTCTATATGTTAATAGCAAGGTTTGTACCCCATTTTAAAATTGACAACCTAACTGGATACTTAGATTTCTGCGGGAAAACCAATTTTTATAATATAAATTTTAAGTTTATAATTGATTTATCAGGGTGTATAAATCACCCGTTTGACAGTACTAGCGTCATTTCCGCTCTGTAAGTTCGGTGCCGGCAAAGCTGATTAAAAGTCGCGAAATTTGGCCTTAAGAAAACCAAATTTGAGAGGAATCGAGAAGAATTTTGATGAAGCAAAAGGTGGTGGTTGAAATTATTGGTCCGAACTGATGACTTTCAATAACATCAAGGCAAATCGTTGTCATTCTTGTGGTGGAGTATTTGCCATAGACTCTTGCGGCAAAGAAAGCATCAAGAAGCTGTTAATATAATTATTATATCTATGTATGCACCAGTCCAGCTTGAATGTCTTCTTAAGCAAATAGCTATTAGTCTAAGTTGGTATGGGAGTTGGCAAATACAGTGTGTCTAATTGTGTTTAACAGGGTTACTCTAGCCTGAGTGCCAGGACTTTTTCATATTAAAGGCAATGGCGAAATCGATATGACTAATCAACTGGTCATATAACCACCTCTATGGATTAGAATTGATTCAGAACTTTTCTAAAAACTTAGGTTAGGTGTAAACTTTAACAACGAAAGCATAGAAAAATGCTATTATTTTGGAAAGGAACTTTTGTTAAATTAGTACTAAAGACGCTGGTTAATATCATAACATATCATCACTTGTTGGTATAACTATGCAAATGTACTGCTATGATATATCATGCTATACATAACCTATAGCCTACAGGATCAAACGCCAACTATAAATTATTTATGTAAATGTATTTTGAACTACTTATTTATTTTGTAAACATGTAAAAATTTAAACTAAAAACTTACTTATTTCATATCTAATTCAAAAAGCGCAAATTATCCGATTGGTTTGCGGTGTATCCAAAACATGGTGGAGGGGTAAATTTCGTGTACTTGTGTACTGTAGTGTCATCTTACAAATGGGGCGTAGCATATCTGTGGAGTAAATGATATTTAATAAATGACGCTAACTGTATGAAAGGAGAATAAAACAGTCTTGAATTAATTTAAAAAAATTTAATAAAAATTATAAAGAATTATCTACAATATATACACATATATTACATATAAATTACACAAAACGACTAAATCATTTGGGTTGCTCTTCCTTTAGCATTGTGCTCTTTCTCTGGCACTGCGTTAATCCCTTGTTAAACATCGGAGAAGCCTACTCAACCTCAACAAGCCGGAATGAAGGTTGTTGTGGATGTCCATGATTGGCAAAAGGTTGAATCATTGTTCAAAATATTATTGAGTATTGATATAACACAGCATCCGCATAGGTCGACTATGCGTCTCGTCCACCGCGGCCGCTAGGACCTATTGTAGATCGGATGTTATCTTTAACGTTAATTCAAGAACTTCAGGCCCTTAAGGTAATAAGGAATGAGGTATATCTCAGGTCTTCCTTGGAAAGGCCAACCTTCCCAAAGATGTCATACAGGATTCTCGTTGTGGCGGGCAGTGGCAGAATATATGCCCAACTGTCTCTTCATCCTCCAGACACAGCCGACATTCAGTCTCTTCAGAGAGCCCAAGTATGCATAGGTGATTTCTGAGTTTACAGTGACACTTTTACGATAAAGTTCTAGCAGTTTCTGGATTCTGACATGATTAAACGATTTTTATGCATATACCATACCAGGACAATTGTTCCAATGTTGGAGCTCTTTTTGATGCGGCCATGCATTGATTTGCTGTTTAGCTACCGTAGGTGCTATGCCAATGGCAGGCTCTGGTCCCTGGAAATACTCCGCAGTACTCTTTTTTGCAAGAGTGTCTGCTTCCTTATTGACATGAATGAGTGAGTGCCCAGGTACCCAGATTAGGGATAGATTATTTGCCGTCCCCATTGTGTTTAGGGTGTTTTGCCAGCTCCAGATCAGCTTCGAGTTGCATTTATGCACCTCTAGCACCGCCTGACTGTCGCTGAACATTTTTAGGCATTTGTGTCTGACGTTTTTATCCAAAATCTCTCTAGCACACATCTCAATGGCATAGATAATATTACCTCATATTCGTATTACGGTAAGTTTCACTTGTGCTCTTTGACGTGTACTTTATAAATCACTATTTTGTGAATAATTTTGACTTATTTTGACTGCTTTGTCATTAAAGACTGTAGCAATGTTTTTGTCCGACCGTTGAGTTTTCTGTTCAATCTTGCGTTGCAAACAACAACATATCCGTCCGTTTGGAAGATTTCACGTGTCTGTCCTGTCTTGAAATCTGGTAGTCTTGCTGATGTGAAGAACTACAGACCTGTCTCTATTCTGTCTAATTTTTCCAAGGTATTTGAATCCGTAATACAGAGTCTTATTAAGTTTCCAGTGGCATCCCATATTTGCAATGAGCAACATGGCTTTGTTGGTGGGCGTTCGACGGTGACTAACCTGCTGAGTTTCACACAATATGTGACGCCTGTTGTTGATGGCAGAGGCCAGGTGGATGTGATTTACACCGATTACGCCAAAGCATTTGACCGCCTCGACCACTGCATACTGCTTCAGAAACTGACAGCGTTTAGCTTTCATGGCTTGTTGTTGAAGCTCCTGCAATCGTATTTGTCCAGCAGATTTTTCTATGTAGCATTTAATGGACATACATCCAAAAACTTTGCGGCAACTTCTGGTGTACCTCAAGGGTCCCATCTGAGGCCTCTGATGTTCTTAGTGTTTATCAATGACCTTGTGCAGAGTGTCGACTGTAAAATATTGTTGTTTGCCGATGATGTAAAATTATTTGCCTCCATTTCTTCTTTCGGGGATTGCAGGCGCTTGCAATCGTGTTTGGATGGTGTTTGTCGGTGGAGTTGTGTCAACAGATTAGATCTGAATGTGAGTAAATGTAATACTGTGTCGTTTACGCGTAAAAAATCGCCTATCAAATACAAATACACAATTGCCCGAGCCGAACTTGAACGCATCATGAATATCAGAGACTTGGGTATAGTTTTTGATAGTAGCCTGCAGTTTTCTGGTCACATCCATCAAATTGTCTCTGATGCAAATAAAATGTTAGGCTTTGTTTTGCGAACATGCAGAAATTTTAATGACCTTAGAGCCGGAAACGTGTTATACAATGCATTGGTGCGGTCAAAGCTTGAGTATGGCAGTGTAGTATGGAACCCGTTCTATGAGGTGTACGTTGATTCTCTGGAAAACGTGCAGAGGAAGTTTCTGAAGTATTCTGCTTTCAAAACTGACGGTAATTATCCTGCCAGGGGCATTTCACAAAATATACTTTTAAGCAAATTCAGTGTGCATTCTTTGCGATGTAGACGGTCGCTTTGTGGATTAAAGACATTGTATGGTATTGTGCATGGATCCATTCACTGCCCGGAGATTTTACATAATTTAAATTTTCTTGTCCCGAGATTATCTGCGCGTCTTGTTCCTACGTTTCAGACAATGTTTTCTAGAACAAATCTAATGTTGAAGTCACCCATAAACTTTATGTGCAGCACTTATAATACTTATGCCATTCATTGTGACATTTTTAACTGCACTTGTGAAGAATTACTACAGGCGTATATAGATACGGCTAGTAATTAGACGTGTTGTATACTGTTGGTATTGTGAATTTTCTTTGTATTAGAGTGTATATTTATTTTTATTTTTTTACATTTATATTGTTTTTTCTTGTTTATTTCTTTAATTTTTGTCCTTAATTTGGCTGTAGCTGTTGGACAATAAATCATTATTTATTTATTTATTTATTTATTTATTTATTTATTTTCCATCAAAATACGCCAGCCAGTCCAATATTCTGGTGTCCTTAGTCTGCGTTACCTACTTCTTACTACCAGTAGGTATTTCTTGCACAAATTCTTTTTTTTTTCCATTTTTGTCGTCTTTGCATGTGTTATATTCCTTACATAAATTTAATTTTATCCGTCTTTTGCCTTTTATTTATGCAAAGAATTTGTAAAAACACTGCTACTACCCGACTTTTCCGCAGTCTCTTTGCTTGTGAACTGTTAGTCACCAGGAGGGGCCTCCTCTGTGTGGAGCGTGTCCTTGTAATAATGCTTGTAGTTTTGTTTTATGTTCCAATTTTACAAAACTTTTGGTCTTGATTTAACAGTAATTAACACTCCACTACTGATGCTTATCAGAACTTAACTGTGATTCTCGCTGGCTGCCTGTACATACAGTATGCAGCGGTTCGTCTCGTAATGAGATGCTTTCATGCTTTTATGAAAGCTAAAGATCGCAGATTTGCTTATTTTTGCTCAACCTGTACGGACTTTAAATTACAACTTTCAATTATAACTTCAATTAGTAAGCTGAATGATTTGCATCGGTGGTAAGCTCATTGCAAGAGGACGCAAAATTATTGAAAACTACAACTTCTACTAAAGTTAATGAGCTGCAGAGTACTGAAAAAGTTATTTAGCTTCATCAGGTATTTTATGTGCGATTTAAACCACGTTGGGTGTACGCCCGTGCTGACGCTCCAATTTTTGGAAGGTAATTGCACTAAGACATGGAGTTAAATGGTAAATACCGTTTAGGTTATTCAAATTAGTTAGATAACAATCAGAGCAAATCATTTTGTAACAATTTCGGGGCACAAATGGCTACGAATGCTTCTCCACCATACATTAAAAAAAATCTACTGATGCTTAAATTTAACATGTCCAAAAAAGCAAACACCAGAAATGTTGAATGTTTTCTGGTAAAAATATAGAGCGTCGAAAATTCCGGCTCCGCCACCACTTTTGTTCGTAAACTAAAATGCCTGTAAAATTATGGGCCTTAAAACTTTTTGGGTAACAATAATAGTATTTAAGTTTGCTGTTATTAAAATAATATTCCGTGAGTCAAGAAAATTAAATTAGTAAGTAATTTAATTGTGTGACATTTGTGTACACTAATAATAAAAAAAGGTTTAATAACCTTCAAGGGAGGCTCGTATTATTTTGCTTATTAATGTGGGGTGGTGATTTGAATGAAAATACTGTACGCAATACTTGTTTAGACGTGTAATCACACTGACGGGTCGACGTGGCGTTATTTTAAAAGTTTCCGGCATTTTATGTCCGCTTAAATTGGATAATAATGCCGTGGGTGGCACCAGCATCGTCAAACGTTTCGTCTCAAATTAAAAAGCGATCCTCGCAGCGACTATACAAAATAGCTTAAGCATTTTATTAATATTATGAAGGTATTTTTACAAAATCCGTATAATTTAATTATTAGCTCCTACAAGTTAATATTATACTTACTTGTGTCACCGTGTTTGATTTTTAGTTAATTAATCATAAGGCTGTTTTATAAGTTTTTTCATTTTGTATAGGTAACTAATTCTTTATAATTGTTTATTTATGTCGAACAATAAACACTACACTTTAGAATTTAATATATCCGTTGATTCACGGAACCCATCCATTAAAAATTTTTGAATTTGCATATATTTCGGATTTTCAAACTTCGGCATTTAGTATACTTGGCTGTGATCTATTTAGAAGAAATAACACCGTTGGTGTCGATGTCATACTTCCGAAAGTCATGGCCAACTTTGATAGTATAAATAGAAACCTATATCTTTTGTTGCATTTTTAGATTCTATTCGGCATTTTAAAGCTACTTTTGCTGGCACCTTTTTACCTATGGGTTACCGTTTTAGAATTATTTTGACTTTCCTGAAAAGAAGCAAGAAAAATATTTGATGTATTAAAGCTGGCTAGACGAAATTATACAGGCTGTTCCACAACCTACAATCTTAGCAGTAGAAGTTATTTTTCCTAAATGTAACCGC
Source organism: Cetonia aurata (assembly GCA_949128085.1). Taxonomy (NCBI): domain Eukaryota; kingdom Metazoa; phylum Arthropoda; class Insecta; order Coleoptera; family Scarabaeidae; genus Cetonia; species Cetonia aurata. The sequence goes on along the minus strand of OX421888.1, from coordinate 31,073,531 downwards.
AGTATATATTTACATCATGTATGCAGACTATCGCTTCGTCTAGTATTAGTGATTTTCAGCAAATGTAGTTTGGATTATTTTATTAATAGTAGGCGGTTAAAAACAATAAAATTATAATTTTACATAAAAAAATGATATTTACAAAGTGCAAAACATAAAACACCAAAATTATAATAAAATTAAAATATATACAACATTTTAATGTTATTATAATTTTGGTGTTTTATGTTTTGCACTTTGTAAATATCAATTTTTTATGTAAAATTATAATTTTATTGGCTTGCGTTCTCTTGCAATCACTTTAAAATTCTGTCACAAACACCATTTCTTGTCATCTGTTCTATTTGCTCAGGATCTATGCTGTTACGTGCGTTTCTTCTTCTCTTCGCTCTAATTCTGAACGCTCCAATGTTTTATGTGTCCACATAAATAAAAATCTAAGGGCGTTAAATCTAGAGATCTTAGTAGCCAAGCCCAAAGTCCATTACGTCCAAACCACCCATCGTAAACTATTGTGCTGAATAAGCGATCTACCATATAGGAAGAATCAACTGGTGCCTCATCAATTTGGTACCAGCAATCTCTCCGATCTAGCAAATTTTTTGTTTGATCTTTTTTATCACGGCAAGCCGTTTCTAGAATCAGCACATATGAACGTTCTCATTTTACGCGAGCTGTCTAGCGTGGCTCACAATCCATGATTGTCCGAGTTAGATTTGTGACTGTATTACCGGCGTACGCGGCGGTCGTCTTGTGGGTTGAGATTTTGCTTGTGACCCCTAGGGAGCGCACATCCAAGTTCTTGTTTTCTTAACAGGCGATAGTGGATAATGGTCGTTTTTCCTTTGGTATTTTTATTATATCATGGCAAGCCGATTCTGGAATCATCTCATATGCAGTCGCGCAATCTCGCTCTACAGGATATCTAGAGTGACTTACGCTGCTTGTGGGATGAGAGTTAGGCTTATGTACATTGGAGAGCGTACATCTAAACGTTTGATTCTCTAACAGGCGATTGTGGAAGTGGATTTGTACTTGGACTGACCCTGATGATGCCTGGTAGAGAGAAACTCGAGTGCATTTCTAGTATCCATCCCCTTTCATTGTTTTTACTGGTATGGTGATTCAAACAATAAACCATGAGCTCCGCCATGGTGGTATTTTTCGGTTCTTATTCTAGTTACCCATTTTTTCTTTAATGCTGAGATACCTCTTGAGAATGATTGTTTTTATTTGATGTCTACTTGAGCTAGACAAATTAGAAAGCGTTTTCTATGGTAAGGAGATTCGTAATAGCTCTCAAAAAATTGCAGCAAAGACGGCCCAATTTAAGTTAATCTAATAGGTACTTATATGAAAACACTGCATTATAATTCTAAACCACATTTAAATTTTTAATTTACCTTTATCACCCGAAACAACTACCCACTTAAAGGTCTTTTTGACCAACAAAGCGTCGCATCCCTTTAATACTATGTTTTGTGCAAAGAACGACCACGGAAGCCTACGTGGAAGCATTATTAATTCAGGCACGTTTTAATTTAGGTTATTATTTATTCAATAGAGGGCTTGCTTATTTTATTTTGCATTTACAATAAACCGATACAACCGTAATTACTTTAAGGAATAATCAAATTATTTGCTTGCACAACTTGAAATACTAAACAAATTACGGCAAGTATCTGCGTAACAGTTTTCAATAGAATGTAATATTTAATCAAAAAATTTACTTACAAGTCAAGATAAATATTTTATCAAACTGTACTGTCTTTTCCCATTAAAAATAGATGCTGTTGTTCCAAAGGAGTGGTATAACAAATGATAATAATCAATAAAATGGAATGTTTGTTTTTAGAATATACTTTAGCAGTGGTGCATGATATGTCGGCATATTAAGAATAATTTACGAATAAATAAGTTACCAACTTGCATCATTTAGAATGACATGCCACCGAAATTACACTGCAATTGTTTCTGCAATATATACTGGAATAGTAGTTTCTTGTGACATCAAAAATTGACTAAGTGATAAATTGAATTTCTGCGCAAACTGAGTTAATATAATTAGTGTATATTATTGAATTAATATTTAAAATACTGCATGAAATTCAAAGTATCATTCTATGTGAAGTTGGCAGGATTATTTCATTGTAACTAAGTATACCGTTGGAGTTTCTTTCATGTAGATATTGCATATACCTACAACGTAAAGCACTTAACTACTTTGATTAGGTATTTATCTCGAAAACGCTGCACTTTAGTAGAGAAATATATCAATATATAAAATCTGGTGGAAAATAAAATGTCATTGTGGAGAGTGATACCGTTTTCAGATTTATTTTGTAACTAGCTACATTTTTTTCCATTTCTTACAGAATTTTAAACCACGGAATAAAGAAAGTAATTTTTATGATTTAAAACTAAATAATTTGAGGGTGCAACCAAACATTAAAATGACCAGTTTGTTTTTTAAATGTCTAAGTCTCGTAACTTTTATTTCCCACTTCATCAATTGATGACTTTATATTCTTGGATTTGAATCTTCAATTTTAATTGCCTCCAATTTTTGTGTGTCTTCAAATTTAGCTTATGTAATCCCACTTTATTGTTAATTTATTAATCAGTTGAATTATATAGTAGATCTGTCTGTGATGAAATGGAAAATAAAGGCCAGAAAGTTTAAACGTTAAAAAAAGACGCTTTTTATTTTAATTTTTGACTGCATTCCCAAATTGCTATGTAGTTTTAAATCCTAAAAAGTTCAGGGCGTACTTCTAGCCAATTCAGTAATCTTTATGCTTTGCTCATCTCATTTATTCTTGACAGTATGAACAATACATGTTACTTATTATCTTTTCTAACTTATAGAAATGCATATTCCGTATTCTTGGCGAAGTTGTTATCTCGTTTCTTTGATAAATTTGTTCGTTCACAACTTTAGGTATATGCGTTGGGCGTTAATCAGTGTCACTTTAATAGGGTATACTTGACGGTCTGTAGTATATATATATCCAAGTTTCATTTTATGATAATCTTTCATGACAGTTTAGACGAAATAAAAAAGTAAATTCTGCATCCGAATATCTAATAATATACAGGATGTATATTATTTGTATTTGAAAAACCGAACTTTTCCAACTTTGAAGATGATGTAATTGCTCATCGAATTTTTGACATCTGTATGCGATAAATTAATTGCCAATGTGGATTTCGAAAGTACCATTCTTTTGCTTCCGTCTACCCCAGAAGCGCTTACCACCAGTCGAAAATGGGTGAAAGGCGCAGTATTGAAAATAAGGCTACATATTTCAAAATCTTCAGAATAATCAAGATATTACCACGAAATTATTATTATTAATATTTTAAGTAAGTTAGTATCTTTTAAGTAAGTTAAGTTGTATAGGATCGCCGATTTACGTCCACTGATCAAAGTCGCTATGTTAAAGAGTGGGGAAGAGTGGAAGTAAGTTAGAGAGAAAGAATTGTAGTAGCGCAAAGAGCTTTTAAAAAGAAAGAGCAGTTGTTAATTAGTTTTTCTGTTCAACAACGCATTAGAGTCGATCAAGGTAGGTACCCTCCAAAATTTATTTGATATTAGTTATTCTAGCAGCAATGGGCGAGTTATCCTCAGTTACCCCTCAGTTAACTCTGGAGTCCATAGCACTCCATGAACTAGTAAGCTTAGTGAAGAACACACTACAAAACAAGGAAATGATGCTGGAGTTTTAATCGACATCGAAAGTGCAGAGGTGTGGAGGGCACTTGTGTCGACTGGATAGACCTTATGCTCAAGGAGAGAGTGGCTGAAGACACGGTCGCAGGTGAGACTCTGGCGGCCTGGGTGGCTAAGTGCTCAACGAGTGCCGACATAGGGTACTGGGCTACGCGTATAACTAAGTCATTATTGCGCGAGGTAGACATAACATCATGGTCAGAGAACAACTGCTTATTAGAAGGCTCTGAACATGCTTAGCAGATGGACGGAGTTCAAAGGACTGAATATCAGTGCCGATAAGACCAACATCATGGCCTTTACCCGTCGACAAAAACAAGAAGGACTAAGTTGAAGGGGGTTAATATAGAGATGGTGGGGCAGGTAAAGTACCTTGGAGTAAGACTAGACTCCAAACTTACCTGGAATTAAGATTTGGATAAAATTACCAAGAAAGCGGTGACAGCATTAACATTTGTCAGACGTTTACATAGGAAGAAATGGGGCTGAGACCAGATATGTTGAATTGGATATACAGCATGGTGGTGAAGCCAACAATGACGTGTGCGGTTTCGGTATGGTGGACAGAAACGTGTCAAGTGAACACCATTCGAAGCTGAGCAAGGTGCAACGATTTGCCTGCTTAGGAATAACGGGAGCAACGCGGACTACGCCAACAGCACCAATGGACGGACTCTTGGGTTTGCCACTACTGCACCTGGTTATACTGGGGGAGGCAACGACGGGGGCATACAGGCTGCAACACTTAACGACTCCGAAAGGGATTAAAACAAAACACATGTCAATAACTTAGCATGTGGGAAGGGGGCTGTTGAAAATGCGGACCAATCACATGCCAGTTAGGTATAGGTATTGGAGTCCCTTTACGGTGGCTATACCAGACAGACGAGAGGAAGCTGCTAGGTACGCACTTGAAATCAAAAAGCAAGACTTGGTCTGGTACACGGACGGATCTAAGACGACTGATGGTGCTGGTGCTGGGATATACTCTCAGAAAGAAAGGTACAGCTACGCATTGAGGGAGTATGCCGCGGTGTTTCAGGCAGAGGTGGATGCTATCCTTCATAATAAATGTGAAAGCGGTAACCAATACACATCATGTCAGACAGCCAAGCGACACTAAAGGCATTACTGAGCAGGAAAGTGTCATCCAGACTGACAACGAAGTGCCTCGATGCAGTGGTGGAACTTTCGGACTGGGAGAAGGTCTCCTTGACTTGGATACGAAGCCATCAAGGGATCGTTCGCAAAAAACTCGAAAAGAGAAGGTTAGAGATGAAAATGTACAGGCCAGAACTTTTTTTCGGGATTACAAAGCAAATGGCCCGGAAACATATAGGCGACATATAGTCCGGCCCAAACAGCAAGAATACTGGAGAAACATATCCGGTATAATACATGGTTTAGGGAAACCATGCCGGAAAAGAGCTAGTGAACTGATGCAGCTCAGCAGGAAGCGGCTCTGCAGTATCACGCGCCTAATAATCGTACATGACACGGTGAAAGAACACTTGCACAAAGTTGGAGTAATTGACAGAGATCCAAAGTGTAGACTTTGAGTAATAGAACCGGAGGCAGCCGATCGCATACTGTGCGACTCCGAGGCTCTAGATCACAAAAGGCAAAGCTTTTCTGGGAGACCGAAAGGAGACCACGAGATACACTTTACCCATTCGGTGAGGGACCTGTACAGATTAGTAGAGGAGCCCACCATGTGAGAGTGGGTGGCTTGAATACACAGACGTTGCACAATAAGCCCGAAGGGTGCAGTGCTTTGTCGGTGATCATAGGTCGGACGAGTCTGCTTTGTAGAAAGAAAACCCTGAGTCCAAAAATTCAGTTTTTTTCTAACCACGGAAACTCCTAACTAACAGCTACCGTGTCAATGTATAATTCGAATTTATTTTCTTGTTTCTTTGTTTGTTGCTGGCCGATGCTTCGGGTTGTGGAATACATTTCGGCACTTTTAGGCATTGACATCTATTGAAATATTGTACCGCACGGGATTTTTTACATGCCATACATCGCATTGGCACGGGACCTGCGGTTTTACGTCCTATTCGAGATATCCCACAATTCTAGAAGTAATACAAGTTGAAAAAAAAAGTCAAAGAAGAAAAATGTTAAGGCAACAATTTCAATGTGTAGTTCACAAAATGTAGTTAACACTTATTAAGTGATTATTTCAAAACCATGATTGTTCACTTAGCAATTATATATTTCTGCCAATGATTCATGCCTTAATACTCCAAACCTATTAAATCAACTATCTTTTATGTCTTTCAGTATATAGAGAAAAGTAATCTTTTTCCGTATTTGATGCACATATAGTCATAGAAAATTACATGACACATTAGCACGTAGCGATTTTATATCGACTTGGAGTCAGACATTTCCGAGGCTTATGACAAACTCTATTGTCTGCGCAAAAATGTATGTAAGTGGGATGCAATGCGGTTCGCTAGCGCTTCAGCGATCTAAATCAGAGCGTATTCAACATCGTTGCCGGCGCCACCACTTGAACCTTTAATGCCATAGAGCACATCCTTTACGCCAGTTTTGCTGCATTACATTACTTCTCCTGTGAATAATAAATAGGCTGTAATAACGAAAACACGTTGAAGCCGTGACATTAACAGGTTAATTAGACGTAATATATAATATATTCTCTTGAAAGAGGAAACTTATATTTTAGTAAAAAAACATCGTTTGCGAGATACCTCATATAATTTCAAAGTATCAGTGTTGATGAATGTTGATTGAATAAAACTTGATATAAGCGACAGTAACTTTATTGATTTTACATCGATCGCTTCAATTGTAATATAGAACTTAACAATGTACCTGTGTGTACAACTTGGTAAAACGAATGAGAGAGAGTACGTTAATGACGGTTGGTAGGTTAAAAATTATAATGCAATTGCGCATTGCGCACTAATAGCAAGGCAAGTGGGTTGTATACTTTTAGGCGTAAAATTCCTAATAAATTGCATGAACTTCAGAACAATCAGCATGGTGCCCCAGGGCATTAATCAATTTTAATTCATTAGTTTTTCCCCATGTATTCTTTTCAATAACTTTATTAAGTAGGATGCTTTTCCTAGCTCATGGAAAACAAAGTTGTTGACTTTTATGCATAATGGTGGTTCTGTAAACAACATTAAGAATTACAAGGCCAGTATTTATTAAAATATTTGAGAATATAATTAGCGAATTCATTATGTCCGAAACTAGAAACTAAATGATACCTCAACAACATGGGTTTTGTAAAAATAAATCAATCATTACTAATTTAATGGAATACAATGATTTTTTGTTCCCTGTTTAGCAGGTCCATATAATCTACATGAATTTTCAGAAGACGTTTGATAAAATTAATCATATAGCACTTATTTCCAAATTGAATCTCTTCGGTTTTCAGGGTGACTCGCTTAGATGGACTCATTCCCATATCACAAAAAGAGGCCAAGTGATTGGTCTGAATTAAATTAGTTGAAATTTGAAATCACTTCAGTGGTTCCCCGATGTTTCCAATTGGGACCAACCAACTTTTGCTATATGTTGCTCATATAAAGTTATTTTGTAAAATAAATATATACCACTCTCGCAGATTTCGTCACAGAAATAAATTCAGATTTCGACAGCATTAAATTCACTGTAGAGGATGAGGTGAACATACAACTTACGTTAACTTAGTAATTAGAAATAATAACAAGTTAGAAATAGACATATATAGAAAAAAAAAACCAACAGCAATAGATTTCTAACGGCTGATTCAAATCACTGTCAATAACATAAAATTGAAGGCATTAATTTCTTAATTAATAAAGTGATAAAATTCCCACTTAATAAGATAAGATTTTATAGAGAATTACAGTCGCGATTTCAAATAGCTACTCTTCTACGGATATACTTCGGCATCTAACGAAAGTTTAATACAAACATTATGTGCAATGTTCAATTGAAACTCTCGACAAAAAATTTATTAAAACGTCCTTTTACAGGATTCCGATATGCATAATATGATCACGTTTTACCCTCTACAAAACTTTTAGGTGACCCGAAAGATAAACCGAACGACAATAAAAGGTGGGGTATTTATAAAATAAAATGTGGGAACTGCAATAAAGTTTATATTGGAGGAACAAAGCTAGATTTAAAAAACATGTAGCACATTATCCTATGGGAGATTTGAATCATATAGCATTGCACAACATATTAACGTTACAACCCATAAAATTAAAAATGAAAATCTTGAATTATTGAAAAATGTAACATTGGAACAATGTTCCTGTGTACTGCGTTGTTGTGCTACTGTTTAGTACTTACTTTTTGCTACCTTATTTACCTGCTTTCACTTACTTACTGACTTTTTATAAAGCTTACTACTTATTACTTTTACGTTGACCCTTGTATGTCTAAATCGCAGCGTGGGGAGATTCGCCTCGTGGTCGTATGGCGGATCTGTGCAGGCCAGTTGTGAAACGGAATGTCACAATCTGGTGTTGATTTGAGCTCGTTATAATAATGTTTCAACCCCAGAGTAGTAGCTGTTAGTGTGAGAACGAGGCACTCATGGGTTACAATCGGGAATGTGCAACAATTTAAACAGTGAAAGTGTGTTTCAAGTCGACCATTTATTACCATAAAAAAGTGTGAAAGACATTAAGTATGTACAACGACAAAAACATGTGCGTGCAATATATACAATCGTAACACAAACAAATATTCACGGGGCTTTGGAACGCGTTTTTCTTTTAATTTAGACGCGGAATTTTAACGGTTTTAATTCTGGGGACAACGTGAAATGAAAATCTACATACCAGGGTCGGATCAAAAGTTCGCGGACGGTTTTAACGTGCTATGTCGGACCAGCAAGCTGTGCCGGTGTCAACTGCCAAATCAGGAATAACTTGAAGTGCCTGTGTTACTTCGGAAGCTATGCCAACGCCAACTGCTGAACCGGATATAACTCGAAGTTCCTGTGTTACGTCAGAAGCTATACCGACGCCAACTGACCTGGAGTGAGTTTGGAGAATGCTTTCGTTATCGTCAAACGCCCGGTTTATATGCGCTGCAACAGTACCCCACGTGGTCCCGATGGTGTGAGCTGGGCGTGCGTGAACGAATATACCGTCTGCGGAGACGATACTTGCGTCGTAAACAAGAATAAATAAATAAAAACTTAATGAAACAAAATAACATGCGGTAGTAACCCTACCGACTATGGGAAAGTCAATCAAAAGAAAAAGAATTAATTATTAATTCATCTTAAACCACAACTTACACTAAAATAGATTTTCCAATAGAACGGCACGTTGCACCATCATCGAGATTGCTTAAGAAACCATGTATTTGAGGAAAGACTCTAAGAATTTATTGAATCGGGAAAATGCCCCTCTGCACAACACGGTGATGATTAATTAATTGTGGTAAACACATTAAACGTGTTTACCACGGAAATTTTCCGTGGGTCAAGCAGGCGTAGCAGTAGGTCTTAGACTAGGGATAACAAAGCGTGTTTAGATATTATACTGGCTTCTTAATTCATTCGGGATTCGGTTGAAGATGGAAATACACGAATATCCTAAACAACTGTCCCGAATTAATAAAATCATGTAGCGCGAAGTAATCGGATGTCTTGTGTGTCTGTTCCTACCTGCAGTCCACACATATTGTTGAATCTTAGTTTCTGTTAGTATTTCTTTAATAACAGTAATTTATAGCGTTTCTTTTTTGTAATTTCATTGCATATATGCCTTAAGATGGAAATCAAATTGATAGTATTTGTTATATCATTCAATAGTTTTTATACCATTATTATTTTCACTTGTATTTCCTAGAAAAATGGGTAACTAACCGTCATAATAAAATTCCTTGGGTAACTGCCGAAGTAAAAGCATCGAGTAGTAAAATAAAAGACCTATACTATTTAAAGCTACAGTACCCCTGTCTTTAGGACCTCTATACTGCTGCTCGTAGGGATTATATTAAATTAATACAAGACAGTAAGCGTCGCTACTACGCCGATAGAATACTAAATTCAGGTAATCCAAACCAAGAAGCATGGTCTGTCATCGCGGTATTAACAAATAAGAAAACAGCTAACAGCAATATTTCCTTGCATCTGAATGACATGATGCTAGAGTGCCCTACTGCCGTAGCAGAGCAATTTAACCAGTTCTTTATACACGAACGCAGCAATGCCATGCTGATTAGATGTAATGTTGGACACTAAACATTACATCTAATCAGGCACTGTTCCGCCTAATACTAATTTTAGGTCAATGGGCGCTTTTTCATTTTTAGAGAATGAGACTCTTAACTTATTCTATCGTCTAAAGAATACACATAGCGCGGCTCATTCGTTTCTGAACGAAGTTATTAATTGTTTAGACGCTGGTGAGTATCCAGCGGGAGTGTTCTGTGACTTAACACGCTGCTTGATTGCGCTTTTGATTGCGTTGACCATGGGATATTGGTGGGAAAGCTCGAGAGTTATGGCGTGAGAGGGGTTGCTGCTGATTGGTTTCGATCATTTCTATCTGACCGCGCGCAGTATTTTAAAGTTTCGTTTAGATCGGGAAGTGTCAACAAGTCCTTTTATTCTTCTGTTTTACCGACGTGTTTGGGAGTACCTCAGGGTTCGGTTCTAGGCCCAATACTGTTTTTACTTTTTATTAATGACATAGTAGATTTCATTGACTTTCCTTTGTTTTTATATGCCGACGACACAAGTGCTGTGGTCTCTGGAACCAATCCTGCACAGATTCGCGATCGCCCAAATGTTCTCCTGGTCGAACTGTGTGAATGGTTTAAACGCAGTAAACTTCACATTAACGTTTCAAAAACTTTTTTTACCTTTTTTCACACTTTTCAGTCGAGGATGAATTTTGATGTAAACATTACCTTGAATGGCAACCTATTAAAACGCGAAACTTCCTCTGACCTGCTTGGGGTGCTTTTGTATGAAACACTTAGCTGGTATGATCATTGCCGCCAATTAATACATAGTTTAATTACGTCGTGCTATCAGATCCGAAATCTTAAGACAGTATTGAATCACAATTCTTTGGTGACATTTTATTACGGTCGGCTTTACACCAGAATGTCCTACGGTATCGTCTTTTGGGGCTCTTCACCGCATGCGCACGATGTTTTTCTTGCCCAAAAACGAATAATTCGTTGCATCGCAGGCGTAAGTAGCAATCAAACATGCAGACCATAGTTCAGGAAGTTTGGTATATTGCCTGTGCCTAGCTTGTATTTTAGAAACCCTAGTGTGTGTTTGCAAAAATAGCAATAGATTTCGGCTAAATCCGGATGTTCATTTATATAACACGAGAAGTAGAGCAAATTTCAGACTGCCTCTAAATCGATTTGAAATAACCAAAAGATCTCCGATCTCGGTTGGACTTCGGCTTTTTAACTTGTTGCCCGATGCTATTAAGGGACCAGAAACCTTAAAGAGATTTAAATCTGCTTTGCAAAATCTTTTGCTTGAAAATTGCGTTTACTCGCTTGACGAGTATTTGGTTATTCCATAGGTACAATAATGTTTAATGTCTTTTTTGTTAATTTATATATGTATAATTATTTATCTATATTAAACGCCATAATATGTATGTCTGACTTATCCACTATACTTTTGTATTTTTTGGATAGATATTGCTATGATTTCATGCAACCTAATCTCTACAACTTACAGCAACATACGCAAAGTATTAAATTATGTACCTATATAAATGTATTTTGATTTATGTATTTATCTATTTTGTAAATTCATTGTAAAATCTAAACTAAACACTCACTATATCGTATCTAATTTAAAAAGGGCACGTTTTCATGGATTTTTAGGTATAAAGTTCTTTCGCTGATCGTTCGAACCTGGGTTGATTTAAGGTTTCGTATCGTTGGAAACGATATTCTTCTGGGGTCTGTTTTGCCTTGGAGATATGAAGGTTGTTTAAAACAATTGTGGGGACTTCTTTTTCGATATTTCCCTGAGTTGGTTGTAATTTCGAAAACATCTAGAAATTTAAAAATTTAAACCACATAAGAGTCTTTCCACTTAAGATTTACTTGCCAAGAATGAAGTGTTGTGTATCTTGTGCTAAGATGATGGAAATCCAGTAATTTCGAAGAATTGGGTGGCGTATTTTCTATTCCTGGGGCCAGTAGAAGGAGCTTCGATTCGAACTTAGTAGCTGAGACATCGTAGATTGCTGATTTGGAGCTGAAAAGATTGTTGCAGAACTGCAATCAGTATTTGGAGTATAAGAAAGCAGTTTATCGTACTTCAAGTAAGCGATTATTCATCTTTTGAACTTATAACCGGCGTTCAGAGCGTAAATAGAATTCTGAGGTTAGAGTGTTTTGATGGCACTTATTTATAGGGATTTTTTTTGTATGTAACCGACGTTTGTTGCTGTAAAAGGTTATTGGCAATGCTTGATTTTATGACGGGAGTTTAGCGGGAGATTTGAATTCAATTTTGATATTTAAAAGATATATTGAGTTTAGTTTGGATTAAGATTCAAGGAATCTTATTTTTGTACAATTTAAGTAGTATTTGAACTTACTTACTTACACTGTAAGAGAGAATATTCACTTTAATTGTTCATCATTATTTTATTAACTCGAAATAAACAAAGTAATTTTTACAAAACTTAGTTTTTATTCACTATAATAGAAGAACATCACGAATGAATAAGTAATACAGCTTTTAGTAAAGAAACAAAGATTATAACAAGTCAATTTAAGATAATAATATACTTCTTTGTTTGGAGAGGTACATCCTCCCACGTCCCAAGATTTACTAAGGATCACCCGATTGGTAGGCGGTATACTCAAAAACAGGTAGAGGGGTAGATTTCATTCGCTTGTGTGCTACAGAGGCATCTACTTATTGAGGCATAGCTTATCTGTGGAGTAAATTTAACTTTAACAGAGGACGCTGCATATATGAAATGTTAATAAAACAGTGTTGAATTAATTTAAAGTCAATTTAATAAATTATAAAAATATCTACAAGTTTCGTAGCAATATTGGTGTGGCTGATGGTCCAGTGACTTGCGCGCTTGGCCGTCAGTCACGGGGTCCGGGGTTCGAATCCCAGGGCCTGCTCTCAGAGTGAGGTTTTCGTGGTTTTCCTCACTCCTTGGCAAATGCTGAGAGACAAACACCTTAAGTCGCTCCACGGGCGCAGGCGTAATAATAACTCATGACCGGCCGATGCCCCCTGTAATTGGCGAAAGCTGTTGGGGGATGTAAAGGCATGAATTATTATTATTATTATTATTATTATTATTATTATTATATATCTATCTATCTATAAGGTAACATAATATATACGCATTCTATTATTATTCCTGGCATTATTCTATATTGGCCAGCTTCGCTTATGTTTCGACTATCGTTCATATGCATTTTGAATGCGCGGTGGTGTAAATTTATTGACATTACATTCACGAACGCGTAAGTCTCAAAACTACTATGTATAGAAAATTGTTGTGCTTGTCTTATTACCTATGTATATAACTCTATATAGTAGTATAGACAATTTAATTTAAATCCTTCAGCCATCATTTGTTGCATTCAGGAAAAGTAAGTGTATTTGAAATGACGGAATCGCTATTGTCAAGTAGTTCGGATCCGAGTTTCTGAGAATAAAACTTACACCGCTTAAACTTATAAACCTGTTTGCAAACTTTTGCTCGATATGAAAGACCCTATGAAATTAGAGGTTATTGAAGTTGCTTCCGCCAAGAGTACTGTCAAGAACAGCTACTTTTAACCAATAATTCTAGTATTATATTAGATTTATAACCGAGTACAATAAATGTTTCATGGTTGATATTAAATTCCATATGATTTGTTGTTAAAATAAACACGACAGAGATACAGCTCAAATGAAATTCCATAAAAAAGAAAATTGGGTAGGCGTGATAGCTTTCATACGGATGAATCGTTATTATAAGCTCAGACGGGTCATAATCCTACTGTAATGGGATATTGGGTCAGAAAAAAACTTTCATTTGAATATATTTGCGCCTCCACGACACTCTCAGAAAATGGTATTGTATATTTGTGATAAAATATTTTGCTGCTATTTTATGGTAGGTCGGTATTTGAGTATGCGGCGGAATATTTAATTTTCTCTAAATTGAATATATTACACCCCAAATAAGGTAGAATAAACGTTTATTTTTGGTTTATAGCAGTAGTGTAATTCTGATAACTAAAATATCTTGACCGCTTTTCCAAATTTTAAGAGGTTGCCATATTTTAATTATCGTGTAACCAGACCTTTAACATAAGCCTCTTTAAATGGAGCTGATGTATTTATTCGTACGGTGCGAGCAACATTGATAAAAGCGTACCGCTCGAATAAAATAATAGAATTGCTGCGTTTACTGATATGTGTTTCTCTTAGCTCAATTGTTAAAACATCAATAAGAAGATTAGAATAATCAAGAAAGGGTAATGGAGCAAGACGTGTCAGATACTGACAAATACCGTACATCCAGGATCCACAAAGTACTTGTCCGAGATGCAGGGCGAACGTTAAGCACAGATGGGACATTTATGGACTCGATAAAGACAACGTTAGAGCTTCTGGTTTAGAACTGTTTTTCCGAACCTCAGATGATGAATAACCGCCCAGTGGACACTATTAGCTGCAGTAAACGTTATAATCCAATCTCCTAAGCCGAATGATTGAAAGAAAAAGTTATATCCAGTGTAATTAGTTAGACGACTAAATCGCTCTAACCAGATAAAATGTCCGGTAAGGACGATATATTTCTGTCACTCTTATAACATAGAAGCACGATACTAGTCTCTTACTTGAATAGATTTCACAAAACTAGTCTTGCTTGGAACTATGTGTCAACAAGGTGAACATAAACAAACATTTCCAAAATGGGAAAACTGAAATCATCTTCTAGATTATTTTGTCTAACAATCTTAATGTCATTTCTCTGGAAAACATCAGAAAAGGTGTTAGAAGGTCACATATGCACTCCTTCTCGTACACCAATATGCATATCAAACAGGCAAGTTAACGTATCTGCTAAAATAAATTCAACTTGCAAATGCAGACGTGAGCAGAAGTGAGCACATTAGTTTTTCTCTTAAATATATCAACAACAAGAGCATCAGCATCTGCATGGGTGATAACGTGGTGCATACGCAGGAATCCTTAAGGTACCTCGGGGTGCACTTCGACAGAGACATGAGAATGGGCAGCCATGTCAGGATAACAGCCGAAAGGGCTGGCAAGGCCCTCGCAGGCATGCGCCAACTTATGCCAAGAGTGTGTGGCCCCAGAGAGCGGAGCAGAATGATGTATGCGTCTGTTATTCAGTCCATAATGCTCTACGCCGTGCCAGTATGGCTGAGGGCTATGGAGAAACGCACCCACAGGCAGAGGTTCCTCAGTATCCAGAGGAAAGCTGCCTTAATGATCGCCAGAGCATATGGGACTGTCTCTACCAAAGCTCTTCTCGTATTGGCAAGGACCCCACCTATAGACCTGGTAGCCAGAGGTCAGGCCAGTATTCTATAAGGCAAGGACAATAAAGGGTTGGTCAAGAAACATATCCTCGAAGAATGGCAGAGAAGGTGGGAAGTAGAAGACGGAACCGCTGAATGGACCAAGAGGCTAATACCGGACCTAAGGCCCTGGTATCTCAGAGTACACGGAGACATTGACTACCACCTGGCGCGTACCTCTACCGCTTCAGAATTAGGGAGAGCAACTTGTGCCGTTATTGCGGGGGCTTAGACTCAGTAGAGCATACTTTCTTTATATGCCGCCGGTGGAATGCTCTGCGGGAAAGAGTGGTACAGGAGATGGGAGAATTAACACCGGAGAACCTTGTGGGAAAGATGTTAGTCTCACCTGAGAACTGGCAATGTATAGACCGTCTCTCCAGGAGTATCCTGACTATAAAGGGAAAGGACGAGCAAGAGGACCAGGGAATGACCAACTGGGACACCCTGCAGTAATTGCCTGCTAACATCTAACAACCAGCTGCCTGAAGTAATGCCACCGCAGGCCGCAGGTGTCTTTTCGAAGATTTTTCCCCTCTCTCCAAAAAAAAAATATATATATATAACACTGAATGACGAAGAGGTGCCTGATTTCGATTCAGTTACTGTTGTTTCTTTCCCTATAAATATGGATTCCTACGCATCCAATTAATGAACTTACATATTTCATTAATTTAACGTTTTCCATTTTAATACTATGTCCGGTATCGTCTATGTGTTGTGCCACACTAAGCGGTAGCGTGGTATATCTTCTTTAACCCTGCACTGCGCGCGTTTATCGCTACGTAACAGTGCACAGCTGTGTTTGGATTGCACTAAATTTAATTTAAAAATTATGGTTTTTATGTGTGGCAAGATTATATGTTTTTTTTTTCTCACACGAAGTTCTGTTTGGCGATAATTGGATAGAAAATGTTTTATATCTTCCGGATGTTACCACCGCGTTGTTCTAACCTTTAAGATTTCCCTGCACCAACCCAATTGCTAAACTTTTAAAAAATTTGTTCCAGTCGTATTCAGAATCTGGATTGTTGGCGAGAAATATTTTAAGTGTTGATTCCAGAAATACTGAATGCTCAAACGAAAATCACAAGCGTCCACCATCGCGTTTTCTATGGCACCGAATGGTTTGAATATATTTGACCTACGGAGTTCACACTACCTCATGGCAGTTTTTATTATTATGGGTTTCTTAGTCTCCGAGCCTATCTCGTCTGAATGATGTGTTGACAAGAGAATAACGACATTTTCTTCTTCGGTATGTGAGATGCTAGAATTATGTCTTAGTGAAAACGAAACAAGTTAGATCCTGCTGTTCGAGATCCAAAGGTTATTTCACATGTATTGGCCTTTATCATACCCAAACATGTCACAAATTATATGAGTAATAACTGAGCAAATCACTAGCTGTTAATTAGTAATAATCACCAATAAACTTGGTGCTATCAAGTAAGTCCCGATGATATGTTTAGAGTTCCGCCTTCTCAAAATCGAAAAAGGACTAGACGTGTCGTTCCCTGGAAAAATCCATTTTAGTGTCAATTTTGAGTTTACAGAGAATTAATCTTTAGTTTTTTATTTATTTATTATTGTTTATGACGCGACCCACTTTTCCAATACGTAACAGCGTTGGTTTTATATTCTAAAGTTACAATACCTCTTTCTTCCGGTGTACAGTCTTCTTCTTCAGCTTCTATTGCTTCAAATGCTTCTTCCTCTATAGGCGCATTTTTTTTTATAATGTGCAATTCGATTTCGTGGGTATTCACAAGGGGCCATTATTATTATTGGCAATTTCGAATGTTACCATCAGTAAACGAGTTACATTACATAATACCTACGGCGACCATTTTTAACACTACAGGTCTGCTATATAACCAACCAATAACTATTATTAATTTCAAGTTTTATGAGTTACATATATACTACTTGCTCACCTCATTCAGTCTATTTTCTTTGCAAAAACATGTTTACTATTTACTGGTCTAATGGAGCTTCCTTCGATAACCTACATCTTTTAGATAAGAAACTAGATATTCGGGCCGGTCCACCCGGCCTATTAATTAGTCGTTTGGTGACCGCTTACGCCCCAACTCGGCAGAAAGCAGAAAGTCTGCGCTCCACCTAGAACGCACCATTTATGCCCCAACTCGGCAGATCAGCCAAATATCATCATATACGACCTTAAAGATTATAAAATTTCTCCAACAGCTTACCCTAATTCGTCGTGTCGCTGACATAAACGAATATCTGGTGGAACCTCCTCGCACGCGAGAAGGCCACGTACAACTGCCCATGTTGAAAGACGGGGTTCATCAGACAGATGCCTACGGCGTCGAATGTCTGCCCCTGGGCCTTGTTGATGGTCAGGGCGTACGCTGGTCTCAAAGGAAACTGGCGTCTGCGAAGGACGAAAGGCAACGTGGGGTCGCCTTCCGACGTGAAGTCGACTCTTGGGACGAACACGCATTCGCCGATGAGTCGTCCGTCGCTTTCGATTCGTTCCGCGTCGTGTAGTGTTCGCAGAGGGTTAGAATCAACAGTCGGGTGCCATTGCAGAGGCCGGCCCAGACGTTAAGATTCTTGAGGAGCATCACGATAATGCCCTCCTTCAAGCGCAGTCGGTTGAGAGGGAATCCAGACGGATTGAGATTGTTGAGGTACTCCGGCGTTATCCGCTTCACTCTCTAACTCGGCCACGGTCGAATCGGCGCCGAGGTAGAGACGTTCGAGGGTCTCTATAATGAGATCTAAAACCGTGTTGTTTATTTCGTGGCAAGCATCATTGAGCGGACTCAAAATCGCCTTGTTCGGCACGTGTCCTGGCCGCAGCGGGGCGAAGACTCTCCGGATAAGATCCTTCGGGCTATCGACTATGCACCGATCGGGAATGCGAACGATGTCTCGTGGATTGGACCGCGGAATCTCCATGCAAAATTTTTCATTTCCTAAAATATATTTCGCCCATTTATTTTTCCATAGAAAAAAGAATCGTAGTTCATACCTATATGTGGTCTACATGTTCCCAAAGTTTTATAATTATTTGAATTTGCGGGTTCGAGATTTTCCCTTGTTAGATCGCTTTCCATGTATCTACTGTAGAAGGATTCTATTAAAGAATAGCAATAGCCCCCATAGGCCTACTAACGACACAAAATAAAAGAATTTAAAAGATATGAAATGTAGAAGGTTGAATCTGGTTTAGATTGCACGCTTCATCTCTCCAATGTAAATCTTTTGTAAATGTTTAATCTTCCTTGACATCCACACAGTTAAGATAAATTTATTGCACATCAAGCCATCTCCGAACTGGAATTTTGTTTCCTGGCTTTCAAACAACCCTGTATATGTGGTCGAATATGTTGTAGCTATAGTGTAATGGAGTAGGTAATTCATTGCGTTATAAATAAAACGCGAAAAATAGTATGTTGCGGAACATCGCATCCATCTATATTCTCGTTGATCCACCTTTTATCGCCATTCCTGTTCATTTTATGATCGATTAGATATCTCGGCTTCCGGATCTATTATTTCATTCTCCGTCCTTCTTCATTTGTCACGTTCCTCCCAATTATAACGCATTGCACTACAGCTTTGGGCATTCTAACGTGGATTTTATGGGATCCTCCGTCGAAATCAATATAGTCCTGTTATGAACACGCTGGACTGTGAGAGACATATTAGTGCCAAACAAATATTAAGCTGTCGGATTTGATTCGCAGTTTATTGCGATTATATTATGGATTCAGTATTATGTAATCTAAGGGACGCTGTTCAGAAATATCTACATTAAAAGAAATGATTTTTCCTAATAAATAAAAAGAATATTTCAATAAATCTGTATTTTTAAGTGAACAAATCATGTTTTCTAAAATTGGAGGTTGCTCAGAGATATATATGCAGTTTTAATTTCCATTGGATGTCGTTGTATCTAAACATACCCAATAAAAAGTCTATAGAAAGTTCAGGGCAATAAGATTGGTTCGACTTTACAGATTATGTAGAGCAACTTGAGCAATATAACTTGTAACGGTTATTTTATTTTGGTCGGCACTGTACATCATATTTCCATGTGCTCATATTTATATATATATATATATATAGTATCTTTTATTTATTAATTTTATTCATCATTTATTTATTAATTTCATTTGTAACATTATTAAATAGCTTTCAATATTTTATACACCAAAATACAATCTTATTTTTTTATTTTTTTGATTTATCTTCCTTGTACATTTCTTTTACTTTTGTTTTTCTCGCGACGAGCGACTACGGTTGAATTTGTGCGGAGATTCGCTCTTTCTCGATTCTGCCACGCTAGGGAGCTAAGCTTAAAACACCTAGGTAATGTTTCAACAATTTAATTTCTTTATTACTTTTTACATTTCATATCTTAATTATTTAGTTAACTATTTATAACTTAAAATAATATAGCTTGTATTACTTTGATTCGTTATTTCTTTGATATGGTCACATTAAATTTTTTATGTAGAGCACATGGTAATACTGATTTCCAATTGTAGGCTTTTCTTCTTACTTTATTTTAACTGTTTTGATTGGGTCTCCACTTTGAGGGTATACCTGTGTAACCTGCTTGATGATTATGGGAATTATTGGCTATTAATTGGAATTCTGTGAGCGGAATTACCGACCTACTAAACTATCCGAAGGAAGTGCTCATATATCGGAGTCCAGGGAGTGTTCCTCCGTCTCTCCTGCGTAACCGGTACAATTCTTCGCTGACCTGTGGACGGTAGTTTGTCTGCATTTTGAAGTACCTATCGGGAAGCGTCCGGTTGGGCACAGTTATAAGGTAGGATCATTGCCATCTATTCGGAAAGTCAAATCGCAGGATACCCGAGTTTATTTACTGTTGTTCGTCGATTATGTTATAACAAGTTTGCTTCGTTATTTATATTTAATTATTTTTTATTAAAATATTGCATCATTGCTGTGAACATTCCTAATAATAATACCGTTTAATTTAAACAATGTACTTAAATATTTATATTAGAAACTTACCTTAGAAACTTCATCGCTAATCAGCAATACTTTATTGTGGCTCAGCTGTAATTATAATTTTGCTAACTTTGTAGCCCGTACTTTATATGTGTATTTATATAACCTATTGGTTTATGTATTTAATTCACCACCTTCTGTAAATCATTTTGATCAAAATGACAGCTGTTATTGCGAATCTGGATGATAACTAGGATCACATTGCCTTGTGACGTTATGTGAAATACTAAATCAATTTTTTTAATTCAATATTATATTTATTAATTAATCGTTTATTAAAATTTCTACTACGGGTTATGTTATGAACATAGACAAGTTGTCACCGTTTTGTGTCACTTGCAAATTAAATCATTTAGATCTAACAAAAACTACTGAGCCAACTGTTGAAATGTTCTAATTTTATATTTCCATTTATCCTACTTGTGTAATTATTACAATTATTATTATTATTAATTATTGCTGTTAATATTGATATATATATATACATATTTTCTTATTCATTAAATTGTTATTTGAAATTAATCTTGCTGTTGTTGTTTTTTTGTTGCTGAAACCTGGCTACCTCGCTGCTCGCCACAGCTGGCGCCCTTTTTTAATCTTTTTAAGAAAAGAAATATAAGATCCACGACCCTGCCTCCGGATTATGAGCGGCCGGACTCTTTCTTCATTTTTGCTGACTATTTGGCAAGTTGAAGTGTCACAAATTTTTGGCGACCAACGTGTGGGGCCATTATTTTCGTGCTTGCGTTATTGTTAACGAATTTAATTTCAATATTTAGTCATTTTTGAAGTACCGGCCACTCATATTACTGTCACTATACAGGTAGAGCATACCCCATACCTTCCCACTTCCTCAGCAGCAACAATTAAACAAGTTGTTTATATTTGACGGTCGCAGTTGTGTTGTAATATTTGATATTTGTTTATTTTTCGCATATTTATATTTTTCGCTTATAGTGTATTTTATTAGTAATTGTTGTTTAAGTAATCCTTGCACTGCAAGTTTATTTTTGAATTTTCACAATGAATTTTACGTATAATATGGATCCTACACATTTACGCACTCATGAAGTAAATTACGAATTAAGGGTTAGAGGAATTGTACCGGGTAAGGCAGATATGACGCAACGTAAAAAATGTTTAAGGGAAGCATTGAGACATGAGGTCGGGCGCGCTAATATACAACACAAAAGTCCTGATGAATTCGCATTAGAAAAGACTGAGCTTGAAGCTAGTATAAAGACTTTGCAAGAATTAGTAGATGAATTTGACGGGGTTAAGGAAGATATTTATAAAAGGTTTAAGAGTAGATATAATCACATTATGGGTAGACTATCGCGGCTAAAAATTGTAGAAAGTAACAGTGATGAGATATCAGAATTCAAGAACGACAGAATAGTGTTGGTTGCATCCATGTCAGCAGATATGGAAGACACCGTACAAAAGAGTAAGGACGGTATCACTAAAGATGATTTAGTTACTCCTACCACGGGCATGACTCCAATACCAGTTTTTAAATGGGGAATATCATTTGATGGGTTGACAAAGCACGAATCAGTAAACGATTTTCTGCAAAGAATAGAGGAACTCCGAGTCGCAAGAAATACAAGTAAAGAAGTATTATTTCAGTCTGCTGTTGATTTATTTACGGGCCAGGGATTACACTGGTACCGCGCTGTTAAGGCTACCGTTAAGGACTGGGACTCATTGGTACTGGCATTAAAAAGGGATTTTCTACCAACGGACTATGATGACGAGGTATGGAACGAAATTAGAAACCGTATGCAACGAATAAACGAAAAAGTTGCCATTTTTATAGCTACGATGCAGAATCTTTTCAGTAAACTTTCTAGGAAACCTCAAGAAGACGAAATGTTGCGCATCATTAAAAAGAATATTTTACCCGCGTATCGTGTCCATATTGTCTTGCAAGATATTCAAACAATTAATGAACTCTTAAATGTCTGTAGAAAATTGGAAAGTGTTAATATAGCTTATAATATGTCAACAACGTCTAAGAGAGATGTAGCAAGTTTGGAGTCTATACCTTCTGACAGTCCTCAGAATTCCACCGGTTTAAGTCGTTCCTATCAGGAAAAGCGAAAGCATAACGATATTCAGTGCTGGCGTTGCCATCAAAAAGGTCACATCCAGAAAAATTGTACTAAGAGTAAGAACATCAGTACAAGAATATATTGTCATGGTTGTGGGAAACCGGGTGTAATTCGCCCTAATTGTTTGTGCTCAAAAAAACGACAGACGAGGGACCGCTTTGTGAGTCGGCGTGAACCCTGTCGAAGGATTAGGAAGACTTGCACTTCAAATAAGTCATCGACTGCATGGCGTGAGTGGTGTGATTTTGTTTCAGCATTCTATAAGCGTAATTCAGTTCCTCATAATCCTTTATTCGTTCATAGTAGAAATGATAATCGTCCTTTTGTCAGAATTTCAATTTTTAATAAAGAATTAGATGTACTTCTAGACAGCGGAGCTAGTTATTCAGTAGTAGGCAGTAAAGGTCTTTACCTTCTTGATTTATTTAAGTTAACCGTATTTAAATGTAAGGAATTAAGTATCAGTACAGCCGACGGCAAAAAGCAACATGTTCAGGGTTATGTAACTTTGCCAATACAAATTGATAATGTTTTAAAATTATTGAAGGTATTAATTGTTCCGACATTATGTCATGAATTAATTTTAGGGGTAGATTTCTGTAACCTTTTTGAACTTAAAATTGATTTTGGTAATAGCACTTATTTTACCGGAAATTCTATTAGTAAAAGTATAAACGTTATTAACGCAATCCAAGACCGGTCAACATTAAGTAACGAACAGAATCTTACTCTGAGCAGCACTATTAAGTTATTTGAGAGACTCTCTTGGTTAGACGGTACTAAACTAGGTCGTACGAACAAGATTGTTCATAAAATAGATACGGCAGACGTAGCGCCAATCAAGCAAAGACAACATCCCATGTCGCCGTATATGCTACAGCACCTTCACAAGGACTATCAATCTGCGAACCTTAAAGTCAAAACTTGTTGAAATAAATGTACCTCCTACAATCGCTTCTAATATAGTTAACCTATACACTAATCGCTCCTTAATGATAAGAACATCTTCAAATCAGTTTATTGGGCCGAGGACCACATCGCTAGGTCTAGCCCAAGGAGCTGTTTTAAGTCCATTATTGTTTAATATCTACACTAGAGATCTATCTTTCTCGGATGTTGAAATAATCCAATATGCAGATGACATCGTAATGTACACAGACCAGAAATCACTTAATAAATGTATTGAAATTCTAGACCAAGCCATGTTAGCCTTTCAAATGTGGTGCAACGAGAAAGAGTTTACAATCGCTTATCCGAAATGCAGTGTTGTATGCTTTACCAGACACAGAACCTCTAATTTCACCCAAGTTAAATTAGCAAACAAAATGTTTAATGTTAATAACGTCGTCAAGTACTTAGGGATGTGGTTAGATAGTAAATTGTTATGGAGGTCACATATAGTTGAAACTGTGAAAAAAACACAAAAATCTATCAATGTCTTACGAGTTATCAGTAAAGTTTCTTTTGGGGCTGATCTACATACTTCTAGTTTGGTTTATAGAGCAATGGTTAGATCCGTAATAGATTATGGATGTTTCCTATACGGCTCAGCTAGCAAGTCTCTACTGAAGAAATTAGATGTTGTCAACAACAGGGCCATTCGGTTATGTTTAGGAACAATGACTTCCACGCCGATAGATGCAATGTATGTAGAAATGAATGAATTTCCTCTTGCCCTCAGGCGAAAGCTTCTAAGCACGAAATTCCTATTAAAAAATAGAGCAAAGAATATGAATATTATACCCAAATGTAAAAAATTAAACATTCATAATCTTACGTGTTCATATTGGGTTAAAAAGACATCCCCACCTCTTACTAGTTCTTTTACGCATACAGCCCCATACGATCCTAAAATCCTGAAGTCGCAAAATTTTTTTATATACACGTTACCTTTTAAATGCCTAACTAATAAACCGAATATAGTTTTTCCCAACTTCTCAGAGGATATTCATTTCAATAATTTGGAATTTAATGACATCGCCCAAAAATTTTCTACAGATATTCACATATTTACTGACGGAGCAAAAAATTCTATTGGTGTCGGATGTGCCTTTATCGTACCTAATAAACAACTTTATAAAAAGTTCTCACTGCCAAAAGATGCGACTGTTTATACAGCTGAAGCAACAGCGATAAGAAAAGCTATGGAATTAATTTGCCAAATGGAGGAAGACTCTTTTACGATCTTCACCGACTCCAAAAGTGTTTTGATGAGCCTTCAAAATTTTAGTTTTTCGTCATCCCAAATGATTGGAGAAATGCTACTAATAGATTTCAGCATAAAACAATATGGAAAATCAATAAGATACGTTTGGATTAAAGGACACTCCAATATTTATTATAATGAAAAAGTAGATAGTTTGGCAAAAGCGGCATGTGGTGAGAAGATCTCAGAGGACATTCTACTTCCAGATAGCGACTTCTTCGGCACTTACAAAAAAGATATTCGTAATGAATGGCAGATGCAGTATTTCAATCTTTACAAAGATAAGCCAACCAATTATTTTATGCTCTTTCCAAATTTTAGAACTGCTCGTTGGTACGATAAAACTAGAGTTACAAAGAATATGCTGTCGCAAATTTTAAGACTTTCATTTAATCATGGAAGATTTCCTGCGCATTTGTATAAAATCAAGCTAAAAGAAAACAATAACTGTAATTTCTGTGAAATCGAGTGCGGTGATGTCAATCATATTATCTTGGGTTGTAGCAAACACTTAGATAAAATCAATTTATTCCAGTTAGACCTATTAAATATGGGTATTCAGTTCCCAATTAACATTAATCATCTGATATCGTTGGACAGAAAAGAGATCAATTCAAAAATTTATTGTCATATGAAAAATATAGGTTTTAATATTTAGTTTAAGTCTTTCCTTTGTATTTCTATCCTATGTGGGTTCTCCCTTTGTTCCGTTGGCCTACCTGTTTGTTCTAAGTCGCCCGATCGGCCCCGGGTGTGAAGCGTGTCTAATGTTTTTTCCCTTGTGTCCATACGGGTTGCCAGGTTTTTGATTTTTTTTTTATTATTTTTTTTATTTTTTATTGATATATATTAGTATATATATAAAATTTGTACGTGGCTAATGGCTAACGCCAAGGCCAATAACAACGACAACAACAACAACAACCTTCACAAGGAACTTGACAAGATGTTAGATTTGGGAGTTGTGCGAGTTTCGCAAAGCCCATGGTCAAGCCCAGTATTACTAGTAAAGAAGGCTAATGGAGAAATGCGCCTTTGTTTTGATGGACGTCGTCTCAATTCCGTCACAAAGAAAGATGCCTATCCACTGCCATTAGTAGAGTCTATCCTTTCGAAGCTATCAGGTGCAAAGTTTCTATCAAGCATTGATATGAAGAGCGCGTTTTGGCAAATACCTCTCGCCAAAGAGTCCTGTGAGAAATGTGCTTTTACAATTCCTGGACGGGGGTTGTATGAATTCGTAGTTATGCCGTTTGGTTTGTGTAATGCTGCCCAGACACAGCAAAGGCTGATGGATTCAGTATTTGGTCCAGAATTAGAGGATTCAGTATTTGTTTACCTTGACGACATTATTATCGCTACTCCTACTTTTGAAGCTCATATAGAAGTTTTACAGAAAGTTCATGATCGCCTAAAGAATGCTAACATCACCATAAATTATGAAAAATGTAAATTTTGTTTACCTTGTCTTAAATATTTAGGATTTATCGTCGATCAACATGGTTTACGTACAGATCCAGACAAAGTTGCGGCCATGTTAAATTTTCCCAAACCCGAAACAGTTACTCAACTGAAACGATTTTTAGGTATGTGTGGTTATTACAGACGATTCCTGAAAGATTTTTCCACGTTAACAGCACCAATGACCGCATTGATGAAGGGCAAGAGAAAATCACAGAAGCTTATTTGGACTGACGAAGCGGATCTCTGTTTTTTAAAGATCAAAGAAGTATTAGTATCTGCTCCTATCTTAGCAAATCCAGATTATAGCAAGGAGTTTAGTATACACTGTGATGCATCGAGAGTTGGTTTAGGGTGTATGCTTACACAAAGAGACGAAGATGGCAAGGAAGTCGTTATAGCATATGCTAGTCGCACATTAAACGAACAAGAGCGGAAGTATACCGTCACCGAAATTGAACTAGCTGCAGTACTCTTTGGAATAGAAAAATTTAGGCCGTATGTCGAGGGTGTTAGATTCAACGTGATTACAGACCACCATAGTTTATTATGGCTACACAATTTAAAATCACCGTCACCACGCCTAGGGCGATGGGCAATACGACTTTCACAGTATGATTTTCAGGTTATTCACAAAAAGGGAACGCTTAATGTTGTACCCGATGGTCTAAGCAGAGCTCCTTTAGAAGTTAACGTTTTAAACGCACCAATTGAAGAATTTGTAAAGGACAAGTGGTATCGTAAAATGATTGAGAATATCAAAAACGAACCGGACAAGTACCCTGACTGGATGACAGAAAATGGTTATTTATACAAGCATATTGGATCGGAAGCAACATTAGAGACAAATCGACCAGAATGGAAAATGGTAGTTCCAAAAAGTTTAAGGAGTGAAGTGTTAAAGACCTGTCATGATGATGCGACTTCAGCTCACTTAGGATTTTTTAAGACATTGCAACGTATTAAGGAATTGTATTATTGGCCGAAGATGCGATTTTCAGTGAGAAAGTATGTGAGATGTTGCAGGGTGTGTTCAGCGCAGAAGCACAGCAACAAAGCTCGTCCTGGATACATGGGGCAGCCAAAGAATGTAAGTTTTCCTTGGGAAGTGATATCTGTAGATATTATGGGACCTTTGCCCCGATCTAAAAAAGGAAATTCTTATTTGTTGGTGGTATCTGATTATTTTTCTAAATATGTACTTTTGCATGCTATGCGGAATGCCACTGCAAATTCTGTTTGTAAATTTCTGGAAGATGAAACCATTTTAGTATATGGTGCACCTAAAGTTATTACGGTAGATAATGCTACAATTTTTAATAGCAAATTATTTAAAGACTTGGCTGAGAAATACGGATCCAGAATTTTCTATAACGCCAGATACCATGCTCAAGTTAATCAAGTTGAAAGAGTCAACAAAGTAGTAGGTACAGCTATAAGATCATACATACAGGGAGATCAACATAAGAACTGGGATGTCGAATTACCAAAAATCGGTTACGCGTTACGAACAGCAATACATGAGTCTACTGGCTACAGTCCAACGTATCTTAATTTTGGCAGGTATGTACCATTAGATGGTAAATTTTACAATTTTCAGAATCGCAATACTCTCATGGAAATGAATGTATTTGATCGAGATAAGTACGCAATAGAATTAGCAAAACTACCAGAGTTATACAAAGATGTTCAGAATAAACTTAAAGAAGCTTATACACGAAATCAACATTATTATAACTTAAGAAAACGAGACGCAGAAACGTATGAGGTAGGACAAAAGATTTGGAAAAAGAATTATCTACTATCTGACAAAGCAGAAGGTTTTGCTGCGAAACTTGCTCCCAAATACACATTATGTAAAGTTACCGAGGTAATTTCACCATTGGTATACCGCTTAAGCAATGAGCAGGAAGTAGACATAGGAAGATGGCACGTTAAAGATCTTAAACCATACGAAGAGGATGAGGATTAATGATTGAAGAATGAATGGCGGAATGCAAGATCTCGTGGATGCAGTTTATTTGGGGGAGTGTGAATGGATCGGATTCTGTAAACGTATATGGTATTTTGTGGTGCAATAAGTTATGATTTGGTAATTATTACCTTTTTATTACTCGTAATTTTTACTTGAGAAGAGTCGTGATAGATTTCTGGTATCCTTATGTCGATCAGAGATTTTTATTATTCTTGTTTAGATCTTGATTATTGAGGTGGAGGTGTACAGTTTATTTATACTTCGTATTAGGATATAGGTTATGTGGTTATTTGGTTAATGAGTCTTTTCAAAAATATTTCATATTTTTTTCGTGACTGGTGGGGGTGTGTAACGGTTATTTTATTTTGGTCGGCACTGTACATCATATTTCCATGTGCTCATATTTATATATATATATATATATAGTATCTTTTATTTATTAATTTTATTCATCATTTATTTATTAATTTCATTTGTAACATTATTAAATAGCTTTCAATATTTTATACACCAAAATACAATCTTATTTTTTTATTTTTTTGATTTATCTTCCTTGTACATTTCTTTTACTTTTGTTTTTCTCGCGACGAGCGACTACGGTTGAATTTGTGCGGAGATTCGCTCTTTCTCGATTCTGCCACGCTAGGGAGCTAAGCTTAAAACACCTAGGTAATGTTTCAACAATTTAATTTCTTTATTACTTTTTACATTTCATATCTTAATTATTTAGTTAACTATTTATAACTTAAAATAATATAGCTTGTATTACTTTGATTCGTTATTTCTTTGATATGGTCACATTAAATTTTTTATGTAGAGCACATGGTAATACTGATTTCCAATTGTAGGCTTTTCTTCTTACTTTATTTTAACTGTTTTGATTGGGTCTCCACTTTGAGGGTATACCTGTGTAACCTGCTTGATGATTATGGGAATTATTGGCTATTAATTGGAATTCTGTGAGCGGAATTACCGACCTACTAAACTATCCGAAGGAAGTGCTCATATATCGGAGTCCAGGGAGTGTTCCTCCGTCTCTCCTGCGTAACCGGTACAATTCTTCGCTGACCTGTGGACGGTAGTTTATCTGCATTTTGAAGTACCTATCGGGAAGCGTCCGGTTGGGCACAGTTATAAGGTAGGATCATTGCCATCTATTCGGAAAGTCAAATCGCAGGATACCCGAGTTTATTTACTGTTGTTCGTCGATTATGTTATAACAAGTTTGCTTCGTTATTTATATTTAATTATTTTTTATTAAAATATTGCATCATTGCTGTGAACATTCCTAATAATAATACCGTTTAATTTAAACAATGTACTTAAATATTTATATTAGAAACTTACCTTAGAAACTTCATCGCTAATCAGCAATACTTTATTGTGGCTCAGCTGTAATTATAATTTTGCTAACTTTGTAGCCCGTACTTTATATGTGTATTTATATAACCTATTGGTTTATGTATTTAATTCACCACCTTCTGTAAATCATTTTGATCAAAATGACAGCTGTTATTGCGAATCTGGATGATAACTAGGATCACATTGCCTTGTGACGTTATGTGAAATACTAAATCAATTTTTTTAATTCAATATTATATTTATTAATTAATCGTTTATTAAAATTTCTACTACGGGTTATGTTATGAACATAGACAAGTTGTCACCGTTTTGTGTCACTTGCAAATTAAATCATTTAGATCTAACAAAAACTACTGAGCCAACTGTTGAAATGTTCTAATTTTATATTTCCATTTATCCTACTTGTGTAATTATTACAATTATTATTATTATTAATTATTGCTGTTAATATTGATATATATATATACATATTTTCTTATTCATTAAATTGTTATTTGAAATTAATCTTGCTGTTGTTGTTTTTTTGTTGCTGAAACCTGGCTACCTCGCTGCTCGCCACAGCTGGCGCCCTTTTTTAATCTTTTTAAGAAAAGAAATATAAGATCCACGACCCTGCCTCCGGATTATGAGCGGCCGGACTCTTTCTTCATTTTTGCTGACTATTTGGCAAGTTGAAGTGTCACAAACTTTAACTTTTAAAAAGTAACCACGCAGTCTGCACATTTCCATATTTCCGTAGATTATGTAAGTGTAGCCGTCACGATATTTTAAAATGGCCTCAATTCGTGCTACTCGGATTATAAGGGCTCGCTATTGCGCTTACCTGTGAAAGATAACCGTATACAATGTTGGTCTAATGGGGGATATTCCAAAGAATTTAAAACGGGCTACGGGTTTTAATTACATCTTATAATATTTCACTTTACATTTAAACTAATTCCTGTAAGAACTATAGATTGGTATTTAATTAATGTTTAATCATATTGATTATATTAGTAATATTTAATTATTTAAAACAGCACCTTTATTTTTTTAAATTTTTCGGAATACCCCGCAACAGACAAATACTGTAAACTTTTCATAACCATTATAATCCTTATGATCTGATTTGTACGAATTGAGGTCATTTTAAAATATCATGACGGCGATTACACCTGAAGTTAGTTTTATATATTTCTAAGGAATCGCAAAATTTTTATATAAATAATAATGTTCATGAGAGTAATTTATTAATTGAAAGCTACATAGAAATTAGGGTAAATGAAAAGCGTTCAATAATATAATTAATTTATGAAACATATATAATATTGCTACTATATCTTTCTTTAAATTATGCAAATAATTGAGTACCATAAAATCTATTTTACTTACATTATAGAATGTTTTATTTTACTGTTTTGATGTATAGTATTTCTGTAAGTTTCGACTAGCACTTACTTTGTTGTACAGTTTACTTAGTAAGGTAACCAGGGATACGGAGGAATATTTGCATTTTTCAAACTGGTGATTGTATGTTGAGTATTTTTAATTCGTCCGTAACTATAGTTACTTCAAAGCCTTTTTCTGTTTGGGGTTGCCAGAAAGGCTTCCTTGGTAATGCGTGCTTGCTGATGAAAAGAGAACTATCTTCTTTTTCGATCAGTATTTTTTTCCAAACGTTTATCTAGACGATTTATTAGAAATTTGTTTATTATCGTTTGAAATCATAAATATAGTTTGCTTTCCTCATATTGAATGGTAGAACGTTCTATTTGGCGCAGAATTTGTATGAAACCTGTTTATTTTGATGGTCCTGAATTTCCTGTGAGTTTGTCCCGGTGCTTTGGTTGCTGTATCCAACGTTCGAGGCTGTTAGCTGATATCCAGCTGGGGGCTGTAGGGTTCTTTATGACAGCTGATAAAACTCTTGATATTTGGAAAGTATGTTTTGGAGATGTTGTATATACCTATTGTAAGCAAAAGCTTCATTTTTTTTAAGTACTTAAATTAAAATACGTACAAAGTATTTGAAGGTTGAATATTATTTGCTGTGTGGCAAAATTATTTAGTTTAATTGAGAAATTTGTATAATTGTGTTTGATTGAAGTTGTTAACAATTCTTTGGTATAATTTTCTTTCTATTAGTGATTTGAATTTTTATCAGCTGGCGTATTCAATTATGAAAGGTGGTTAAGATGTCGGTGGGAAATTTAAATTGTTTAATTTAATTTGAAATGATTGAATTCGTTTGAATTCTGGGCAAGGATCAAATAAATATTTGTTATCAATTATTTTATATAGTATATGAACCTATTCACCTGACATCATATGTTAAAAAACAGTTTCTCTGTCACATCTTTACTAAAGTTTCACTGGTTCGAATAAAATGTATAATTTCCAAGAAATTACTTTTATTTAATAAAAAGTTAGAAGTACAGGGTGCGGCAGGGAAACTTGGTGATTTGAAAAGTCAATAAAAGAAAAAGTACTTCAAATATCGATTTAATTCTTTTTGTATCGTATAGTACACATTCTGAATTTTTGTTTTAAGTGGTTTTAAAAATGACATCGGGCAAATGGCGGCCCTCATTCGTGATACACTGATCAACCCTAGATTTAAAGTTGCGCTCCATTCTTTCGAGCATATCGACGGGAATGTTGGCGATGGTTTGGCGGATGTTGTCCTTCAGGTGTTGCAGGGTCCGGGGTTTGTCGTTGTAAACGATGGATTTAAGATATCCCCATAAAAAAAAATCGCAAGGTGCCAAATCGGGGGAGCGCGGCGGCCACGGTACGTCACCCCTCAAGGATATCAGGCGCTCGTGAAAGTGTTCCCTCAAAAGCTCAATCGAAGTTCTCGCTGTGTGCGCCGTGGCTCCGTCCTGTTGGAACCATACGTCCCCAAGATCCATTTCTTCAAGTTGTGGAAGAAAAAATGTCTCAATCATTTCTCTGTAGCGAACTGCATTCACAGTAACAGCGCGTTCATCTTCCTCGAAAAAATGAGGCCCTATTATTGCAACTCTCGACAATGCACACCACACAGTAACACGTTCACAATGAAGTGGAATGTCATGAAGTTCGCGAGGATTGACATTACTCCAATACCGCATGTTTTGTTTGTTAACACAGCCGGAAATGTGAAAGTGGGCCTCATCACTAAAAAACACGAGAGCGTCGTCTGGCAAGTTACTGAGCGCTTCACATGCAGGTTGGCGAGAAGCGAAATCGCGTTCACTCAACTTTTGGACCACAGCCAGTTTGTAGGGATGAAACTGGAGTTGCTTGTGAAGAATTCGCCTCACTGTGCGATCAGAAATCCCCAGAGCAGCAGCGCGTTTACGCGCCGAACGCCGGTGAGCGCAAAAACGACTCCCTTACCCTTTCGACGTTTTCTGGAGTTCTGGATGTCCGTTGACCTCCTGGGTCTTTTTTTTCAACACTCCCACTTTCCCTAAATGTGTTCACCCACGAAACAAGCGATTGCCGGCCAGGAACGGGACCCGCGGGATGAATATCGAACCGAGTTCGGAAGGCACGTTGGGTGGCGACCACCGAATGACCGTTGGAAAAATAGGCCTCGACGGCGAACGCACGCTGTTCCTTTGTCCAACGCATGATGACAAATGTCATTTGGGGTAACAAAACTTCAGAACCCCCTCTTTCTGATGAGACCCTCCCCACCCCTTTCTGACCACGCCTCGCTCATTGGCGTCCAATTCAAATCAGCAAGTTTCCCTGCCGCACCCTGTACATCGCATAACGATAACAGAACAATCACAGTACAATTTCATTGAATTTTAATGAGTATTTAAAGTATTTATTCGGGGCAGAAGTTACAGTGATATTTCCCTTATCGTATCCTGAACGCCACTAAATTAACTAAACTGCCTTTTCGTTAATAGGAAGGCAAAATCAATCGAGAGAGGGGAAATGAATAGCCAGGGCCACCTGTAAATTGAGATCTAATTTATAAGCAATTTGTTAAAGAGTATCACTCATGACTCTGAGTGGTATTTAATTGAATTAAACAGGTATTTAAAATCTGAAATATATAATTAAAAATTAAGAAATATTGTCTACGAGTCTCTCTCGTAGCAATATATATAAAATTCTAATGAGACAGTTCGGTGTCGTACCGAACTGTCTCATTAGAATTTTACGAAGGTCCACTTGGAATTTAATTTTGAAACTTGTAGAGTAGTCATGGCTGACTATGATTTATGTAAAAAAAATATTTTCAGTTTTATAGCCCATCCAGTATACAGGGTGTGATATCAACTTTCTTATTTTAAATGGGATAGTGCAACTTTTATGTTTCTAGTGTATTTCTTATCATTTGTGTTCAGTTTGTTTGTTCCCTATCCGTAAATCAAATAGTTTTTGAGTTATTTGCAATTTTGTCAAAATGTTGACATTTGCGCTCGTTGCAATTAAATTAAAAATTTCATACGGTATCAAACATTAAGACCATACGGATGTGGACGCCAGTACATAGTAATAGACATTAATTGCAGCACTAATAACCACAAAATCATATACTAAGGTGTTTACAAGCTCATGTCCAATATGGCTATCTGTAAACTAAAAAAAAATTCTTTTTCAAATGGAACATGGTGTTTTTCATTACAGAAATGAATGCAGCGTAAAATTCGGTATCAGTCGGTATTAAGGTTTCATATAAGTACCTAATCTTGGTAGTTTTTGAAATACTAACATATTTTATAAAACTCCCAGAAATATGGCAATGTTGGTGTGTTTTTTTAAACCATTCTACGTTCAGTCAATATAATCAGTTTCTATCATTTTTCTTTGTTTTTGTCGTTGAAATTGAATCTGCTAACTCAACATCTGAAATTATTACATTAATTAAATAAATTATAAGTCATTGTAATTTTAGATGTTTAACAAAAATCGCTTTGCCAATGTTGTATGTGTGATATTAAGATGATAGTACACCGCGATCTGAAAGATCTACTGTGTCCCCTCTTCTCGCTGTATTTATAGCTGGCCGTCCAGTCTGATTCCTTTTAAAAAGTGCAGAATGTCAGAAGGCCCCAGATTAGGTAACTCTCCCTCTTCGATTTCACATGCTCCCAGACGCAGCGCCCTTAAGTTGCACAGTGCAGCGCAGTTTGTGAGTAGATGGATGGATGTTTCGTCATGTTCCCCACAAAATCTACATTCGGCTTCCTTCGCTATTCCAAGCATGCTTAGATGTCCGTTCAGTTTACAATGGCCTGTAAGGATCCCTGTCAATATGCGAATATTATTTTTACTCAGGTTGATGCATTCTATAGATCTCTTCTGGTTATTGGTTCCCAGAAGAGTTTTAGCTTGCCTCATTCCCTGGAGATTCTCGCAGTCTTTGGATTCTCTCTGCTCTACTTCATTTTTTAGTTTCTCCAGTATGATGGTGCTACGTATCTCGCAAAAAGGTTTTGGCCCTACAAAAGGTGTTCTAGCCATTCTCTTAGCGAGATTCTCCGTTATTTCGTTTCCTTCCACTCCTATGTGTCCCGGAACCCACAATAGGGTTACCTTGTTCTGTTTGCCTAGCTCTTTTAGTTTTTGTAGACACTCCCAAACCATTTTGGAGCTGATTATGTTTGACCTCAGCGCCCTAATGGCTGCTTGACTATCAGATAGTTTGAGAAGCTCCTGCTTTTCCTGCCAATGTTACTAAAAATATATTAATATTGATACATTGCTACGAGCATTTCGTTAAATTGTAATAAAATTAGGAGAACATCTTTTACTGTATAATGTGTTAAAAGGGGAGGAAAACTATTAATGTAAGTCTTGATCTAATAAAACGTATTAATTTATTTTGTTTAGCTTATCATTTTGATGTAAATCATTCTGTATTCCTTTGTATTATCTGTTGGCATCACTGAATGAAGATAATATTGATTAATATCTGAATTCTTAAAGCATTAATTTTTTTTTTAAACAAAAACGTCTCGCAACCTATAACATTTATCATAAATATATTACCTATATAAAAATGAAGTACTGGCTGAATCCATTGTATTCACGGAAACTATGTATTACTTATTACGGCAGGAGCAATTAGAACAATATCCACAAAGAGGAGAGATTCTATATTGGTTACAAAGTTATAATCCAAGCAAATTGGACATCGTGAAAAATAATTATTTTGCAATTACAACCTGGATTTCCATATGCATTTTAAAAGTTGGGAAAGGAAAGCTTTACTTATACACCGCAGCAGGTTCCATAAAAACAGATCCGCTTGAAGTTAAATATGAAAGGATTCTCTCCTGTTATGCAATAGCTACATAGGTATAGCTCGATAGGAAAACCTAATGGATATGCCATTAAATATGGTTCTGGGCTGTTTTAAAGTCTAAACTTATCTGATGAACTTTAGATTAACATCTATTTCGCAATAGGATATAGGGGTCGCAGAGGATGGAAGAAGTCATCAACACACACGGACTACACTAAACGAACAATATGTCTCGAAACAATAAAAAAATTAATTGTTCACACGAAATAGTGTATTAAAACTAATCCGAAGGACGAGTTTATCAAATCAGTGAGAAAGATTTTATTAAATAATAATTAAACAATAAGGAATATATTGGGTAATAAACCATCAAAGCCATTGAGCCTTGATTGGCTCAATGAAACATGTTATTGTTGTAAAAAATACCAGCTTTATTCTAACAACGTCAATTGGTTTACGAATAGACGTGAGTTAACAATTTTATTTACGAATTTCAGCGATAAAATGTACAAAGACATCAATATAATGAACATTATTAGTTAATATGCTGATCCAAAGTGGTTGATTTAATGTATGTTGTTGATAATATCAACTGATTTTAGTAATTTTTATGGAGTCAACTTATAGTTAAAATAATGAACCTAATCCATTGAGGCAATAATCACATTTTATCCACGCAATTCACTGTTGATGAGCGATTGAAGCAACTTCATTTAGCACTTCACTTGGATGACAGTAAAAGTAGTATTAGCAACTAATAAACAACTAATAAATCAGCGCCACTCCGAGTCCAAATCCACTTTCATCCCTATCGTATCTCTGCTGTTGCCTGTTAGGTAATCAAGAGTTTAGTTTTGCGCTCTCTACCCCGAGAATGCAGTCACAGGTCTAGCTCGTTGCGCAGAGCAAATACCTTTGTTAGTAAACTAAAACGTTTTCATTCAACCTATCAATATATTGCTATGTTATACTAGGTAATTATGGCAAATGTAACCCACGGAATCGATTACAATCAATAAAATTGTTTATTTAAGTGTATTTTTATCTATTTATTTATTGTCAATTTATGTGATAATTCCGACTAAAAACTTACTTGTATCGTATCATTTTCAATTAATGCTTTTAACCATGGATTTTAGGGCATGTGTATGTCGTTCGATGAATGTTCGACGAGGGAATTTTAATAATAGTTAGGGTATAGGTAGTTGCCGGGGTACTTTCGGTTTGGAAATATTGAGTTTGTTGAAAACAAATGTGAGAGAACTTCTTTCTCGGTTTTTCCTGACACTTGTTGCTTTTCGAAATCTTTGTCTAGTAATTGTTTTATCTATCACTATAAAGTTCATAAATGTTATTAAATTCACTTACTGGGATGGGAGTATTATGTGTTTTGTGCCAAGAAGATGGGTATCCAGTTATTTCGAGATTTGGGGCGGCCTTTTATCTAATCCCGGGATTTTTTTTCGAATGTCTCTACTGGAACCCCACATTATAATGCCATACCTTATTCGTGATTCAATATCAGTTGCATAAATTAATTTTAAAATTTGCGTGCTAACTACACTTTTCAAGTGCCGAAGTTTAAAGATAGACTTACTTATGGCTGAAGTTATAAATTCAATATGTTGTTTCCACTTTAAATCTCCAGAGAAAACAATGGCTAACGATTTAATATTTGTTTGTTTTTCTATGGTGGAATCACCAATTTGTAGATGAAATTCTTGTGTTAACGATTGAGGTGTTGCAGAAAATACAACATAATTAGTTTTTAAAGTATTAAGGAAGAGTTTATTACCAGCACACCAATCATTAAGACGACGCAGTACTTGATTTGTAGAATTCTCTATATATTTATCATCATCACTTACAAAAACAGTCGTATCATCAGCATAAATGGTAAAAAAATTACCCTCAATAAAGTCACCTATATCATTAATAAACAAGGTGAACAGTAAGGGTGATAAGACTCCTCCCTGTGGCACTCCCACAGTAACAGCAAGTGAATTCGACTGAAACACCTGTCTTCTATTTTGTTCTGACACAGAGATTCTCACAAACTGTCTTCTGTCAGCCAAGTAAGAGGCAAACCACTTAAGAGCGACACTTCGCACTTCAAGCAACTCCATGTTGTCCAACAAAAGACCATGCTGAACACAGTCGAATGCCTTGCTTAAATCGCAAAAGACGCCCACCGGCACTTTTTTTTCTCTAATTCCTGAATAACGTAAGTATACATGGATAGTGTAGCAGTAATAGTTGACTTTCCATGTCTAAATCCATGTTGATTGTCTGAAACTATGTTATGCTTCTGTAAAAACGAGTTTAAACGTTCCAACATAGCATACTCTAAAAGTTTACTAATACAGGAAATCATTGAAATAGGTCTATAATTCGCCATCTTGTTAATACTACCCTTCTTATATAATAGAATTACCACGGTGTCTTTTAAGCAAGATGGAAATACACCTTGTCCAAGAGAACTATTAACAATATAAGTAATAGGTTTTATAATTAAATTACGGAATTCTTTAAAGATTTGAGTCGAAATCCCGTCAAGACACGCGGAACTCCTGCCGTTTAACTTATCAAACAACGAGAACATTTCCGACTCCGTAAAGGGGAATAGAAAAATGCATTCATGATTTCGTTGTATGTGATTATTTAATAAAGTATTATTTGCAATATTTTTGTTAAGATTATGTGGAAGGTCGTGGAAATATTTATTAAACGCATTTGCCATTTCAATTTTGGAGCGTATTAGTTTACTTTCATCTTCAATAAGAGTAAAATTTTGTGTTGTTCTAGTTCTTTCAGTTAATTTATTTACGATATTTTCTTTTAACACAGGATAATGTTTTTGAAGGATGTACATGTCTTTAAGCTTTTCATTCGACTCGACAACAGCAGGTGTTATCCAGGATTTATCTGAAGATGTGG
The DNA here is from genome assembly GCA_949128085.1 of Cetonia aurata. Taxonomy (NCBI): domain Eukaryota; kingdom Metazoa; phylum Arthropoda; class Insecta; order Coleoptera; family Scarabaeidae; genus Cetonia; species Cetonia aurata. Next base: position 31,034,933 of record OX421888.1, on the reverse strand, counting down.
TATTATTTTTAACCGGTTTCCAGGGGAAAGAGCATTCATAATAATAATTAAAAATTGAGATGAACGTTTGAAATTGATCATTAACACTATCCCAGGAATAAACCTCTTCCCATGATTCATTTAATAAGAAATTAGAAAAAACCATTTTGTTATCTATGCTAAATATTCTTTTATTCATATAGACATTGCTAGCAGGCGTTACGTCAGTATTTATATACAAAATAATCTAGCGATGGTCAGAGAAATGTACATCTATAACCTCATTACTAAGGGAAGTTGTAAGATCTGAACAAATATTGTCTATAATTGAGCTAAAATTTGGGCCAACACGAGTATAGTCCTCTACCAGTACATTCAAACCAAAACTATCTAGTATATCTTTTAATTCAAGAAACTGGAAAAACAGAGAAAAAATTAACATTAAAGTCACCTGTTACTAATGTGGAGACACCTGGTTTCACAACATAATCTAGAAGATCAGTTAGAATTTTAAGAAAATTATTATAAATACCAGATGGAGACCGATAGATATTTAATATTGTGACAAATGAAGAATTTAGTTTTAACTTAACAGCACAGACCTTTATATCTTTTTCAACGCAAAAATTAGAGACGTCAATTGACTCTACGTCGAGAGCACTCTTTGCCCAGATGCCACATCCGCCCCCTTGGGAAATTCGTTCTACTGAAACTAGTTATTAATTTATAGTTCATTAAATTACATTGCTCTAGTTCATTTGGTTTAGACCATGTTTCTGTTAAACATAAAATTTTAGGATGATATTTGTTTAGAATAATTTCTAAATCATTAAATTTTTGGCCTACACTTTGAATATTCAACAATAATAGTAACACATGTTTTGTATCAGGTAGTATTTGTACAGTATTTACGTTTCTTATTTCTTCTTCCCTAGACGATTTAAAAAACGATTGATGCAGGCATAGCGAGGCCACGTACTTGGATCCTGTATTTGCGTATCGTAATCTTGGGACACCGACACTTTGAAAGATGCATATTGTTCTGGATATTTAGATATCATTTTACCACATTTAATCATGTTTATATTTTTTGATTTCAAATAATTAACAAGTTGTTCTTCGGTAGTGCTCGGCTCCAATCTATAAACATGGAAATCGACATATTTTACTATTGCTTGAATTTGTGTATCTATTGCAGTTTCTTGTATAGCTCTTCTTCTCCTCTTTTGCGTGGTCGACTCTGAGACTTGTTGTTTGGGAGAATTTTGTGCAATAATTGCCACATCATTCTGTACTCCGGTAGGTTTCTTCACTTTATCAGGGATTATAGAGTCTTCTTTGACGACTGTACTATAGAGGGCACCACTGATTTTAGCGAAGTCTTGTTTATTTTCAGTTTTCGTAAAATTATCAGATTTCATTGGAAGAGGCTTCGCAGTCTCATTCAGAGTATTTACTTCTCTCTTAAGCAAATTAATTATAAGTTCCTGATCCTTTACACTTCTTGTACATTTATTATCTGCTTTAACATTTCAATTTGCTCATTTTTGAAATTCATCGCAGTTAAACACAACTTATTTGTACAGGTTATGACCTAACTCTCAGATGCGCTGTTGAGATTAATTGCATCCAACACAGGTTCTCTTGCTTGCAGATTTTTTTTAACTTCATCATTCACTTGAAACTGTTCCGGAAATTTTCCGGTAATTATAATATCCACTAACTCACTCTTTTTAAGTCTATTTAGTTCATTTATAAGAGCACTAGTATCACCCGCCATGTTGACGCGTTACTTTTTTTTATTCATATAAGGGCCAGAATTTTTTGCAGTGTAGATAATTGAGAGTAATAATTCAGTATAGAACAATCAGTGAAAGAAACAATGAATATGCTTCCGTACATTTAACATAGCAAACGTGCTTGCAACTTGTTTATCCTAAAATTACATTTCAAAATAAAAAAGACCATAGGTAAGATTTTTTTAATTAACGTACTACTACGCTAGCGACGCGACGTTTGTAGTTTATTCAAGTGTAATCAAATACCGACTGCTTTTCATAAAAAGCACCCATCTCTTAACCGAAACCGCTTACCCACGTATTTCACTTAAGCACATAGTTTAAATCTGGAACTAGGAAAGAGGATTACGTGCTTCAGTTGTGTGAGATAGACAATCTATCCGTGTTATCAGGATTGCGGTTCGCAAGTGCGCTCAGAGCTACCCGTCTATAGGCCGGAGTCTTATCGATTTCAGTCGAACGAGGACATGACACCTCTTTTGTTTACGGATAAAATCACTCAACAAAAATAAGGACAATCTAATTAAAATATTCATGTAATTTACAATCTATGCATATAATTAAATGGTTGTTGACAAGTTGAATTAATCTATATTCATAACTTGCAAAATGCGTTAATCTATGTTAATGTAGATAGTTATCCGTAAGGAAGAGACAGCTTTGCATCTCCCAAAATAGTTTCGTGAGGCAAGGGTTTGTGGGGTGAAATTATAGTTGTAAATAGAGATGAGTAATTTTGGTACTTACGCCACTGATTTAGATCGTATTCAGTGGTTTCTACCTGAGCTGAGCAAAAATTTATTCGACTAACCCAACAGACAAAGATAACAAGGTCTACGTCGTGGCTAATATTTTCGCGGTTCAACGCTGCTTTAAATTTTGCAAGAATATACTCTGTAGTATATGTAGTTATCTGTAAAATGGACGTCAAACATCGTTCCGCTTTTACACTTCTCCAAAACTTAACGGCTTGCGCCCTTTATATTCAATATCACTCATACCACCTTCTTTTTAGGGAACACAGTTTGTATATCCGTAATCGTCATCATATTCACTTTTTATTGGTTCAACAAATTTTCCGTTTCTCATATGAATGCATGCGTGGATTTTAGTGTTCCAGGCAAAGTAGACATACGTGAACAGTTAGACAGTATTTATTTGCGACATAAAATTAAGTACATCAAAGATGTGGAAAAAAATTGTCATATTTTGCGCCGGTTAATCATGTGTAAAAAATTTTGCGGAGTTGTTGAATTGACGTTACCAGGGCGTTATGAGACATTGACATCGGAAAATCCAGGTATTTATGTAGGCTTAATCAACTTTGCAGCTGAATTAGACGCTGCACTTGAAATACAATATGATATATGAAAGGTTCGCAAGTGTTTAAAGGCGCCTCAAAAACTATTCAGAGCGAGTTTCTACATGCAATGTTGCACATTTGCAAGCAGGAAATATTAAAAGAAATTAAATCCACAAATTTCATTGCTTTGGTGGCCGATGAAACTACAGACAGCTCTAATAATTATTAGCAACCACTTGCTGATTATAATCAGCAAGTGGTTGCTGGATTATTCGATACGTGATTAATAGACAAACTTTTGAACGCCTTTGGTCTTTTTTTAAACCATTGCTGAATGAATTACAAACTATTTTAAATTCTGCTTCTGGATGGAACTTCCTGATTGTTTTGATGATCCATATGAGGTTTGTAATGCTTTTAATGATACTTTTTTGAAGTTATGTAATGTGCAATCGTCATCACAAACTGAATTGCTATATTCCGATGAGTACTTACCTGTACAACAAAAAAATAGTTTTTTCGGTTCTCCGGTGATTGAGAGGGATGTGTTGCGTGTTATAAGACGTTTGAGTTCCACTCGTGCTGTGGGCCATGACGGCATTTCTACCTGCCTGATTAAGCGTGTTGCGAATCACATTGCAACACCATTACTTTACCTACTCAATCTTTCATTTAATAAGGGCATTTTTCCTGCCAGTTTAAAATTAGTCCTTGTTATTCCAATTTATAAAAAGGGAGATGTGAACAGTTTGAATAACTATCGACCGATCATATACTACCGATCTTTTCCAAAATTTACGAATTAGTTATGAACGAAAAAGATTTTTTCAATAAATACAAATTATTTCCCTGTGCCAACATGGATTATTATTAAATCGATCTGTTAACACTGCTTTGTTTAAATTTATTAACCAGGTATCCCTAGATATTGATGCTGGGTACTCTACTCTTGCCTTATTTATTGACTTATCTAAGGCTTTTGATAATGTTAGTCATGAAATCTTACTATCAAAATTAGAACGGTATGGAGTTAGAGGAACCCCGTTAGCGTGGTTTAGAAGTTATTTATTACGTCGGAAACAAAAAGTAATCATGAACAATTATGAATCTAAAGTGTCTGTGCTTTGAAGTGGTGTTCCCCAAGGGTCCATTCTAGGACCTACACTGTTCCTGATATATATAAATGATTTGCCACTGCATATTGCCCGTATGAGTAATACTACTCTGTTTGCTGATTATATTACAATTGCGTTCAGAAGTAACAACTTTGAAGATTTAATACACATTGCAAATGTAAGTTAAGTCAATGGATATCTTTTAATCAACTATGTATAAATTCAGATAAAACCCAGTGTATACTTTCGTAATCGGTTTAAATATGATATTAGTAATTTTACCCTTAACGGTGAATATGTTAAATTCACGGAATCTGCTAGATTACTTGGTGTCTTTCTCGATGAAAATTTGAAATGGAACTGTCATATGGAACACCTTTCTAAAGAATTATCAAAAATATGTTACGCTCTTAATAACTTAAAAAAATCGTGCTCTTTATCTACAGTAAAAACTTTTTACTTTTCAAATTTTTACTCTAAGATGGCTTTCGGCATCATACACTGGGGTTCAGGATCGAATGCTGACCGTATATTCTTATTGCAAAAACGGGCAGTTAGGATCATGTACAATTTACCACATCATGAATCGTGTAAAGAAACATTCAAAAATCAGGGTCTGCTGACCTTTTATGACACCTATATATATGAAGTTTTGTGGTTTGTGTTTAAACATAGATCTGAATTTTTTACATATACTGCTAGTACTTATAATGCGAGAAAGTGCAATTACTTATTACCTCCTCGTCATAAGACTACTCTTTACCAGAAAAACCTCACTTATCTGGGATGCAAGTTATATAATAAACTGCCAGAGGACATTAAGTCTACTACAAATTTTATAACTTTTCGAAAGCATGTCAGAAGATATCTTACGAATGTATCATGTTATTCAATTAACGATTACTTAGGATCTTAGCATGCAAACTCACCCCCTCCCCCCCTTCTTTGTGACGTTATTTTGTTCATTGTATGTTGTACGTTCTATGTAGTGTAGTGAATAAATAAATAATAAATATAAAGTAAATAGCGAGGTGTGTTGTTGCTCATAAAGTGCTCTACCTTCGGCAATTTAGCATCTTGGAATCTTAAAATAAATTTAAAATTTTTTACTCCATCGCACCTCTTGTAACATCGATCCTGAGACACATTGTATAATGAATTAAAGGGTATTTTCTGGATCTCTCTTTAAAACACTCGTCTATTTCTTGTTACAAATTTATTGGGAATAAGGACGGAATTTTCCTCTGTAAAAAGAGATAGAAAGCACCATGGGGCAAGAAGACTGCAATAACGTTCATGTCGTTTGTGTAACGATTGTGGATGTCCGCACGGAGAGAAAATCTCAAAAAGCTGAAACATCGACAACGAACATCGACTTTCCGGTACAATTGTCAACATGAATAACAAATTACCGTCAACATAGCTGAATGTATTGCATAACGGGTAGGCTTGTTCCAGGAAAGTGTATACAATAAAAGTCATTCTGAAAATAAAGTGAATCGTCGAGGACCTCCTTAGGAAGGAACTTTAAACCATTGAGATTTATTAGTCTGTTAACTCCTATAGCCATTTGTTCGAGCAGTTTTCACTAACATTATTCATATACCAATTGTCCGCCTGCGTCCGCATTATAGCGATCCTGTAGTGTAAGCGAGATACACAGAGGTATCCGTGCATTAGAACGGTAAAGAAGTATACGGAATATTCGACTGGATTACATTAGCATATTGCTATGATGCCCTCGTATTTGCCAAGAAATCCACATTTCTACGCTGTCGCCGCACAGGCGCAAGAGCCGTCGCACACGTGCGTGTCAGATGCATTTTATATTTCGTCGGGAGAACTACTCGCTCGTACTATTTAATAAAACGCGTTGTTGGTAGGTAGATAACGGTTATTTTAAAAATGGAGTACTATACGCCGGAGCAAAAACTCTTCATGATTAAACACTTTTACGGTGGTAATTCCGCGGAAGTAACTCGGGATTTATTTGCAGCTAATTTCCCCGAAAGTCAAATTCCCAATGCAAGCACCATTCGTAGGACCGTTAATCGATTTGAAACTACATTTTCTTTAGTAAATAATAAAAATAAAGTTGTTCCGGATAAGAATGCAAGCGATATAGAAATTCGAGTATGTGCTTTAGTTGAAGTAAATCCCACTATGTCATCTCGACAAATTGCTCGCGAATTAGGTATCTCTAAAACAACGATTCATAAGATTTTACGTACTAATAAATATCGTTCATACAAATTTACAAGTTCACAAGTACTTTTTCCCGATGATTATTATCGCCGAATGGAATTTTGCGAAAGAATTATAAATAAATATCACGATAACCAATTTTTTTTTAACAACGTATTGTTCACAGATGAAAAAACATTTTACCTACACGGGCATCATAACCGCCCAGTTTGTCGTTACTGGTCGCGTAAAAATCTACATTTAAGTATACCAACGCGAACGCAGTATCCACAGAAGCTAAATGTATGGGCAGGTATCATTGGAAATCATATAATTGGGCCTTTTTTCATTGACGGTAATTTAAACGGAAATAGATATCTACAGTTACTTGAAAATAATATTATTCCGGCAATACGGGAGCGATTTAATATAAATGAAGTTTGATTTCAGCAGGATAGTTGCCCAGCACACAATACACGCATTGTAACAAACTTCAGAAACGCGGTTTTTGAAAACAGATGGATCGGTAACTCGGGCCCTATTAAATGACCAGCGCGGTCCCCTGATCTAGCTCCAATCGATTTCTTTTTATGGCCCTTTTTACATAATATAATATACGGATACGGTGATCAACGGCCATCAAATCTAGAGGAACTGCGCGCGAGAATTATTGAAATCAGTACTACTGTCACAGCAGATATGTTAACAAATGTTCGTCGAAATTTTTATGATCGGTTGGGTTACTGTTCTTATCAAGAGGGAGGTTTATTTGAACACTTAATAAATTAATTTACTTCAAATTTTATTATTGTTTAAGAATAATATTCTCTTTTAGCTAATTGCAGGTTTATTGCAATGTTGAATACAATTCTGTTTTAAGAATTAAATATTTTATTTTTCATTATTTTATTATAGTTGCGTTTTTAGATTTTATACTTGTTGAACAATATTATTTTAGTTTTTATTTTAAAGTTTAGGAGTTCTGATTATTTATTTTTGATTTTTTACGTTGTTTATAAGGCTCTGATGAATTACTTCACTGACATGTTATCAGTGATTATCTGATGCTTCAAACAACTAAAAATATTTACTTATATCGGGAACACACTACCTCTAACAGTGCTTATTATAGGGGAATAGTATTTTCTACCACATGTAGGTAATGTTATTAATCACTTATGCTATAACATAGAACTCTAAAAGACTTTGACTTGCCTATATGCCTCAATACATTTATACGTGTAACTTGTAATACGTCCGCTATCGTTTGTAAATGCCACCCGCGTGCCGCTAAGTAGGCGTGGCAATTCAAGGTGGCACGCCCATTTATAGTCGACCAGTAGTTACTAATACATTCATCGTGCTATGAACGGTTGCCACACTGTATATCAATTACACAGAAAGAATGCTTTTGGAATGTGACAAAATGACTATTATTATCGATAATTATTGGTATTTCCGTTTAACAAGATGATATCTTACAATTTGAATTAAACTTTAATTTAATAAATTATGCCGTTCCATGGGAACATCAGTATCAGCGACAAGTTTTAAGTTTATTTCGAATTAGTCCTTAATTCCTTTTAGTTTTATTGATTTTCCCGGGTGGTAGCGTTGCTATCGCATGTTATTTTGTTTCGTTAAGTTTCTATTTATTAATCTTGTTTACGACGCGAGTATCGTCCTCGCATATGGTGCCCGATCGCGCACCCTCAACTCCCAGCGTCGCGACTGCGTGGGGGGAACCTTATGGTATTTAAACCGCGGCCTTAGCACAAGTAGACAGAGAGTCTCCGAGTGCCTAAGTACCTCCTAGTCTGCTCTGGCTGATGTGTCGGCAAGGGTTTTCTGATACACGTTGAACTTCTTATTCCCGGTTTGATTTTAGTGTTTGGCAAAGCTTTCTGGTGTAACACATGGGTTTTCCCCGTTCGCTCTGGCTGATGTGTCGGCACAGCTTTTCTGATACATTCCGAGTTATTTTACCGGTTTTCTCCGTTTTGGCCATTGCATTGGCACAGCTATCCGACGCTCCCAGGGTTTTATTTACAATCATTTTCGTACCGCAGAGTTAAGCGCCGTAACCCATATCTAACCCGACATAACCCGTGATAACCGTCCGCGTACTTTTCGACCGAGCCCCGTATGCAGATTGTCGTTTTATGTTGTTAACCGAAACAAAGCCAGTAGATTGCGCGCCTAGATTTCAAAAGCGTTACTGAGGCCCAGCGAATGTTTTAATGTTCGTCACTGTGCATATATTTAAGTATGCTCACGATTGTACATGCATTTGTTTTACTATACTATATTATACTATACTATACACTTTTTTTTTGACACTTGCCTTTTTTTGCTGTATGTATTCGATGTCCTTCACACCTGTTGTATAGAAATAAATGCTTGATTTATAATACACTTTCACTGCTTCGTAGCGCAATTGATCTAGAACCCTGAACATTCCCGCACTCAGACTCATAGCTACCACTTTGGGGTTAAAACTTTATTGTAACGGCGTGAATAAGACGCAACACCGTCTAAATTACCACGAGGTTGTAATTCACCGTTTAACAACTGCCTGTACGGCCAGCATCACCGAACGAGCTCGGGGCGAACCTCCTCTTTCCACTTACGGGGATCAACGCATAAGTAATAAGGATTTTAAAAGTAAGTAAGTAATCGAAAGCCCGTACGCAAGATATTAGCGCAGATATACGCAAGATATTAGTAAACAGCAGTACAGCGAATCGAACCGAAAAAAACGTCGTTACAAAATTAATTTTTAAAAAGTTTTTGGTAATCTTAAAATTTAACAAGTTCAGAAGAACGATAAAAAAGGTAGCTTGTTTACCTAAGATTCTTTGCCGCACTGCCATAACGCGCACTGCACTTGCTCTTATTTCACAGTTATTTGTAATGTAAAATATATATAATTTCCTTTAATTTAGCAAGAAGAAACACATTTACCGGTTCTTTTTCTTTTATACAACTTTCAAGGAGAAATTTATCGGCTCTTGTGGTGTGACTTACAACTTCTTCAGTTATTCCCGTATCATAATGATCTGTTAGTTGAGAGAGTTCCAATTTTGGGACTGCGTATGTGTATCCATCACGTAAGATTTTTTGATGATTTGATTGATTTTCAGCGACCGTCTGAAATATTTTTTAATTTAATAGTAGATAAATAGATTCTTTAGAATATTATAAAGATGCTCAACCGTAGAATTTGGGTCTGAAGGTTGACAGAATAATTCAAAAATAATTGAAAACTGCTTGTAAGATGGTATGGTATATGGTAATTTTGGAGTTTGTATTGAAACAGACGAAGGAAGCTCTGCACAAAGATACTTTGTTCAACTTGTGAAAGACACATAATTGTTTTCTAGTTTTATAGCAGCTGCCTCTATTTACATTATCGAAACAACATATTGTTAAGGGAAAACAAAGGCCGTAAACTTTAAGTTGCAAAACACAAATTGCTGTATCCACGGGAAGCAGAGTTTATTGAATCCTGGAGAATGGGCAAACATTCGCCGGTTTAATGTTTACTTCCTTATCAAGTGTTTGTTGAAACACGTGTTTTAATTTACTCGCGTTAGTGGTAAATAGAAACGTTACATTTTCAAACTATTGTCCCCATAACTGACTTTGAGAGGATAGAGTTTACTTCCTTATGTTTTATGAATGACAACAGTTATTTTAATGTTAGGAGTACAGTACCAAAGTAGAGATGTAGCATATTTTAGGTAAAATATCAAATGAGGTAATAAGAATTAAAATTACAGTTCAATTAATTACTTGGGAAAAATCTGTATTGCCCACATTATGGTAGTTTACCTTTTAACTAACATTCACTATTTTAATAAAGGTACTATGAGATTTATCTGACAAATTACTTCGTCTAAAATAGTTTTCACTTCATAGCTTAGTTGCAATTCTTGTCATGAAATAGAAACGGAAAATATTTTTCCTGACATGTCCCTCAATAAAGTATATACGGTGCAAAGCGCGGATACAAGATGATATGCATTATAATAACAATTAAACTAAAGAATCCTAATAAGACTAACAGAATATTGTTTAGCAGCACAGAGGTTGAAGAAATTATTTTACCTCGTATGTTTGCACGTTTATTTTGGTCAATGTATATATCGTTAGATCACAGATACATTTATCACGACAGGTTAACATTATTATGTCCGTAAGTGGTTCTAGTCTTTCTTCGATCAGCTGATATATGAGTTTTTGGTGCTTTCAGGTAGGGGGCAGTATATGTAACTAAGGTCGCATATCTCATGCCGGCATCCTGGCGACTCAATAATATAAAGCCTATAAGAAATACCGATAGTTGAATGTATACACTTTGTGATTCTTTGATTGTAAGCTGCTTTCCATGAATTCTCCCAATTTTGATAGAATACATTTCTATTTGCGATTTGAAGTATGTCTAAAAGTGGCCCTCACCGATTTAAGTGAAACTTGCTGGGTTTATAGGCCAATCTAGTGTAAGAAGAACTATAGCTTTCTTACCTGCCAAATCGCCAGTTTTCAACAACACTATTCTTAGCTATTTGCTTTAATGACTCCAAAAGTTAAGATAAATATTTTATTGTTGTGGCAGTTGGACTAAACGATAGTAACAATTGTTTCTCTGCCACAGTTATTATTTACCGAAAGCAACCGCCCCCTCTAATATTCATTTAAAATTTTAACATTTCCATCAAAACATTTGCCCATGAAGAGAAAAGAAAGTAATAAATTTAGCAACTTTGCTTAAATGCCTGCAGTGAAAGTATAAGCACAGGTAATGGCATATAATAGGTTAGGTTTGGTGTTTAGTCAAGTATAAGAAAAAAAGTTTACTGTAGCGAAAACATCGAGAAGAAAACAAGGATGTCACTATATATTTTATTATATATTTTAAAAACATGGATGTCATTTTGCCATCACTAGCGCTAGTTCATATATAATTTTTTACTGCCTCTAATATTCTACTACACGTAATAGTAAAAATATAAGCCTTTTAAATCTACAAATTATTGTTCATTTAAATTTACACGAGCGAATTTTGAACGCCTATATGAATTAATAGGCGCAGATTCATGATCTCGATAGAGCTTGTAGCAGATGTTATGATTTACTTTACTTGCATTCAATCCACTGCCTTATTGTTTCCAAAAACCAATAGTTCCTTTGCATGCTGGTTTTTGACTGATACCAAAAAATTAATTAAACGGACAATCCATTAAACGTTGTGAAAATTACAATACTAAATGTTACAGAGGTTTTAGGGAATGTCCTAGATTGGTTAGAAAAGGGATTGATCTTGAATACCGGGCTTACATCTGTAATATTTAAGATGCTGTGAAGGCTCATCCAAAGCAGTTGTGGTCTCGACTTGCAGTCACTTAGGGATTCAACTTTCCCATAATTTTTTAAATCATCTGCATGCAGCAGACATTTTGAAGAAAAACAACTACTGATATTATTGATGCAGTTATAAAAAGCAAGAGGCCGAGAACGGATTTTTGCGGCACTCCAGTAGCACCAAGATATTTGTAAGACTTAACACCACTATACTCCACATATTTATCTCTCCCTGTGAGGAAATAATTCAGAGGCTTAGTGAGGCAAAGTCACCCGAACACTCGTAGCAGACATCACTTTACTGTTTACTTTTCACTCACACATTGGTGTTTATAAATAATGGAAATTTTAGTGATTTTTACTATATCCCCTTTTGTGCTATAATCTATATAAATGAATATGATACTGGCGGAGTTCTAGAAGCTGTTAATTGCCATAAATCTAATCTTACTATGGGTACGGACTTAGTACCTTTGTGCGTGGAAAATCTTTATTTACCAACTTGCGTATTTTTACTGATTATGTTGTTAAATCTCCTGATACCAGAATACAAGTTGATGTGGTTTATGTAGATCTTTCTAGAGCTTTCGACTAAATGCAGCATTCTTTGATTGTCTGTGAATTTAGTAATTTTAGTTTGTCCAAAGATATCACTAAGCCTCTGAATTATTTCCTCACAGGGAGAGATAAATATGTGGAGTATAGTGGTGTTAAGTCTTACAAATATCTTGGTGCTACTGGAGTGCCGCAAAAATCCGTTCTCGGCCTCTTGCTTTTTATAACTGCATCAATAATATCAGTAGTTGTTTTTCTTCAAAATGTCTGCTGTATGCAGATGATTTAAAAAATTATGGGAAAGTTGAATCCCTAAGTGACTGCAGTCACTTCCAAGTGGATTTAGATTGGTTATATGATTAATCAATCATCAATTAACAGTAACCACACTCGAACTGTCGACTCACTATTAACGTTTGTTATACAACACAGTAATCGTTAATTTCAAATCATTTAAACGATTAATGATTTGAATTTTAAAATAGCAAATCAAAATAATAATAAATTACAAAATCAAAATCGAAAACTGAAAAAAATAAAACGTCACGTACAGTATATAAAATAAATTGTCAAAATTGTAATGGTGTATATATCGGCGAAACTATGTAATATTTAAAAAATAGAATAAAAAGACACAAGTATAACAAAAATCTCACAGCTTTAAAAAGAAATCATGAAATAACACAAAATCATACATTTGATTTTAACAATGTATCAATTCTAAACCAAGAACAAAACTATAAAGCGCGAACTATACTTGAAATAATTCAAATTTATAAACACAATAATTCTGTAAATAATAAAACAGACACACAATTTTTCACTAAATTTTATAACTTAATCCTATAAATGAAATTTAGTAAAAATTAATAACGTTTTTCATATTTAACCATAACAAATAAAATTGACACAATTTACAAAAGAATGTTTGTATAAAACATTTCAAAAATCTCTCAAATTAAAACAAAAACAAACTGATTTTTACAATAAACAATAAATGTAATATATTTTTTAAAAAAGTTATAGAAATCAACAAATTAATATTTTTTAAATTATTAGGACTTTTACAACGTAGATGGTCAAGATTTAGAATAATAAACCGAAACCTTTTACTTACTGGGAATAGAGTTGTTTTATTATACGACCTAAAAACCAAGAAAATATAGGTATATCTATTTATGCAAGATCAAGAGAATTTTGAAGAAGAGCACAATATGCTTGTTTGTTTAGGCAAAATATTGTGTTTCAATGTTTCTTACATGGCTTAATGATAAATAAATACCGGTGGAAATACCGCTAATTTATTTCACTATTTACTTAAATTGTTGCGTGTATTATCAATTTGGATACCATTAATAAGTATAGGTTAAAAGTAATAAGACACGAAGCACAGTTAATTAATCCAGTCGATTCGTGAGTAGAGAGAGAGAAAAAACGTCCTCACGCGATGGGTAAAATTTATGTCTTAACTAAAAACCATTCTAAATATAATTTCTCGTCAAACAAAAATTGACCACATAAAATTTTGTGAGTACATAGGGAATACTCTTGAATTAGCGGTTTCTAGGTAGCCGTGGTTCAAGAATTTGGAAATCAAAAGCACAGGGTGTTTCGGGAACATAATTTATTTTAATATGGCATGTTCCAATTCAGTACTCAGCGATTTAAACCCGAGTTTGAGAAAAAGAGAATACACCAAGCGATGCTCGTAGTTTTCTACATTTTCTGTTAAAGCAAAAAAAAACATTATTTATTTATTCATCAATTTTTCTAAAAATAACTATTTCTTCATGATTTCTCCCTTTAAATAAAATTTATTAGCCTTTGAAATAATTTCAGTCACTTCAGCCACATCAACAATAATCCAGCCAACTTCGTATGGTCTATAATGAGCCATTTTAGGTTTCTTTCAAAATTGAGCATTTGGCATAATAGTGCGGTGATAGACGCTATAAAAAACAATTCATGTGCAGTTTATCTCAACACATTTAAGAGGCTAGGCATAGTTATGTGCTACGCGTGGAAATAGCACAGGCAGTAACTATGGTATACTATAAGTATACCAACAAAAAACAAATTTTAAAATATCCTTTACGAAAGTGCTTGATAAGTTGATGTCATTCTCAAGGCTTAGTATTAAAGACACTAGCTTGCGTTTTTCACGCTTGCTAACTTATATTTTAGAACATTCTTTAATGGCTTGATGAATTGAATATATTCAAAGCTGTCGCTTAGGCTGACTGATATTGACATGTTTAAAGTTTGTTTTATTCATATGTAACAACAACTATGAAATTTTAGAATATTTTAACATTGGAAACAATTGTTCTACGTGGTGTGAATATTTTTGGTGAGATTTATTATTACAGAAATGAAGTTGCGTGTATTTGTAAAGAGCACAAACAAGATTTATATCCCGCTGTTGTATAGTTACATTTGATTTATGACTTTTTCATGTTATATTCAATGTTTAAAATTGTCTAATACATTTTTAGGTATACAGCCTTGGCCAAAGGTATTGGGCACCCCTAAAAACATCAGTATGACAAAAAGTACAGTAAACAAAGACAATTTTGTAAATAAATTTAAAACGGCATAATAAAGTACCACATTGAATATAAAAGAACTTTATCAGGTGATGTAAAAAGTGAAACATGTGCGTTTTTAAAACTTTAATAAACACTTCGAACTTCTTTTTTTGTTATTATTTGAGTGAAGACGCATTCTCCTTTAATTGTATTTACTTCAACACAATTATATTTTATTCAAAATGCTAAAATCCAGTGAGATTACATACGAAAAACGTGTGAAAATGCAAGTTCTACATCAACAGGGGCAGTTCCAGGTGGAAATATCTAAATTGGTAAAGTGTTGGCGGTGTGCCGTGCAATCTGCACTCAGAAGGTTAAACAAGACCGGGACGCACTGTAATAAACCGAAATCAGGAAGAACACGAGTGATTTCTGATCGCCAGGACCGAAAACTTATCCGCGAATCATTAAACATCGCAGAAAAACTTCGTCTGAACTCGCTGCAGCTCTGTCGGATGATGCTGAAACCCCGTTAGTGCTCGTACCGCGAGAGGAAGACTTGTAGAAGCGGACCGAGGAGGCTCTAAAGCCAGAAAGAAGCCGTGGCTGACGGACATCAACAAAAGAAATCGCTTACAGTGAGCTCTACGATATCAACACTTTACGGAACAAGGTTGGAAAAATGTAGTGTGATCAGATGAGTTAAACTTTCAGGTAAATTTTTACTTACAATACAATATCAAAAATAGAGTGATTGAACTCGCTTGCTTCTACCATTTTTTAATTATTAACCAATTTTTAAACTCATTGATTTTGATATCTTCACAGGTATTCGAAACACTAGGTATGACTTTTGTTAGTCGTCGAGTCGGTGAAGAATACCACCCGGATTATATAGTATCTACTGGTAAACACGGAGGGGGATTAGATTGGATTAGATCTAGTTAGGGTAACCCTGCACCGCGACCTGTTGATCTATTGTGCCCCCTTACATTAGCTGTAAGCTGCTAGGGTTTGCCCGCACTTATAGCTCCCTATCCAGTCTAAGAACTTTAATAAATTGCAACACGGAGGGGGAAGCATAATGGTGTGGGGATGCATAACCGCCGCTGGCGTCAGCGAAATGTTTGTTGACGAAGGTTGTATGCACAGCGAAAGTATATTCACGTGTTAGAGTCTGTGCTACGGTCTTCATTAAAACGCATTTTCGGTGACACCAAGGATAAGGTCAAATTCCAACAGGACAATGCTCCTTGTCAAAAATCAGCGACCACAATGCGTTGGATTTGTGACAACAACGTTGTCTTGTTGGATTGTCCTGCCCGGTCCCCAAACCTTTGAATCCCATTGAACATCTTTCCGGTATTCTAAAGCTCACGGCTACGGACAGAGTATTACATCTAAACCAGGTCTTAAAAATGCGCTGCTTCAGGAATTGAGTACCATAGACGAGGAACAGTGTGAAAAACTTGTTCATAGCATGCCTCAAAGAATTGCTGCGGTCATAAAAGCAAAGGGTGGGCCTCCAAAATATTGATGAAACTATTCAAATTGACCAATAAACATATTTAAAAAAACCAAAACAGTTTATAATTCGTCCCTATACAGGTTAAAGTAAAAAAATTATAGGGTGTCTGACCCTTTAGGCCAAGGATGTATATTTTTTCACTGATTGCTTTATGTCCATTACTATTAGATTTCCTCCTGCCCCAAAAAAATTATAAAACTATTATTGATAGAGGATCAAAAATTAATGGCATTGTAAACAATAGCTATTTTACCTTGTTCATTTCAAAAATAGCATTTTATGTACCTTATACGTATTTATAACGTGTTGCAGCATTTCATTTCGACAGTTTTTTTTCGCGACGTCATAAATAAAATAACACTGATGGAGAATTCGTGTCACGGAATATAACACGCCAAATTATTCAGAAGCAAAGCGCCATAGTCGCTGTGGTTTCCTTTCAGCATCTTTTATGAAGTTATTTATATCATCCCCGAAATAATATTCGCACATACTTTGAAATGGTTGTTCTTTGTTCTACATTAATTTATTCTTTTCGCTGTTTGCATTGCCAGGAATATAATGCAGACGTAAAGGTGAAATGGTAAAATTGTACTTACTAATTATTTACGACATAAAACCTTGAATGATATTTTTAATAGTATTTGCAGATATTATAGTATTTTATTGTTGGTGACATCTAATATTTATTTTATCTATTGTAAGTATTCACGCTATCAGCACCAGGAAAAGTGATGGTAGTAAGGGAAGGAATGAAGAGATAAAGATTGCTGCATTACAGGAAATAAGATGGAAGGAACAAGGAGTGATAAACAAAGAGCACTTTTGCTTTAGAGATTCTGGAAACGAAACGCAAGTACAAAATGAAGTGGCTTTTATGATATTGGGCGTAGTAAGATAAAAAAATTGTCCTGGTATGGTACATGCGAAAAGTCTATTTCGTTTAATCATGTCAGAACCCAGGAACTACTAGAATTTGACCGTAAAAATGTCAAAGTAATAGCTTCTGTCATTACAGGTAATTGCAAACTCAGAAATCACCTACACAGAATCGAACTCTCTGAAGGAACTGAATGCCGACTGTGTTTGGAAGATGATGAGACAGTTGAGCATATCGTCTGCCACTGCCCCGTCACAACGAGAATGAGGTATGACATCTTTGGGAAGGTTGACCTTTCCCTAGTAGAACTTTAAAGGTAATATCCACTCTACAATAGGCCCTAGCGGCCGCGGTGGACGGGACGAATAATCAACCCATGCTATCTTACCTCAATATCAATATATCAATATCAAGAGAAAAAAATAATAGAATATAAAAGTAATGAGAGAATGGCATACTTCAGAGTAGAGGCTAAATCGATGAACTTGTTAATTTTAAATGTGCATTACTCCACTTTTTTTACTTTTCTACTTGAATTAAATGCGTTACTAGGTTTATACATATAACTTATTTAATGTTCTTCTTTTTTATAGTTGCATATACAGGGTGTTTTGAAACATTGTTTAAAGATTTTAAGGGCATGTAGTACGATCGAAAATAAGGTTAAAAGTCATAATAAACATATGTCCACAAATTAACTGTTTACGAGATAACAGCGATTTTATCGCAAATGCAGAATAAGTTTGCTTTAGCGGTTTTTATTAAGATGTTATTGTATTTTAACATAAAATAGATTATAACTAAAGAAGATGTTCAAAATGACGTCCTTCCATTTCGACACAGGATCTACATCTGCTTTCAAAGGAAGCGCGCACTCTTTCAAAAAACAAGGGTTTTTCTCCTATTATCTGGCAACAGTGTTCTATTTGTTGGCGCAACTCTGGAAGATCGTTTACCGGTATTGCGTACACTAAACTTTTCAAATAACCCCAGATACTAAAGTCCAAGGGGTTTAGATCGGGAGACCTTGGAGGCCAAGCAATGGGACCTGCTCGCCCTATCCATCTCCCAGGAAATTCATTGTTAAGATGTTCCCTAACAGCACGCGTAAAGTGCGGTGGAGCTCCATCTTGCATAAACCAGAGGTTCAGTCTTAGATTTATAGGTAAATCTTCCAAAAGTTCAGGTAAAGTATTTTCCAAGAACTCGAGGTATGCAGGACCTGTTAAGCGTTGTGGCAAAACAATCGGTCCTAACAACCGTTCCCCTATCATGCCTAACCAGATGTTTAGAACGTTGCTGGTGCCGAGCTTCAACGGTAGCATGAGAATTCTCGTCACACCAAACGTGATTGTTGTGGAAATTAAATATTCCATTTTTAGTAAAACCAGCTTCATCAGTGAAAAGGATGTTATCAGCGAAATCTGGCCGATCAGCAGCTGTTCGCAAAAACCACTCACAGAAAGCCCTTCTCGCTTGATAATCCGGAGCAGTAAGGGCTTGTACCCGTTGGATATGGTAGGGGAGGGGTATAGGAGTTGCTCATGAAGAGTTCTCCAAACAAGATTGCTGCTTACACCCACTTGAGTCGAAATTCTTCTAACACTAGTTTCGGGATTTTCATCAATAATATTCAAAATTCGATCTTCTATCTGTGGAGTACATGCTAATCTCTGCCGTCAAGTATCAGATGACCGCTTCTCAAACGAACCAGTTTCTCTTAGTCGTTGAAGCACCGTCTGAAACTTCACATGCGAAGGCAGTTGGCGATCAGGAAACGTTTCAGCATAGAAGCGACGTCGTTGTAAAGAATTCCCATTAGCACGACCGTACATGAACACCATATCGCTCGTTTCAGCATTAGAATACGCAACCATTGTAATTGCTACAAATTGCACAAAACGTCAAATTAAACTGTCATAAAACAATAGCTGATAAGCACCTGTTTACTGGGATATGTTATATCCATGTACTACTAGGAACATTCGCTGTTATCTCGTAAACGGTTGATTTGTGAACATGTTTATTATGACTTTTAACCTTATTTTCGATCGTACTACATGCCCTTAAAATCTTTAAACGATGTTTCAAAACACCATGTATATGTAGAGATAATGATAAATATTTGCTAGGCAATACGAAATTATTATTATTATTATTGTTAAATATAATTCGTTTCATTATTTTGTAGTAAAGGTAATTATAATATTGCAGCAGATTATATTATCTATTGCAGTTAAACGATATGTTTACCACATAGATTTAGACAAATATCCCATTAAAATAATAATAATAATAATAAGAATAATCATTAGTACCACCTACCCATCTTGTCTTTAGACCGATGTGGTAGGGGAAAAGGACCAAGTAAATAAAAACTTGTGAAAATGTAAATGTAAATAATAATAATTTATTTCTGTTATGATTCAAAGGAACATGGACATAGTCAGAAAAATAATAATGTGGTACTGCTAAGTCTAGACAATGGCGTGTATGCATAACATTATAAATATCTTTGTTTTTGACAAAAGTTCGTTCGTTTGCTTTATAGAATTTTAAAATTTCAAATATATAGAGACATGGCAAAGGTAAGATATGTAATTCTTTAAAAAGAGGCCGACACAACACCAAAGACGATACACACAGCACGCTTCTAATTGTACGTTTTTCTAATATAAATAATCGTTCAGCACCAACTGATGAGCTCCAAAAGATTAGGCTATAACTGAGACGTGACTCAACGAAGGCAACATAAAACAATCGAAGGGAGTGCCTAAGTGATCCAAAACATCGAAGGCCTTCGTAAGGTCGAAGAAAACACATGCAACAGCACTCTTCTTGTCCAAGTCATTATACAGTGTGGCAACCGTTCATAGCACGATGCATGTATTAGTAACTACTGGTCGACTGTAAATGGGCGTGCCACCTTGAATTGCCACGCCTACTTAGCGGCACGCGGATGGCATTTACAAACGATAGCGGACGTATTATAAGTTACACGTATAAATGTATTGGGGCATATAGGTAAATCAAAGTCTTTTAGAGTTCTATGTTATAGCATAAGTTATTAATAACATTACCTACATGTGGTAGAAAATACTATTCCTGAAAAATAAAAAGCACTGTTAGAGGTAGTGTGTTCCCGATATAAGTAAATATTTTTAGTTGTTTGAAGCATCAGATAATCACTGATAACATGTCAGTGAAGTAATTCATCACAGCCTCATAAACAACATAAAAAATCAAAAATAAATAATCAGAACTCCTAAACTTTAAAATAAAAACTAAAATAATATTGTTCAACAAGTATAAAATCTAAAAACGCAACTATAATAAAATAATGGAAAATAAAATATTTAATTCTTAAAACAGAATTGTATTCAACATTGCAATAAATCTGCAATTAGCTAAAAGAGAATATTATTCTTAAACAATAATAAAATTTCAAGTAAATTAATTTACTAAGTGTTCAAATAAACCTCCCTCTTGATAAGAACAGTAACCCAACCGATCATAAAAATTCCGACGAACATTTGTTAACATATCTGCTATGACAGTATTACTGATTTCAATAATTCTCGCGCGCATTTCCTCTCAGTTTGATGGCCGTTGATCACCGTATCCGTATATTGTATTATGTAAAAAGGGCCATAAAAAGAAATCGATTGGAGCTAGATCAGAGCACCGCGCTGGCCATTTAATAGGGCCCGAGTTACCGATCCATCTGTTTTCAAAAACCGCGTTTATAAAGTTTGTTGCAATGCGTGTATTGTGTGCTGGGCAACCATCTTGCTGAAACCAAACTTCATTTATATTAAATCGCTCCCGTATTGCCGGAATGATATTATTTTCAAGTAACTGTAGGTATCTATTTCCGTTTAAATTACCGTCAATGAAAAAAGGCCCAATTATATGATTTCCAATGATACCTGCCCATACACTTAGCTTCTGTGGATACTGCGTTCGCGTTGGTATATTTAAATGTAGATTTTTACGCGACCAGTAACGACAAACTACGCGGTTATGATGCCCGTATAGGTAAAATGTTTTTTCATCTGTGAACAATACGTTATTAAAAAAAAATTGGTTATTCGTGATATTTATTTATCATTCTTTCGCAAAATTTCATTCAGCGATAATAATCATCGGGAAGAAGTAGTTGTGAACTTGTAAATTTGTATGAACGATATTTATTAGTACGTAAAATCTTATGAACCGTTGTTTTAGAGATATGTACCTAATTCGCGAGCAATTTGTCGAGATGACATAGTGGGATTTACTTTAACTAAAGCACATACTCGAATTTCTATATCGCTTACATTCTTATCCGGAACAACTTTATGTTTATTATTTACTAAAGAAAATTTTCAAATTTTCAAATCGATTAACGGTCCTACGAATGGTGCTTGCATTGGGAATTTGACTTTCGGGGAAATTAGCAGCAAATAAATCCCGAATTACTTCCGCGGAATTACCACCGTAAAAGTGTTTAATCATGAAGAGTTTTGCTCCGGCGTATAGTACTCCATTTTTAAAATAACCGTTATCTACCTACCAACAACGCGTTTTATTAAATAGTACGAGCGAGTAGTTCTCCCGACGAAATATAAAATGCATCTGACACGTGTGCGACCGACGACAACCCTGTCACATGCACTGTAAATTCCTCGCTTACTGGCCCAAACTCTTATCATTATGCCACGTAATTTCCTGTTTGTTTACATTCAAAAGTAATACGAAGAGGTAAGGGGCTGTCACAAAAAACATTCCAATCAACTAGCGCGCTAATAGTAAAGACCAATGTAACAGCGCATCAAAAGTGTGTAATATTAACAAATTAAATGATGTATTGTAGATTTAGACATATTTCTAACAATATGCAGAACGTAGTCGTGGATTACGCACCTTAATAATCATAATTGTAAGCTATTCTAAGCGATATTTTAAGATTCCTTACTCGGGTACTTAGCAAGTAAGATACAACCCTATCACATTGCACTATTATGATGGCCCTTTATTATCTTCTGATATGTTTACACATTTTCATGTTACTATGTTGAACGCGATAATTATCTACATTTTATTGTAACTAATAGAAAAATCGAAAAATACCTCTAACGGATCACTACTATATGACCTTGTTAGATTGGCTGCCTACCTCATACGCTAACTCGATTCGCATTTATTTCTTTAAATAGTGTACATCACCGCTTTTGTATATTGGAATTGGCGAAGGTCGGAACTTCTCATCTGGGGTGAGGAACCTGGGATCCTGTACCCTTGCATCTCTGATAGAGCGGCACGATCAAGCCGCTGGGTGTGTAAAGAAAATGTTTGTAATTAAATTACAGTGATACAGGGGGTTGGATGATCGTTTATGTTCGAAAAATTGAAATTAATGAATAATTTCGTCTCATTTGATTGGAATTGTCACACACGTCTTTAGAGTTATAGATATCTTTCAACTTTTATTTACATTCTGATATAGGTTATAGAGCAAAAAGATCTGTACTACACTGCATGCAATAAAGCATTTCTCGTTAACAGCAGGTACTTTAGACAGACGCAATGTGCTCTCCTCGCCTGCAAATAATTCGCTCAGACCTCTTCGGTTTTACGGGTTGTTGCGGTTGAATATAGCACTAAATCTTCTCTCTAACTCAAACTGGACGGGTTGTTCTTTCTTTTGGTGTACCTAGGTACCGAACAGCAACTCGTATTAATAATCTTTTGTATTGGAATGCTGTAGATACTTAAATTATAATATAATGTTTTATATAATAACATTGCAATTGTCATGACATTAGAAAGAGGGTACCTCTTACAATAGTAATAACCTTTGCGATTCTTTTTTCAAGTGCAATATTGTAGTGATAATTCCCTACAAAAGAAAAAACAATTTTATTTTGTGAGATAAAGCTTTTAATTTCCCGTCTCGCATTCTGTGGGCTTTCTTATTTCTCGCCATCTGCGATATTTTCTTCTGAATACGTTCTATACTCACGTGCGCGCACACACAATAATACGGAAACCAATACGTCATCCACTCCCTTGTTGAATGCTGAAGTCGTAAACACATGTCGACGACTACAGACTCGGCATCTCTTACCATGTCACCCTTTTATTCACACAAACCGTCTCGTGGCATTATCGAACGCCCACGATCTGACGTTTTTGTTTCTTGTAGTCTTGCGGTTTTCTGAACAGATAGCGTTTGTTACTACGTGAATGCGCTATTGTCTGGCGGCGCTACACCCCCCAACAGCACGTGTTTTTGGATATTGGATATGGTCGCCGAATGACACTTCTAATTTGGGAAAATCAATATATGGGGATGCGGGAGCAAATGTAATCTTCGCGTTGCAAACATCGCTGCTTGTATATTTTCTCTTTTTTTATGTACTACATAAAATAAAGGAAATGATTCCGCTATTTATTTTACAACAAATTCAGCGTCTGATTTAGGTGACACGTAATAACGTATGCACGCCTAAATGAGCCCCGCTTAATTTCGCTTTAATTTTCTCTGGTTAAACAACCTTACCATTATATACAGCATAAATATTATTTCTAGCGAGATATGCTTCTCACTGTTGTTATAGTAAATGTGGGAAGATTTCCAGATAATTTTATGAAGGAAATGAAGCAATTGCTTTAATTAAATATTTGCCTGCAATTTAAGGCAGACAATTTATTTTCAACTAGGGAGGAGTAGGGACATATCTATATAGTGCTTGATTTCGAGATTTGGGGTGGCGTTCATCTAATCTGGGGCCTAATGAAGAATTTTCTTCGAGCCTGGTTGCTGTGAGATCGTTGGAACACCATTTGGAAGCTGAAATGATTGTTTTGAAGTTGGAATTATTATTTAGATTATACTAGAGCAGTTTTCGTACTTGAAGTAAGCGATTTTATCATCTTTTGAATCTTTAACTGGCGTCAAAGGCGTAAAGGGAATATTAGGTTACATTTATTGTATGATAATTTGGATGTGTGAGGTTATATTTGATTCTGTGGGTTAATTTCACGAGCGGTTTAAGTTGGCATTTATTTGGTAATAGGTAATTAAATTATTTACAAAAGCGAGCTCTTCACTGGAAGATAATGCAGTCTGCCCACCAGTTTTTAACCCCTTTCGTCCATGTATTTTATTGATTATTGTACCCTTTGAAATTCTGTACTTTTTTACAGCTGCTGTTGCACTAATTTGTCCATCCAAAACTTCTCTCAGGCACTGATCTAGAGTTTCGTCAGAGTAGTTCTTATAACTTCGACTTCCCGGCGTTTTCTTATACACACGAGGCATAATTAACGAAGGGTGACACACTTTTTACAAAAAATAAACTTAAGAATCACTAAATTCGCACGAGGAGAGTTTGTAGGTTAGGAACAAAGCCGCTAACTACGTTGGTAAAACAGTTAACATGAATCAAAAGAACACACGATAGAGCTACATCTGTGTTTGTCTACAGTCAATCTCACCCCGGATATTACAGAAACCTGCATCTTTCTCTACATGTTTATGTAAAAAAGAAATAAGTCATGATTAATAATAGTGCGAGTTAGAACAGTCTATAAAAGACCATATTGCACTAAGAAAAAAATATTAGTCATTACTACTTGCTTTTATTTGGCTTCTGGAGATAGAAGTTTGAAGGCCATGTATTTTTCTGAAAAAATGACATTTGACATTTACATTTTTTTTTTTAAACCGGGCTCTTTTACACAACAAGTCGTATTCTGTAACAAACATACAGGTGTCCTATTGCACTAAGCATTTTTTTGGTTTATGTCTTGCGTGACATTTGATTTTGAGTTGTAAAATAAAGTTTTTTTAACTTGTCGGTCAATCTCACCCCGGCGGTCAATCTCACCCCGTTTTACGGTACTTGGTTTTATTATACTGGGAATTTAGCGGGAGATTTGAATTCTATTTATGATATTAAAACGAGAAATATGAGTTTTTAGTGTGGATTAAGATTCTAGAAATCTTATTATTATGTAACTAAGATAGTAAAGAACTTACTCTGAGGGAATCTTTAGAAGATTCATTTCTTTGTTCATCAGATTTATTTGACCCGAAATAAATAAATTACTTTGAAATAACGTCTCTTTTATTCAATGTAGTATAAGAACATCACTAACGAATAACTAGTACAGTCACAGTAAAGATACTTAAGTGTTATAAGCTACATTAAATTAATAATCGGTAGCTCAGTGGTGTGACATGACCCCACTACGTACCGAGGTCGATTGAAAATCATCCGATTGGTTTGCGGTGTACTCAAAACTCTGTATTGGGTAAATTTAGTGTAACTGTGTACTGTTAATGCCATCTAGCATATGGGGTGTAGCATATCTATGGAGTTAATGAGAAAATGAGAATATAATAGATGACGCTGACTGTATGAAAGGAGAATAAAAACAGTGTTGACTTAGTTTAAAAATTTAATAAAAATTATAAAGAATTATCTACAAGTTTCGTAGCAGTATATAAGTTTTCCTTATTGCTCCTTATGTTATATATATTATTTTATACTATTATTGTGCTATTTACTATATTAACCATGCAGATATCTGTCTTATGCAGATCAAATTGCAAATATATATATCTATCTATCTACTTAGAAGTGGTAGTTCTTCAGCTTTTCTGTGGAATGTCTATAAATTGCTTACCATGCTCATACCAGGAGCATGTTTGTCCAGTTCTTCCTATGCTCTGCTTCTATCCAGTCTCCTGTGTGCCTTCAGTAATAAAAAAAAATTCGGAAAATATATACAACCAGTCATCTGTTCAACAGTTTCTGCATACTTTAACGGTTTTACAACTGGATACATTGAATTGCCTACTACACTAACCATCAGAAATTCCAAACGAGGTAAGTACTAGTCATTCTTCCTCAGGCCACTGAACAAGCCAAACGTGTTTCTCTCGGGCTCACTTCCAAATTTAGTAACAATTGTCACAAATTTCAAAATGTCAATTAATGTTTTAAATTACCAAGTCTAATGAGTACGCTGCAACTCGTTTATTTATATTATCTCAACTTCAACTGAACTATCCATAGAACCTATTTCCGAATATTTGCGGTCCCTGTACCTTGCATTTGCAGTGTACGTCCTTGCATAATCCCGGACCGATATGTGATGTATACTAGATATTTTACCTGCAACGCTGTCATCGCTATGAATCGCACATACACCCCGTTAACAAAAGAATGTATCGCCGAAATTGTTGAATGATTACTTCTAAAACAATGTTGCGCGTCATAAATAATATCAATTAACTGGTAATCTTAGAAAAGTACGATGTTCACGAAACTGTGCGGTTATTCTGTAACTACAAGCGTGGCGCCTTTTTGTAAATTGATTGCACCGATGCTGCCTTCAACCCATTGGAAAAGATACCTTTTTCAAAGGATCTGTTAACTAGGATGGTTAGCGGACTAATCATTATAGATATAATCCTTTTTGGTAGTGTGTTACCTCCGGTCAATGGCGTCAACAGCGTTAGAGTATATAGAGACAACAAGTAAGGGGAGTAGACTTTACAACACGCCAGCGTAAACTTACCTGCATACAAACCTAGCGTATCCTCTGGTACGTAGAAGTTCGAAGGTGGTAGAATAAGGTTGACTGTGGCCGCTATGCTCAGCCAGAGACGGTCTTTTTGGTCAAAGTTGTTAAAATCGAGCTTACCACTCCCAGCAAGTGATCATACACTGACTGGAGGGCGCCACCCACTACAGTACACAGTTGCTGTATATTCCATCTTGGTCGTGGGACACAAGATATAAACGTTCCGACTTAGCAACAGAGCAAAATGCAAAACATTTGACTTTTCCAGTAAGGGTCCAACCATAGAAAGAGGTACGAGTTTCACGCTGTTGCTCGAAGCTAAAACGCCACAAAGCGGCGACAACAACGTCATTCAGAGGACTTCATTATGTGCGGAACTAGACTTGTTTTTCAATGAAGCAACAATATCCAACAGTTATCTTTCAGAATATGAAAAAGCTTACACATCTTATTACCAGCCTGTCTCATTAGCTAGTTACTAGGCATCTTGTGCGCATAGAAATAACACATCAGTAACTTTTTGAATCCAGAGCAGCTTTATTTGTATTGCCTATCCTTATGAACAAAACTTTCGCTATAAACTGAAGAAGTAATGTATATATACATAAATTACTTAAACAATTTAAAACTTTGCCTAACAATGTTATTTAAAAAAATATAGCCAAAATATCTTCTTTATTCTTCAATTATAATTGCATTTGTCTATAACGCATTGTTAACTTATTACATTTGTAATGCGTTTTCCAGATTTTAACCATAAATTTTAACATACACTGAAAGAGAAGAGAAACACGTAACAAAAAAACTGAATGGTAACACAAAATATTTAAGAGAGACTTAATTTAGAAGAAACTTTTTATAATTATTAGTGTAATTACCAAATGAAAATTCTTGTGCAATATCGAAAAAGTTAACACCCCTTAATTTTAAAGTTCGACTTAATATCTACGTTATTATTAAATGCTTATTAATACCTCTTCATTTTGGTGAACCAAAGCCAACTACCGCGCTTTAATTTGGGTTAAACTTCGAAATTAAGAGCAATGATTAATGCTACAATAACAATTTGAAAATTTGTTTAGGAAAACTTTATTACATTAAAATTTACGTCAATAAATATAATACATATCGAATATTTCACTTCATATTTAATTCTTTCATACAATCTTGAATATCTTTAAGGGTATTTTGTTGCGAATTCAGCAAATCCTGGTCAAAATTACATTCTAATCCGCTGACTAATCTAATGCTTTTAAAGAATGTTTGCAAAAGCAAAAGGTATTCGTCGTCTGTTCTTGACTCCAATATATCCACTCTTCGTTTCAAACTGAGGAGAATATCTTGTATTGCTTCCAATTGTTTGCTGGCCGTTTCGATGTTACGAACATCTGATAAACGTCGTTTAATTTCTGAAAGTGTTTCTGTATTTCTGATTTCCGAAACGTTGCTGTACACTGGACTACTTCCATTCTCATCGTTTTTGCTTACGTTTCTCTTCGCAGCTCTCGGCTTGAATATTGGTATACTTTTCCTCTTCGAGTAGTCTTTATGCATTGTGCCGTTCCTTTTGTCTTCATTTTGACTGTGATTTTCTTCGCTTTTTACCTCACTATTATCTCCATACCGCCTTCCAGTTCTTGGTTTGAATATTGGCCTCGGTTGGAATATCTTTGGTGAAGTAACATTTTCAGACGAATGTCTATTTATGCTTTCATTTGAATTGGTTAACAAATTCATTCGTTTAGGATACCTAATTTCTTCGTTTGTGTTACTATTTTCGCCTTCATTTTTCGCTAGTTCTGATGTGCTGCTATCCAGAGGACTAGACAAATTCTCGTTTGAATCTTTGGCATCTAACTCAAGATTGGTGTTATTTACCTCTGCAGATATTCGATTTTCTGTATTAAGCGAGGGTGAATTTGTTTTTGCTAGAAGAGAACTATAGGAAATTCTCGGTTTTTCCGTGATACTAGTTGAAGTACCTTCATCAGAATCCTGTATAAGCTCAATACTCTTAGCATGTGGTTTACTTATTGGCGCCACTATGCCTCTACTTAAAGGATTATTAAATGTTTTCGCTCTCTGGCTTTTGTAGTTTGTATAATCAGTTAAACTGTCGTTAGTAGTAATACTGAGCTTTTCAGTTTCCGTCAGCGATTCTTCAATTGAAGATAAGGTGTTGTCTATGTTCACTCTCTTTCCGACGGAGTTGAATGCCAATGTTTCATTTAAAGATTCCACTGATGTATCCGGACTTGCTTGAGCATTGTATACACGGTCATCGTCATTTGAGGAATTTAGAAAAGGATTTCGTATATTTTTTGATGGTGTATGATTGTCAGGGGAGTTTATGTAAACTAAACCTCTATCTAATGGTTCATCTGAATTTTTATTAGAATTTCCTGATTGAAAATAATCACCTTCTTCATACACAGTATTTTCTAAATTGGATGAGTTATTTTTGGTAGTTTCTTTTGCAACATAGTGTAACTGTACTTGTGGTGATTGCTTTGATGAAGTAGATAAACCGTTGAATTCTATCAAATTAATGTTATTATTTAGCGTATCTGAGTTCCATAATGATTGTGACTGAGAATCTGATGGAGCGGCAGATACATTCGTAATTTTTGTATCATTCGTCAATTCAATCGGTTCAACAATTTTATCACCTTTGTGACTGATACACTCGTCTGTTTTCAAGGGTATATCTGATTTATTCACGGATAAAGTCATTTCAGGATTAATATCAACCGACATAGCGCGATTGTTTAAAAATATTTCGCTCGCCTCATTATTTTTCTCGTATTTATTATCGGACTTAGATATATTTCCATACATTGGTGCAAACTCTTGTAAGTTTTGGTAGACTGCATCATCAGAATGTTTCGAATCATGAATATTATCATTCTGCTCTATAGTGTCTTGTTGGTATATCTCGCTTACAGGTTTTATCGATACATATGACCATGAATCATCATGATCATGGTCTTTAGCTTTGCTTCCTGTCTTTGGTTGCAAATTATCCTTTGGGCAATCTTCATTTTTATAGTAAATTAATGTTTTATCTTCTACTTCTGGTTTCTGGTTACTTTTTTCATTTTTTCCCTCGGATTTATTATTGGACACAAGTATGTTTCCATATATTGGTGTAAACTCGTGCAAGTTTTGGTAGACTGCATCATCAGAATGTTCCGAATCATGAATATTATCATTCTGCTCTATAGTGTCTTGTTGGTACACCTCGCTTATAGATTTTACCGATACATTGTGTTCATGATTATGGTCTTCAACTTTGTTTTTTGTTTTTGGTTGTAAATTATCTTTTGCATTGTGTTCATTTTTATTGTAAATTAGCGTTGAATCTTCAACGTCTGGTTTCTGGTTACTTTCTCTTTTTTCATTATTTCCCTCGGATTTATTATTGAAGACAGATACATTTCCATATATTGGTGCAAACTCTTCTAAATTTTGGTAGACTGCACCATCAGGATGTTCCGAATCATGAATATTATTATCTTCAATATTGTCTCGATGGTACACCTCGCTTACAGATTTCATTAATACATTCTGTCCATGATTATGGTCTTCAACATTGCTTTTTGTTTTTGGCTGTAAATTGTCTTTTGTACCATCTTCATTTTTAGAGCAAATCAATGTTGAACCTTCTACAGCTGGTTGCTGATTACCTTCTCTTTTTTCATTATCTCCTTCGGATTTCTTATTGGGCATAGATATTTTTCCATATATTGGTTCAAACTCTCTTAAGTTTTGATAGACTAAATCGTCAGAATGTTCTGAATCATGTTTATCACCTACTGATTCATGTTCTTCAGTATTGTCTCTTTGGTACACCTCGTGCTCAGGTTTTACCACCACAATATGTTTATGATCTTCAACTTTATTTTGATTATTCGGTTGTAATTCATTTTTATGGTGAATGAAAGTTTCTACAGTTGATTTTTTATTAATTTTACTTTCGTCCGCCAGGTTAGAATATATTACATTTTGTTCAGGACAATGGATGTTCGTATCATCTTCTAATTCTTTTGCACCTACACCTTTTTCTTTTTTACTACGTTCTGCGTTATCTTCGTCACTTAGTTCTATTATTTGTACACTTGTTGGAGGTCTATAATGTTGTTTAACACGTATATTTAAACCATCCATGCAATTTAAGAACGCAAGATCCATATTATTAGGTATCTTGTAAATGTGGTCATCTATATTGTGCGTAGGTGGTGGTGAAGGTTGAACGCCATAGCTAAAGAATACAAGGTTTTTATCGTCGTCCAAAATCTGTTGATTATCAAAGCTGTTCAATCGCATTTTGTTTCTCTCATGAAATCTAAAATATAACGGATTGTCCACGGGTGTAAATACTTGTCCACCTTCGTTTCTTAAAGCCGACATAGAATCTAACATTTCACTATCGTCTGGACTATTATCAGCTTCGTAAATTTGACAGTAGGACTTGCCAAAATCGAAAGTTACTTTCTTTCCGTCTGCCCTATCACTTTCGATACTGATATCGCTGTAGTCATTATGGTTCTCCAACTTTATTAGACGATTTCTAGTCGGCTTTCGTCGATGATGCAGCTGAAGAAATTCAGGATCATCTTTGAACGTTGTTATTGGCGTTGATGAGCTGTCCTTTTCATCCAAAACCAATGCTTCATCGTGCCTTTGTGCTTCTTCATATTCGCGCACCTTTTCCCTTGATTCTTCGTCGGATATAAAGTCACGCTCTCTAATTCGTACTGTTTCTGCCCAATTTGTATAGACGTGCGTACCCCGTTTGTCAATGGCGTTCTTATTTGTGTCCAGATTTGGTTCAAGTGAATCCGGCTCTATCGAGTCATCCAGTATGTTATTCGAGTTCTCATAAGTTACTGTTTTATCTTCATGCTCATGTGTTGGCTCTTGACTTTTTATAAAAGAAGAATATTTCGGCGGTTCCAGTGATTCATCCAAAGTGATGTCGGAATCTGGAAAAGAAGAAAGTGTGATGAAATATGATGTAATTCTTTGGGAAATAGTCGATTGGAAACATTATTCAGAAGTTTATCCCAGTAAATGTATGAAAGAACCGACATACACAACTTGTCGGTGTAGTTACAAGGATATAGGAAACAATATGTTGTTACGTGAAGTAAAAACTGAAAGAGTGTGGTTATTTAAGCACAATTTCTATCATTTGCATCTCTAAGCTAGTCCAGTATATATACCGGGTGTCCAACCTAAGATGCAACGGTTCCTAGCCAATTTATTACTGCCTTTTTGAAAAAAAATTTCAAATAAATGTTGCCTCGAATCACATTCTACATATGCTAAAATTAGTTTCAGTAATGGCGGACTTCCGGTTGTACCGGAAGTAACTACTAACTTTATTATTTTACATGGAATATCCTGTATATTATTGCACTTTTGGATTCCTTGTTAAATTTAAATAACAATACGTTAGGGATACATTGGGGCTAAGTTGTACCGTTTTCGAATTATATGACGTTTTTCGAAAAAAAATGACATTTGCAGTGTCTTCGGTGTTTGGAAATATCTCGGAAATACGTTACTTATAGGCGATCTACTGGCTATCACTCAAGCGCTTGGAACCGAGGTGCAAACCTATGCAGGTGATATTGTACTACTTCTGCTACTTGTACTACGAGATTTCCTCAGCCCTCCAACGGGTAATTAACGCCATTTGTAGGTGGTGCAGGAGGGAAAACCTTAGCATCAACCCGAACAAAACTACTGTAGTACCATTCACCAGGAAGAGGAGAGTGGGGTATTTGGTGCGACCCACTATCCAAGGTGTGAAACTTGAATTTGCAGATAATGTAAAATATCTAGGTGTCCTATTTGATAAGACACTAGCCCGGAATACACATGTGCAAAAGATTACTCACAAGACAACGTTATCCGTGCGGACTAGCTGAAGAATATGTGGGAAATCTTACGGGGATCCCCAAAGGTAATCAATTTGGCTTTATGTGATGGTAGTACGTCCAAACATAACTTACGGAGCGACAGCGTGGTGTCAGGGAGTGCAGCAAGTCATAGCCACAATAAACTTACATTCATACAAAGGATTTCAAGTGTAACGATCACGGAAGCAATGTTTCCTTCCCGTCAATGGCATTGGAAACTCTTCTGGATCTACTACCCTTGCATATTGTGTGGAGAGGAAAGTCAGATTAACTACATTTTGCCTATGGCACATTGCGAATCAATCACCACATACTGTGTAACTAACAAGCTGCTGAAATCAGTTACTTCCCACAGTATGATGGGAATACCATCGGACATGATGTGTACTCGACTAATGATCGATGCATACTTTGCAACCATCTTTCCAAATAGAGAAGACGAGAGAAAAGCAACAAAAAAACACTGACGCAGTCAGATACCTAATGGTTTACAAACGGTTCGAAAACAGAGCAGGGTGTAGGCGGAGGAATATTCTGTCGCAATCCAAGAGTTAGAGAATATTACAACCTTGGACAATACACAACGATTTTTTATGCTGAAATCTATGCCATTGTGATGTGTGCTAGAGATACTTTGGATAGAATCATCAGACACAAATCAATTAAAACTTTCGGTGACAGTCAGGTGGTGCAAAAATCACTAGAGGTGCTTAAATGTACCTCGATGCTTATCTGGATCTGCAAAAACACTTTGAATATAGTGGGGATGGTTAATAATCTCTCCCTAATGTGGGTACCTGGGCACTAACTCATTTATGGTAATGAGGAAGCAGACACTCTTTGGAAAAAGGGTGCTGCGGAATATTTCCCTGCGGTAACTAACCAACAAATCAATGTCTGGGCAAATCAAAAAGTGCTCCAACATTAGAACAATTGTCGTAGTTTAGTACATGCGAAAGCATGCATTCTATCTGATCTTGCAAGAACCAAGGAACTACTTCAACTTGACTTCTGTCTTTACAGGTATGATACCTATGATAAAGTTAACCTTTCCCTAGAAGACCTGAAAAGCCTTCAGTCTAAAAGATTCTGAGCTATCTTAAGTGAATTTGTTGGATAGTATCCCCTCTCACGATTGTGAATTTGGCGACAATAAAAGATGCCTAGTAGACCATCTCCTTGATGAGACTGAACACAAGTTTGACTTTGACATTGTATCTGTCTTAGACAGAGAGAGTGAGTATAAAAGACGTTTGTTTCATCAAATGGTTTCTATCAACAGGGATTCTAATACTGTTAATAAGAGAGCATATATTTACAACCACAGCTTCATTATTCTTTCCTTCACCAATCAACTTTGCTTTTCAGCCACGTAACTTTTGATCAACACTAGATAGTTTACTTTTGGTTATTACTGCCCTGCTTGTTGGGTACATCAGAAAACGCAGATCCATATTCTTTTCAGATTCGTAACGCACAGAAAATTTGAAAATTATGCCGAATTTTAATACCTTTTTCTTTTGTTTTCAATAGCAGACGAGATCGGTATGGTGAAGGTGGATAATGGATCGACATATGCAAAATAATGATTTCTGAATTGATAACAAAACGTTAAGTTTTCTAAGCTAATAAGCCTAAAACGTTCGCTAAATTAACGTTGATAAACGTACATAAAAAACGAAGTTCGAAAGCGAAACATCAATTTTCCTAATGCAGTAAACATTAAACTCTTAACCTTACGTTATAAGGTTGATTACTTGATTATACATGTATATCTAGATATACCTGTAACATCTAATTAATCAAAATGAAATAATACATAAAGTTAATTATTGTAGTACCTACTATTACTAATGTTGAATTTTGTGATAGATTATTTTCTTGCGCCATTAAATAAGAACACCACTATTAGCAGCTTTCATGCTATCGTCTAGCTTAGCTGTGAGGTAAAATGATTCGAACATTCGAAAAGGTTTAAGAAACGCATTTTTTCATTTCCTTTTCATTACATTTACAACGCTTTCTAAATAGAATCGTTCAAGTTTCAGCATTTTTGGGAGTACGAGAAGTGTTAGGTTAGTTTTTGAAAATACCAAACCTATTACAACAAATAAATGAAATAAGAATTCGGAATTCAAAAGATGGCTGATCTACAGTGAAAGCACGAAGAATTCCAAGGAACCCATTTCATCACTGTCTGGAAGATTGCTTTGCTTTTGGTTTATAAGAATATGAACACATTGTATATGTTCGACAAAATCGAAGAAACAAGTGTATATGCTAGATCATTTTATACAGGCTAATCAGTACCTTAAAAGTTATCAAGAAAAGAAGGATGAGCCACCAAAAACGCCTCGTTGGAAATGTCCGAATCCCCTTAAGCTACGAGCTATTCACAACGATCTTGTGGTTGTTATTCTGTTGGTTTAGCTGCTCATAGTGACTAACTCGTAGTTTGACTCATAGAAGTAACGCAAGCTGAGTTTTAGCGCTTCATGTATTCTATCACATAATTTGTGGATTCGCAAAAGTCTGTGTTTTTATATAACTTACAGTTAGTGCTAATTTTGTACTCAGTGTAATTATAAATCTAATAAGCAGTAAATAACGGTAATGGTATAAGAAATGAAGAAGCATGCAGTAATATTAAATAAGTGTTTGAACATGGATACACAATAAATCCAAAAGGTAATGGCAAAAGCCACCAGGACAAAGCCAAGCAAAAATTCTTAAAGGAACCAAAGCTGAACTTACAAAAGATCGACTGATGTGAGTAAAGATAGGAAGACTATTTAAATGATAATAGAACTACTGACCGATCACTGTGGACTAAATATATGAATGGCTTGGCAGAAAATGTCGAGGAAGAAACCCTAGTTCGTGTTCTGTGCTATTGGAATTACTTTGCAAATAGAAGGGTTTTACAATTGGGAGCAGAAGATAAGATTAGAGGGTGTTTTGTAGATTAAAAGGCCATTGCAGTAGATCAGAAAATGTTGCAGTGAAAACAGACGGTAAATCCTAACTCCAATAGAATCTAGTCTCGTACCAGAGAAGTTAGGAAGAACTTCTGGAAGAATTATATTTTTGATAAAATATTTTCTAGCCATTATCTTTAGTGCTATGTAAATTAATCTTATCAAAAACTTATTTATCCTACAACCACTCCTTAGTATCTTTCACCAAATCTAAAATAGAAAGAAATCTGTCATGGGCACACGTCTCTCTTTAATTTATTCTTTGAGATTATTGGTTTAAACGAAATATTTGTTGCATATTGGTTTCTGCAAACCAAGACAAGGATGAGAAGAGAATAATGACGTCTGCTTCCAAAAAACTGCAATCTTTTAGCCAAATAAAGAAAGGATTTGACTTTAGCACTTCTTATCAACCTTATTTAATGTAGTTAATAGAGTCTGCTTCTAAATAGATACTCTTCAGTTATTTACCTGTATTTCTGTTGTTCGCCACAGGTTCATCGTAAGAAATTCTTCTAGCATAATAGTGGGGTGATATTTGTTTCATTATATTCTTTTCTCCATCGTCATATATATCACCATCATCAGAGATACAATCGAAAAAGCTGTCTTCGGATTGTGTGGTCACGAAAGAGTCACTACGTGCCAAAAAGTTATCTGGCGGCGTTCCCCAATATTGTTCTTCGTTTTCACTTGGGTAGATAGCACTGTCATGTCTAACTCGAATTTGTTGTGCATCTGCTGCATCTTGTTCCTTCTGCTCGTCGTCATTTCTCTCTAGGAATTTATTTCTAAATTCCGGAGATTTCGACGCATCCGTTTGTACAGTTTTCTTCCTTGGTTTTAACACGGGGGGCACGTCTTCTTCTAATTCTTGTGAATTGCCGTAAATTGGAATGCGTGCATTTTCATGAACTGCGGTGTCCCTTACTTGATATTTGTCAGCTTTCCAGCTTCCCGTATTTTCTTGATCTGATATATACTCGTAAATTGGGCTCTGCGAACCTTCTCTCTTCTGTCTTGCAATAGAGTTTGAAACAGAATTACTTGGATTCTGATTGTGTTGCTGAATGGTGATTTTTAGATTGTCTTGACTAGAACTTCGTTTTGTTTTCCTATATCTAATTACTTCATCAAGTTGGTCTAGGAAATGCTCCTGATTTCCGTAGGCAAACTTCTTATCCAAAGGTTGAGTATTTTCTGTGGCACCAATTTGATTTTCACATATTTCTTCGTAAGTTTCTTCCTGCTTGTAATGTGTTGAATCGTTACCCAACTGGATATTTGGTTTATTTTGAGCGGTAAGGGTTTCCAGTTCTTTCAAATCATTCAAACAAGTTTCCGGTAGATTCTTAATCGATATATTTCTATTTACTGCGTCTAGTATTGCAGGAGCTGGCGATAAGCTCCCTATTGGAGTTGGATCTTTGAAGATGTCGTCTTGTTGTTCGCAACTGTTTTGCTTGTTAGCACCTTTCTTTTTGCTGCGACGCAATGACTTTAGTCTGGTGAGATAATCCTGATAAATTTCGGGTTCGGATTTTGAGGAGACTATTGTAGTTGTGGTTCCTAGTTTTACGTATTGCTTGTATCTTCGCTTTTGTTCCTTTTCATATTTGCTCAAGCGATCGCCTCCGAGAAGTCTCTTCAACAAACTCATTCTAATTGCGTACACCTGTAAATAAAAAGTCAGTTAAGTAAAAAATACGATTATGCATGCCATAATAAGGGAATAAGCGAGGCGTAGTAGTATTTTTATAACTATAGATATTATAAAGACGATGATAATAGTATCTTGTACATAAGTATAGTAATTATTCGCATGAGTAGATACACGCACGTGTAGTGTTGATTGACAGCGAGTGATAAATAATTCACATTGTTTACTGGTCAACATAAATCAGAATTATCGGTTTCTGACTGCGCCTGAAGAAATATACACATGGTAACCTCTTGGTGTTGATGAAGTACACAAAATTTTACTTAAAGAATGTACAATCCAGTTATATCAATATTTTGCGTGTGCTATTAACGAAACTATGAAGCAGTGTACACTTCCATCTGTCCTTAAATCAGCTGTGGTCACTCTATTACATGAAAACGTAATTCCATGAATATTGAAAATTGTTTGCTAATGGCAATATAAATTGTAAGAGTATTTATTAAAATTTTCGAGAAAATAGGCTCTACTAAAATGTAATCTTACCCGCGCAAACATCGCTTAATTTCAAATTGACAATAAAGTTATATACACAGGCTGTCTCAGCGAGACCGTTCATTAGAAGTTTCTAGAGTTCTGGCTGAAATATAAATTTGAAAATTCAGAATTATGTGTAATTTCGAACGCTTCCGATTATACCGGAAGTCGCCATCTAATTTGTTATTTTTAATTGTATATTTTTACATATTTGGATTTACCTATTTTTAAGGTAGGTACATAAATACCTTAACTTTTTGCAATTTGATTCCGCCATTTTGTCGTTATTCGGTATTTTCTAAAACAATTTGCTATAGCAGACATTTATTCAAAAATAAGAGAACGCTCGATATTTCAAATATCAATTTCGAATTCATAATATGCTTAAACAACATGTTGGAGTTTTTTTTAGCGCCGAGAACGGCTGCCTACAGTGTAGGGTTACTTTACTGCGGCACGTCTTTACGAAAATTTGAAGTAGGTACTATAATTTAGTTTTTAAAATGGCACCCCCATATTTTATTACTTAGACGACTTCAGCGTCTAAGTTTACTCTTTCATATTCCACATGTCTTATACCTGAAATTAATAGTTTAGGAGATAATTGGGTTTCTTTGAAAAATGCACACATCTCTCATCGATACTTAGCAAGTGTGCGATGGAAAATAAGCGTACTC
Organism: Cetonia aurata; assembly: GCA_949128085.1. Classification (NCBI taxonomy): domain Eukaryota; kingdom Metazoa; phylum Arthropoda; class Insecta; order Coleoptera; family Scarabaeidae; genus Cetonia; species Cetonia aurata. The sequence continues at coordinate 30,996,337 of OX421888.1, read as the reverse complement.
AAAGATTTATTGTCAAAGTTAAACTTTTTTACGTCGTTTGATGCTAGTACGTTAATAATAATCCGTAAAGTGCCTTAACCTTATTGCTATAAAGTGCTCACGCTACTAACCGCCTTATCCACCTGTCTTCAAACATTGAAGTCTTGGGATACTTCTTTAGTTGATATCTACAGCTTCTTCTCAAGTTCAAAGGCAGGTTTTCAAGAAAGTCTTCAACATCAGTCCGTAATAAATTCAGGTAACGCTCTGCTGTTAACATGCCGTCAGATATGACGTAAGAAAACCTGTCATTCATCATACGGCAAAAGACATTGATACCAAACCTGATCTGATAATTGCTTTCTCGGAATGCATGCAGATAGACTGAAGCCCAGATATGGTTATTGTGCCTCTTAAAATATCCTTCACGCAAGAACTTAGATTCGTCAGTCCAGATATTTTTTTTTTAAAAAGTTGTTCATCTTCTTGACTTCGAAGTTCGAAGTCAAGAAGATACTTCGAAGATATATCATCTCACATAAGTTAACTCTGTCGTTGGGGGCTTGAGGACGAAGGTCTTATACTAACGAGTACTTGCAGTTGTGGAGGTGACACTTCTTCAAAGACCTACTGATTCCCAGATCCTCTTCGGCAGCTCGAATTGAGGCGTTGAAATTGGCCTTGAAATAAGCCAAGGTATTCAACTTTCCCTCTTCGTTCTCAACTACAGTTTTTTGTCGATTTAACACATGATCAAGTTATGCAAAAAGCACAAAATTTGCTTCTATGCTTCTTAATGTACCTTTTGTCGTCGGAAATGAATGTGGATAGTTTTCGTTAAACATTTTGCAAATTCTACTAAGAATTTTGTCGCACATTCCGTGTATAAAAAATAAATTAAGAATTTCTTGATTTGTATAAACATTGTTTTCGTTATTGTTATTCATTTTAAGTCTTTATCGCAATAATCTTAAAGTACTTAACGGATAATTATTAACTCACAAGCATCAAGCGATGCAAAGAAGTGTGACTTTGACAATAAATTTCTGAGAACGCGTATTTTCCATGGCATACTGGATAAGTATCGATGAGTTGTGTGTATTTTTTAAAAAATCTAATTATCTCCTAAACTATCAATTTCAGGTATGGGATATGTCGGGTATAAAAGATGTAAAATTATACGCCGAAGACGACTAACAAGGGAACACCGGCGGGTGTCCCCCTCCGATTTCGATGAAACTTAACAGATCGAAAGAGTACCTTAAAATAAGAGACACGTATTTTTTTTTATCGGCGGAACCGCACGATTTTGGGGTACAGCCCCCTCCAAAGTTTGGACGATTTTTCAATTTTTGCAAATATTTCCTAAATTATAACAGGTATTAAATTTTCTTCTTAACATAATTTGCAGCATATTGCATGGCCCTAAGGGTGGCGTCGTCCGTATTCGCAAAAAGTTAATAACGGGGGACGGGGTACCCCATACTCCCGCATGTTTTTAATAATAAATTTATTCATTATTAATCAAAAAAAGATCGCTCACTTCAAATCATTTCAAAACCTGGCTAACGGATGTTTTTCTCTCGAATACCGGGCCAAAGAGGGTTCTTTTGATTGATTCTTGGAGTGGGCATTGTGTTGCCGAACTTCAGCAATTAGTGCCAAAAAACAAAATTTTGAACATTTTAAATATACTAAAAAAAACGACAGCGATGGTACAACCTCTAGATGTATATGGTTTTAGACTGTGGAAAAATTTTGTTAGAACTTTTTCGGATATAGTGATTCTTATGAACTACGACATAGATTTACATCAGAGAAATAATATTATTAAGTTGCAATCCCTAACCCATAATCAGTTTTCTTCCCCAACATTTTTCGACGTATTCAAGTACTCGTGGTATAAGAGTGGATACGTTGAGGAAAGACCTGGGCCCTTTAAAAATCCTGTAGAGTTTTGTTTTAACAAAGATGCGCAGTCTACACCCTTGTGTAGTATTTGCAACAAACCAGCTATTGTGCGGTGTTCATGGTGCAAACAAAATCTGTGTTTTAAACACTTTTACACAGACTATCACTACTGTAATACTTACATAGCTTAATTACTGTATGTATATTAATCTTGTTCGCTATTGCAATACATATATACCAATAATCGCATTACAGTATGTCATGTATTTAAACATTTATAAGCATTATAATGTTTTTCTAATTCTGTTCTATTGTTTCAGAAATGTTATAATCGTTACAAACACATTAGTTATATTTATGCTCCATTGAATACTTACATTGTACACCTACATTGCACGAAAAACTTGAAATAAATTAAAAAATATATATGTATGTATTATTTAATCCTTCGTCCCGTGTAGCAAATTTGTTCATATATACGCACTAAAGGATTATGGTATTCTAAGAATGAATAACATTTTATTAAGGAAATATATAAAACGCAGTCACTAACTGCAGTTGATAAAACGATTTATATTGCTACCACCGATAAAAGTTTCGTATAGTATATAGTACAAGTTAGTAGGCATAGAAAGGTTTGACCATAGCTTGTCGAGTAGATACAATTCTAAATTAAGAAATATTTAAGTAAGGAGAACAGCGGAGTAACGATAACAAATAATTGTTGTTAATGTACTATATTATTATTATTACAATTATTTTTATTATTAATCCTCCTAATTTATTACCATTGTTTTCTATATAAAAGCGATCTTTTTTTGATGAATAATGAATAACCTTATTATTAAAAAATGCAGGGGGTATGGGGTACCCCGTCCCCCGTTATTAGCTTTTTATGAAGATATCTACCTTGAGACCATGTATTATGCTGGTTAAGGATAAAAACTTATTTCTGTTATAGTTCATTTGATTTATATCAATAGACAAGTTTATTAATTTTGAAGCTTTATTATTTTTCTATTTTTACAATTATTAATTTTCTAAACTTGTTATACATCATCGTATTCTATGTAAAATCGGCCTTCTTTTGATGAATAAGAAAAAGAAAAAATGTAAAAAAAATGGGGGGTACGGGGTACCCCGTCCCCCGTTATTAACTTTTTGCGAATACTGACGACGCCACCCTTAGGGCCATGCAATATGCTGCAAATTATGTTAAGAAGAAAATTTAATATCTGTTATAATTTTGGAAATATTTGCAAAAATCGTCCAAACTTTGGAGGGGGCTGTACCCCAAAATCGTGCGGTTCCGCCGATAAAAAAAAATACGTGTCTCTTATTTTAAGGTACTCTTTCGATCTGTTAAGTTTCATCGAAATCGGAGGGGGACACCCGCCGGTGTTCCCTTGTAAGTAATAAAATATGGGGGAGTCATTTGAAAAAAATAGGTTATGGTTCACCAAAATTTCGAAAAAGTAACGTGCTACAGTAAAGTAACTCTACAGCATAGAGAGCCATTCTCAGCGCCAAAACGTACTCGCACATTTGTTTAAGCATTATCAATCCCAAATAGATATCCGAAAATCTAGTGTCATTTACTTTTTGAATAAATGTTTGCTACAGCAAATTTATTAAGATAAAGAAGAATTAGAAAACGACATTTCGTTTTCAGACACATATTTGCAGCATATTTTCAATGTTTATGTAAAATTTGCTGTTAATCCTGGCAACTATGCCTATAGTGATCACGTTTGAAATTTAAAAATATTATTATTAACTTTAACCACTTTGGTTATGAAATTTTTTTCTTCATCACTACAGCTATTGTAGTTTCCGAGATATCGCCGGTCCCCACTTTTACCGGGACAACTTGTATAGTAGGATTATTTGATCTAACAAGAGCTTTTGACATAGCTGGATATTCATTAGTGTCCGAAAAGTTGCATAAACTCAGTATTCGTGGTATTTTAAACCAAGAAATTATTGCTTTTTTTAGTCAGAGGAAAATTGTGAAACAACAATAAACTTTGAACCATATTACGTCAATGTATTTTTATAATTTTTTTGTTATTATTGACCTCCCACAACATATCTCTGAAGGGAAAATATTTTTGTGTTTTGCCAAATATTGCATGGTATGGTCCGTAGTGATATTTCGACAAAAATGGATACAGTTTTGAGGATTTTGCCAATAAATTATGATGATTTTGTATGATGATAAATCATACAAAAACGGTATTTATTGATTTTTTAAGTAAGTATAGATGTTCTCTTAAACTATCTTGGACACCAATTCAAATAGAGAGTACCTACACGTGTAAAAGCTCTAAATAGCCTATACATCATTAGTTTACTCAAATCTGTATTGAATATTAAGTCACCTATATCTATGAACTTTTAATTCACTTGCATAGTGAATTGACAGTGAAGCCTACATAGAAATAATATTGCTTTAAATAGATATAGCCAATCTTTGTAAATTTATGTCTATACAACAACCCTGATATTAAAAACTTAACTTCAATGAATTTATACGGAAACTAAAACTTACATTAACTGAAGATTGTCTTTATGGTTTAAATAATTTTGAGATCTATTGACAAGTAATTATAATTAGTAAGATTCACTGTTGATGAGCGATTGAAGCAACTTTGTTTAGCATTTTATTTGGATGGCAGTAAAAGTAGCATTAGCAACGGGTTCGAGTTTCTGTCTACTATGTAGGTGTCATCAGCGTCACTCCCAGAGCAAACTCATTTTCATCGCTATCGCATCTAAAGTTTTATCCACCGTCGCTTATTAGAAAACCAAGACCTTAAATGCGCGCTGTCTAGGGGACGTAAATTAAACTCTCAACCCACAAGACGATTGCAGCTTAGTCGGTAATGTAGTCATAGATGTAGCTCGAAAAATTTATAAACATCAAAGAAGAAATACCGAAATACAATTAGAACCCAAAAATGCCACCCAACAATTATCGCTAACAATACCGAACTTCTAAATGCCAGATAACAGAGGCAAGATGGTCAAACACAGAGCAAATACGTTTGTTATTAATTTAATGAACGTTTTCATTCAATTTATGAATAAAGCTCATTAAGATATGTTATCTGTTCCTAACAACGTAAAAAGTAATAACGCATATTCATTTCCTGTTCATATTATCAACAAAATTATTTATTGAACCTATGAAAGAATAGTTAGCATAACAAATACTTTCCTTGGACTAACGTAAAATTGGTTGTTATAATAATGATAACGTATTTACTTTCTTAACGAATTACATTATTACTTAATCAGAGATCCTAAATAATATTTTATCATAAGAATGTAATATTTTGTTCTGTCAATGAAAATTTAATCAATAAATGTAAATTATTGATATAACTTTTCTCAGTGAATAATCTTAATACAATTTGTCTTCGAATAAAGTGTAGAATAATAGGATATATAAGGAAGCTACGATCGGTATTCAGTATGACAAAACGTTTTCAAAAGGTGAAAATATTTTTAAGCCATTATTCCGATAAGATTCTATTGTCAACGTTTCCCTCGAATTAAACTAGATGCAATAGATTCCGAGGATACGATAGCGAACAAGTGTTGATATGTTTGTATGCTAAAGTTTGAACAGAACGATACTAGATTTCTAGTGCATACATCACTTGTAATAAATGCCTCTAGAAATTTGCTTCATATCGAACGCATAATGGCGAGCTATAATCACCGTTCTGACTTACGAACAAAATTTGGAAGAAGTAATACTACGCATAAGTAGTTATCGTGGTGAAATATAATGATAATCCAAGTACATTTATTAATTGATAAATTTGTTAAGATATGAGTATATTTGGCACGTGAACTAAATCCGTGACATCATAGTCAATTAAATTTCGTTAAACATTAAATATATTTAATATTTGAGAAACAGCCTTTACAATCAAGCAAAAAGAGGTTTATTCCAATTTAAGGGAAATTTCTGGGAGGAGAGTATTACAACGATAATACTGGATCAGATTAACAATTCGATGAAACGATGGAAAATTAATTCAAAAGTAGTTAATCCTTCACAACTTTCAAAACAAAGAAACACATTTTGATTGTTAAAAATAATAGTCAAACTCGGATATTACGAATTCGGCATATAACGAACGCTCGGCTATTACGAACAAATTTGAATATAAAACAATATAAATTCTTCAAAATTTTCTTGACCCTGTTATGTTTACCGAAACGTCTTACTAGAGAATAGAGGTGTTTTATTATACAGATCTAAAAACCAAGAAGATACAGATATGCTCAGATATATATTTTTTGCGAATAATCAAAGTAAGGTGAGTACAAATTAAAACTCTTAATTTAAATGCGTTATAAATAGTATTTTAATAAAGAACCTTAATAATTTGTCGCCTTTCTGTAAGCTTTTAATACAGTTGAGATACTTTTTTCAGTCGGAAAAAACTGACGTCTCAGAAACGTGAACATGCATAAAAATTTAATAGGTATAGGAAAAGTATCTATAAAAACTTTTGTAAAAGCATAAAAACGAATACCTAAACACTTAAATTAACTTTAATAATAATAATAATAATAATAATAATAATAAATAAATTTTATTTATGTTTCAAAGTACAACAAATAAACATTGATGCAAAGGAAACAGAAAAAACGTCACAAAAAAGGGTACAAATCAGTATTTTTATTCTAAATTTAAAAATTCTTCGACCGTGTATGGCTCTGCTTCACATACAAAGCGAAATACTTTATTTTTATAAGAAATAATAGATTTTGCCGCTCTGATATCGTCGGGTAACTTGTTGTAAATTTTTACAATGTTGTAAGTTATGTTGTTTTTTGTTAGTCTACAGTAGGGTATGTTGTAGTCGTTCTTAAACCTTGTTGCGTAGTTATGGTTCTTTTCATTACTCACATTACTTTTGAGCATAGCTATATTTTTTTTTTACTTTTCTACTTGAATTAAATGTGTTACTGAGTTTATATATACAGCTATGCTCAAATGTCATCTCTATGTCAATTTCTCTATTATTTACCATACAAAACAATATAAACGTGTTTGACTATAACAACCCGAGCTATAACATATACTAGGGTATAGCGAACGATTTTTTCATTTCATTTATATCTGGCGATAGATTATAACGAACTATCGAACAGTGCAGCTTTCCCCTCCACTCAATGTATTTAAGCGACAAGTCTATCGCATGTATGTTTAACCGTAATTCCGTAAATAAACGCGAAGGTATACGTTTAAGCCAAATACCTGAAATAATTAGTAAAATAGAAAAGGATGCTGCAAATAGTCGACTGTCTCAACAATATGGTCTAAAGAGAAAAATATCAAACCATTCAAGGTGTAAATTCGCCTTCGATAAAGTAAATACGAAGTTCGTCCAACCTAGAAGTAGAACAATCCTTTCTCATGTGGCATTCAATAAAAAGGGGTTAAAATGTTCCGATATCCGGCCCCATTCTTCAAACTACAGCTTTGAAGAGCTCCATAAAAAAGAGACACCAAATGAACAAAAACCAGAATCTTCAACGAGGAAAAGTGAATGTTCGGTAGGATGGATTGACCAATTCAAACGAAGATTTGACAATCAATGTAAAATTACGTGGCGAATCTGCTAGGTTTTTATTTATTTAGAAATTACAAATCAGTGGCTAACAAAAATCTGGCCAAGTCTTAAACAAAAATATGATTTTTAATGGCGATGAAACTAGGCTTTTTTTAAGATGACGCCTGATAAAACTTTATTATTTAGAGGGAAACGTGTTCAGGAGGAAAAATGATTAGTGACCGTATTACTGTGTTTGTCTGTGCGCACATGGACGACCCTGAGAAGAGAAGGCTGTTATAGGCAAGGCAGCTTGGGCGAGATGTTTCAAATATCTCTATCATCTATCTCTATCTTTTTCTGTGACTTATTTTTTCAATAGCGTGGCACTGATTACCTCCGAAATTTTTGAAAAATTTGTGAAGGGGTGGGAAAGAACTTGCCATGGCTAAAAGATTTTACTGTTGATTGATAGATTAGATCTAATTAGGGTAACCTTGCACCGCGACCTATTGATCAATTGTGCCACCTTACATCAGCTGTAAGCTGCTAGGGTTTGCCCGCACTTATAGCTCCCCATTCAGTCTAAGAACTTTGATAAATTCCAATAGCTGTGATGGTTTCAAGGAGGGTATTTCTCCCTCGTCTATGACATCTTTGCCAAAATGGTTGGCACGAGTTTCTGTGATGGCAGTGCAGTTGGATATTCGGTGTTCTGGACTTTCACCTTCCGCCCCACAAAACCTGCAATCGCTATTCTGTTTCAGACCTATCCTTGTCATGTGTTCCCCCAGGTGACAATGTCCTGTAAGAAAACCTGGATGCGTAGTCTATTTCTGCTTAATTTTAGCAGAGTCTTTGCTCTTTTCTTACTGTAATTTCCAAGGAATATCTTGGAATGTTTTAGACCAGGGAGATTCTTCCAGAGGGAAGCTCTAAACTTGTCTCCTTGTCTTTGAGTTCTTTTTTGTAGGTGCTCATCCCTATGCCGCAGAACGGCTCTGGTCCCACAAACGAAGTTGTGGCGGCCCTCCTTGCTAACAGATTAGCTTCCTCGTTGCCGCTGATTCCAGTATGTCCTGGTACCCAGCATAATGCAACTTTGTTGTCTTTGCTTAGGTTATTTAGTCTGCCAAGACATTCCCAGACTAATTTCGAGCTGATGGTATTAGAGCTCAGTGCCATTATGGCTGCTTGGCTATCGGAGAAAATCACAATGCTCTGCTTCCGATAGTTCCTATCAAGGTTCAATTGAGCACATCTTCCAATTGCTTTAACTTCCGCTTGGAAAACACTGGGGTATATTCCCATTGGCTCTGAGTATCTGGTTCCTGGCACCTGTTCCTTTATCAGTTTTGGAACCATCCACATACCATTTAATGGTATTTGCCTTTAGGAAGTAGGCGGAGGATTCTCCTTCCCAATTTCTTTTATTGCTCAGTTTCGTAAGGAAATTCATTTCGAAGCTAAATCTTTTAACCACTTCGTCATTCGGTAGACTTAGAAGTGGGGAGTCCCGCTCAAGGTGACCAAGCCCTCTGGCACAAGGTTTTGTACCCTCCAGTCCCCGTTCTAACTAGTATGTGTATTGCCGCGTGAGCAACTCCCTCTACCACTATGCGTAGGGGTGTGAGGTCTAGGATGACCTCCAGGGCCGCGGTTGGGCAGGTTCTCATAGCTCCGGTGATGCATACGCATGCTAACGGTTGCAGCTTATCAAGGGCATTCCTTGTTGTGACATGTGTGACCTTCTGGAACCAGGCTATCGCCCCGTACGTTGACATAGGTCTTACAATGCCGATGTACAGCCACCGCAGTATGTTTGGGTTGCAGCCCCATGTTTTGCCTGCTAGGTTCCGGCATGTCTTTAAGGCTCTTGTTGCCTTATTCATTGTTAATTCAATGAGCTTGTTCCACAGAAGTTTTTGGTCTAAGGTTACTCCTAGATATTTGACTTCTGTTTTTTTACATTCAATTACTTTTGTATTCAACCGGATGTCTTTCATGTTTGAGATTTTCCTCTTCTTAGTGAAAGGTACAACCATGGTTTTCGCTGAGTTGACTCAGCCCCACTGATCGACACCATTCACTAGTGATTCTAAGGGTTGTTTGTATTAGGTCACAGAGAATTCCCTCAAACTTGCCTCTTGCTATTATAACAATGTCGTCAGCGTATCTTATACATTGTACGCCGTAGGCTGTCAGCCTGTAAAGCAGTTCATCTACTACCAGGCTCCACATCAAAGGCGAGCATACACCGCCTTGAGGTGTTCCGCGAGTGGATTGATTGATAACTTTCCATCACATTCAAAAGTGGTTAATCGCAGTTGTATTGAGTTCATTTTTTGCCACCAAATGCAACAGCCATATTTCAGCCTACGCATCAAGGGGTTATACAATGCTTGAAAGCTCATTATAGACAGCAACACTTTTAAAGTAAATCACTGCTTTAGACGGCAACTTGCAATTAAAATTTACCATACTGGATGCAGTTATGATGTTAATCACAGATTGGAACCGCGTAACGAACGCAACTATTTTAAATTGCTTCCGTCATTCTGGACTGCGAAATGTGCAAGATAATGAGAACGATATCCCATTAGCTTTATGGAGAGAATAATAAAGAAACATAAGTCGATTTACAAAAATGATTCCCACAAAATTCAATTACAATTACTAATTTTGTGGTAAGGGATTTTTCACCTTTCTTTTGGGATTTTTGTTATCAATTACAGAATTCGATAATTTAAATTTAAATGAATTTGTGTCTGTAGACGATAACGTTGTAACTGAGTTTCGTTCTGATAAAGAGATTATTGCTTCTGTCAGCAGAAGTGAAATAACCTTTGATGATGACAAATCTGATAAGGACCTAGGTGGATTTGAGGATGGAAATAACCTGCCAACTGTGTTCGAAGCCTTGAAGGCACTTGAAACTTTAAATAAATTTGTTCTATGTAGTAACTTCAATAGTGATTGCATTCAAGCGATTGACGTTATTCAGAATATTGTTTTATAGAATCGAAAGAAGCAAAGCAAAATCACTGAATTTTTAAAAGCAGATAAATTCTTTTCTGTAAGCAGATTTCACGTATTATTTTAAATTATAAATGGTTGTAGTTTATTATATGTGTTGCATATTTTTTATTTGTATGCACTTAGAATTGGCGTTTGTTTGTTATATACTTATTATAAAAATGTTTAATAAACTTTATTACCACAGTAAATACCTCTTTCATATCATAAATACACTACACATCTACACCTCGCTTTTTACGATTGCTCGGATGTAACGAACGATATGCGCTACATCTGGATGGTTCGCTATATCCGAGTTTGACTATACAAATGCCATATGTAGATACTACTAAATATTTGAGCATTATCTTGGGTCTCAATTTTGCACTAGACAGCGCACAGTAAAAAGAAAACTAGACTCTGACATTAATCTCAGAGAAATGTATTAGCGGATTAAATAAAATTACCGTGTGTTCGGCATCCAGCCGTGAGGCTGTGCTAAAAAGAACAACATGGACAGAATCCAGCGATTTTAAAGAAAGTGCTAAGAAGCATGGTGAATTATGATATCCCTCAGTATTTTAGATACAGTGACCTGCATTATTTCTAACTTGGTAAGAAAACTCAAACGGACGAAATCATTTGCGGTAGTGTACATAGTTGTTACCTAGTGGAAAAGCGAGCACTATGCAATTAAAAATAATGCAACGTTTATGTTAATGATATTTTAGAGACTAACGACTGCTGAATAATAAGATCGTGGTTTTAAATGTATGGATGAATCAGTTTAATAGCATTTTCGATTTACTGCACTTTTATCCACTGATTGTATTTTCATCTTATTTTAATACATAATATTAATAAGGGAGATAGATATACTCCACGCGTAAAGTGCAATAAGTCGAAAACGCTATAAGTGAAGCACAAAATTACTCCTCGATAACCTCATGATCAGATTGAATTGTTAATAATATAAGTTAAAAAAAAAATAACAAACAGAAATATCCTTTTTGTATGGGTATGATAACTATATTTTGAAAATCTAGTGTAGAATATTACGTCTCAAATTATTTACAATAATTTTCTATTTTTGGAACAATTGCGTTATCAATCTTGATTAGTTGATGATATAATAACGATTTTTGTGAAGTACAGTTATCGTGTAGGAATCAGAATTGCTGGCACACTAACTTATTGACGGTTATAACTTCGATTTTTTTCAAAATATATATTATTGTAAATATTACCAAAGGTATACAGACAAAATAAATTACTGGACGGCATCTGTTCTTCTATGTCCCCCGCAATACCTAACAGCGATGTAGTAGGGCAAAATAGTCACAGACAAGTAATGCGTGCAGGGATTATATCGGTCGTTGAAAGCAAAGTGATTGAGACGAAGCTTGAAATACTTTAGGACATAAAATGACTCTAGTTGTACTATGGAGGAGGGAGCTGAGATGATGGGGAGATATGAAAGCTATTTTTATATTAAAATTGTCAAACACCTTCTTGATGTTGTTCGATAAATTGGGTACATAAAGTAATGATTTGTATTGAGTATTGGGGTCCACCTCACTATCGGCAACTTGAATTGACCGTGATATGGATCCAACGACATTCTGACCACCGGCAGTTGAAAAAAGCAACCTCTTAATCAAATCCCTAGGATAATTATTGTACACTAAAATTCCCCTCAATGTTGGTTTTACATAATTCGGGTGACATTTCAAATTCTGAGTTTAAAGGCTGTGACGAGGTTTATCTTGTATTTGGTGGGGCAGTTAGAATTATAATCAAGTAGTCTACTCGAATTAGATGGCTTCCCGTACTAACCCAACCTGATTTGATTGTTGTGACGTTTAGTGAGGGTGCCTAAAAAAGGTGAACAAAAATCCCGTTCCTCCTCGATGGTAAGGTTGAGGTTGGGGTGAAAGTTATTATAGCTAATGTACTCTCCAGCTTGTCTACTCGCAGAGAACACGACAAATCGTCAATATATTGGTGTAAGAAACCAAACTCAAACAATAACCGAGTTTTTTTTTTAAGGATAGTGTTCATCACTACATCAGCAAAATAGGTGAGAGTGGACTTCCTCCCATAGGAGTATATAGGAGTAATATATGCTATAGCAACCCTTGAATGAGTCATAGCCCATCCAAAAGATGATTGCAATCCATTTTATGTGGGATCAGTCCTTTTATGTGATAACATTACACACACTTTCGCTTTCTGTACCACTGCACTCCACAATTCTCTATCCCTGCATCGGCAATTCCAATTTTCCACTCCCATCTTGTAAAGGTCTGCGATTATTTCCTGTCGCCAAGTTTCCCTGGGTCTGCCTCTGTATCTTTGTACGGATAGTATTCAATTTTTCATTTTTTTATTGCTTTAAGTTTCTGGCTTCACCCGACATGTCCAAACCATTTTCGTCTTATAATTGTTGCATACCGTTTCGTATTATTTCCTGTCGCCAAGTATTCCTGGGTCTGCCTCTATATCTTTGTAAGGATAGTATCCAATTTGTCATTTTATTATTGCTTTAAGTTTGTGGCTTCACTCGACATGTCCAAATCATTTTCGTTTTATAACTTTTGCGTATTGTAACTATATCCTCACCAGCCAATGCTTTTTCCAATTCTTTGTTAGTTCTCCTTCGGAAACTGTTGTCGTCATCTTTTATTGGACGCATGATATTCCTTTTTATTTTCCTCTAAAATCTTCTTAGTTCCTCCATCTCCCGTTCGTTCATTGTTAGCGTTTGCATGGAATACGTCACTACCGGCCTAATCAGAGTTTTATAAATTACTATTTTAATTTTTATCGTTAATGCGTTGTTTCTTATCAGATTTCTGTTCATATTAAATACTTTACATCAATTTTAGCCTTACTTCAGTGAAAAAAAAAACACTGAAGAAAGACCGCAGTTAGTTCAGCAGGGAAGTTGCAAGATTTACAGAAATGTCTGTTTACTGAATAGGCGTCAGTACCAAGCAACGTACTGCTAGCAGTTTTCAAGATCACATACAGTGTTACGCAAACGTAACACCATCGTAGAAGAGTTTATTTTACTTGCTGCTTTTGATATGGTTAATATAATACTGGGAGAACTGGTGACAAAATTAATTTCTACGACGGTATTTATTAGGCGACCATTAATATTATGGACCTTCAGTTCTGCACGAATACTTACTCTAGATACCTGTCATAACCTCAAATGATTTGGATTGGGAAAAGTGCATTGCTATTTATACTGATGCAGCCCGATCGATATCTTGTCTCTATGGATGATCGTACACCCTTATACGCGGCAAATGCTATATGGATACACTGCAGTATTCATAGAGAAGCAGCTACATCAAAGCCGATAAACCCTTAATTGAATTCGGTGTTAAAACGTGCCGTGGACATAGTAAACTACCTAAAACTCGCCAACTGAAAGCTCGATTAAAAAAATTCTATTTTATGGACATGAGAATTGAATACACGGCCCTCTATACTATACAGGTGGCAACGTATTATCCGGCGCATTGAAGCTTACATGAAGATATCCACACTTTCCAGCAAGATGCAGATTGGGAAACCTCCAGGTACTTTATCGAACCCCTTTTTTTACTAAAACTATCTGGAATGCTGCAATTGTGGATAGGACAAATGACTGAGGATGGCGCTCAACAGTGCTTTCTGAATCACACGTGGCCTCTACGAAAGGCATCGTTTCACAAGACTTTGTGTCTTTTCCCAAGGAATACATATCAAAGCTAGTTTGCAAAAATCTTTGAGGAAGACAATAGCTTCGCCGGGTGAAGAGAGCCTAACTGAACTCCCTTGCAGCAGCAACGTGAAGATAAAATTTCCTTTTTCCGATTTAGCGGAGTTTTAAATATCACTCAAACATGAATATCCAACTCTACATTTAAAAGTGCAAAGGATCCTTATTCTTTTCTGTATAATAATTTGCTTTGTGTGCAAATTAGTGCCATGAGATCGGGACTTCGACAGAATAAGGTATATGTTCTCTTGTACCAGTCTACCTTTTATGGAAATCACCTGTACATCAACCTACCACCGCAGTAGAAGTAATTGTAAAGTCGCCACCATATACAACTAGGTCTGAAACCTATAGGCACGTACACAGTCAAGTGCTGTTAAGCATATCTAATAGCGCTGACTATGAAATACTAGACTAACTAAAGGATGCTCTCCATATAGGGAAACTAAGCGAGGTCATGATTCAGAAATACAACCTGAATAAAAATTATAAAAAGTGAGTTATCAAATAGGAAAAGGAAAATAACATCAGTTCGGCAGCAAAGCAGTTCTTAAAGAAACACAGACTTGGATTTACAAAGGACTCTTAGAGCAAAAACAGGAAGACGCTAACATGATATTGAAACCTACCAGCTGATTACTCTAAACTAAATAGACATACATACACCGTAGGCTTAGCAAAATATGCCATTTGTATATGCTACAAAGATGAAGAAGACAATCCAGTTCATGTTCTGTACCTATGCGATGAAGAAGAATAAAAGAACAGAAAGGCACTAAGTTCTCGAAACAATTTCTCCAATAGAATTAGAAAATCTGTAATCGGAAATCGAATGCAAGTGTGCAACAAATGGAAGCAGCTATTTGGAAAACCTTGTATGAATATGTACAAATAAGTAAACAAACATTTCAAGAAGATTTCATGGAGTTTTTAGCAGATCCACATACTTTTGCTCTCACATGAACTAAACCGAAAGTGTGTGACGGTTATTGAAATGATGGTAAAAAAGTGTTATATTTTATTTAAGAGACAGTGGTTAAAATTGTATACCTGATGCAGACCATTTTGAAAAAACAAAAAATTGCACGTTTAGTGTATTAATTCTCGAGACAAAAGGTCATGCAGTTTAGAAATATGAGGTTTTTTAGAGTGTACATTTTAAGAATGTATTGAACCGATTTTTTCTGATATAAGTTAGGGTCTAGTGCATACTAACGAGGTAATTTCAAAATTTATAAATAGCTTTCTTAATTTATATATACATTTGAATTGTTAGTAGTTAGGTTAGGGTGCTTGTTTGTTTCCAGCATACTTTATTCAGTGTATATCAAAACAAATTTACTATATTTTGTAAATTTGTTTTGAATTTTGTAAAAATACTTAGATATACCGATCTTAGATGGTAGCATGGTTGCATACAGTTTAGAAAAAGATAAGGAATAAAAGGTAAAGTGAAGTTCTCAATATAATGGTTGCTGCTGAGAATACAGCAGCGTAATTCGTATACATCGTTGGAAATATTTTTATTGTACTGTTTGTAAAATAAAGTAAATAATTTATAAATGATAAATAATAAAGCAACAACATTCATATAAATTATTTGTGACCATAACTATACACTGCTGTATAGTGGATAATGACGGCATTTCGCACTTCAAGGTATTATGAGGTTGTGTTGGAGATAAAGAGATGCATATGGGAATAAGCATAATCTGTTACCTAATATTTTAGCCTATCAGTCACTAAATATACATACAGTAGAACCCCTTTTAACCGGTCTGGTTGGGACCGAGTCGTGGCCGGTTACCCGTTTGGCCGGTTAATCCGAGGTTTCCGTCAAAAATCGATTTTCATTCAAAAAGAGCCTATATCATCATATATCATGACAAGCAAATAAGACGTTATTGCAACTTATTTTATTATACATATGTATTGTACATACAAGATACATGAAAAGATTAAACATTATGAACTTTTTTAAACTTTGAAAACTTAATCACATACACATCATTGTTTGAAAAAATCAGTTATTTGTTTCTGTTTAGTACCTGTTAAAGACTTTTTGAAAGCCAAGTCTCTCCATTTTCGTATGTTCATCACGTCCAATGCCGTTGAATCTTTTTGCTGCTCAACGTATTGCAGTAAAATTTCTACAGCTTTTTTTGCTTCCATGTCTGCATTTTCGCCATCGTCCTCGCATCCGCAGTCAGCTTTACTGGCAATACCGATTATTTCTTCGTCAGTAAAAAATTCGTTTTCGAGTCCTTCGTCACTTTTTGTCATCCATCCTCCACGTCTTCAAACTGCATTTGGTTCCCACACTCCCCACCAAGTAACGACTGCAGATCGTCTAAAATGGCTTGATTATCTATTTCTTCGTTCTCTGAATCGTTACTCTCGACCAAATTTTCTATATCAGGCCAAACCTTCCTCCACGATTTTACAAAGGTAGAAGAACGCATTTCCTGAAAAGCACTGGCCAACATAAAAATGACATCCTTGATGTCTATCTTTTTCACGTTTTTCAAGAGAGACAAGTTTTCATCCTCGCACTTAAATAAAATTTCAGAAAGAAATTTACGTCTGTATCGTCTTTTTAAACTCTCTATCACTCCTTGGTCCATAGGCTGTACCAAGCTAGTAACATTTGCAGGCAAAAACATTATTTTTATGCCATCCACCTCACTCAAGTGAGGGTGAGTTGGAGCGTTGTCGAGTAGAAGGATTGCTTTCATTGGTAAATTTTTGCTCTTCAAGTGTGCCTTCACTTTTGGGACGAATTCGGAGTTTAACCATTCTTCAAACAAATTTGAGTTCATCCATGCTGATTTTTGGGACCTGTAGTACACAGGAAGAGATGATAAATTGGTGTGCTTGAATGCTCGTGGTTTAGCTGACTTTCCTATCACAAAAAGTGGGATTTTATGACACCCAGCTGCATTACAGCAAACACCAACGGTGATCCGTTCTCTATTTTTTTTTAACCCTGGCGCGGATGATGTTTCGCGACTTGATACAAAAGTTTTAGTTGGGAACATCTTAAAATTAAGCCCAGTTTCGTCCATGTTGTACACCTGCTCAGGGACTAGGTTATCACCGTCGATCACTTCCATAAATGTTGTCTTAAATTCACAAACAGCTGAATCATTTGCTGACATTTTTTCACCGCTTATGTGAGCGAAACGAATCCCATTACGCTTTTTCCAACGATCAAGCCATCCCTGGCTAGCAGAGAATGCTGGTGCATTCTCGATTTTACCGTGAATTACCAATGCTTTTTCAATCAATATTGGGCCACTGATGGGGGTTCCTCTCCTACGTTCTTGAACAAACCACATCCAAAGAGCTTCGTCGACGATGTCACAAACTGGTTTTTTATTAGTGCACCGAACTGCAAGACTTTTTCCGACTCAATTTTTGAACACATATCTTCAGTCGATCGTCTGTTTCGTCGCCAATCGTTGATGGTACTTTTTCCTACGTTAAACTCGTCACATAGCTTCTTTACCGATTCTCCGCTAGTAAGCCTTTTTAGCACTTTTAACCGTGTCTCAAACGAGACCATCACACGTTTCCGTTTTCCTAACTCACTAATTTTTATTTAACATTGCTTTTTCATGTGTTTTTAGGCACAATTAATTTTTTTGCGCTAAATATGCATTTTAGACTTTTAGACCACTGTGGGCCGGTTAATCCGAGGACCGGTTGATCCGAGGCCGGTTAAGAGGGGTTATACTGTAAAAGAAAATGCATTGATTGGTTCATCTGTCAGTGCCTGGCCCAAATCATGTCAAAATGAAATTTGCAAGGTTTTTGAAGATTCCATGTGAACACTCTACCATTAGTACCTCTAGTACTATATATGGATCCAGTATTTTCAAGAAGACGATAGGATATTGTGTTTAAGTTAGTATTAGGTATTACTTCAGGTAATGGACGATTTAGCAGGCGCCAAATAAATATCGCTATAATTAACTGTATAATGAATTAAAAAATTTCAGATGAGCGGTGGCGCGACATTCTATTACCTACTATCTTAAATACTGATCAGTAGTAGGTACATATAAACTTAAGATTGGCGATCTTTATGTAAATTTAGCAAGCTTCATAGTATGATCCAGACATTTAAAATTATCGTATGGTAAATTTACCTAGTAAAGTTTACTGTTTTACCAGGTATTCATCTTAAATCGGCATCAACAAAGCTAATTGTACAATAATCGATTTAAGATTTATACGATTCTGTCAATTTCCGCTGCCTTATCTATCTATCTATGCTCCATCACATTATTATACCGATTACTATTATTATTGTGATAAGCGGTATCAGTTGGTGCGGTCTCTACTCAGCGTAAGACTTATGCATGTACACTACCCAACAAATCTAATGCCGATATGTAGCGCATTGATTATCAAACCTACTCACCATTTGCACATATGAGCGTTCGGTTTATATCGGCTTCAACAGGTAGAAAATTTATTGGAGTTTAAAATATTTGGAGATAATACAAATCAGGTGGAAGAATTGAAGTTATTTAATATCTAGATGAAATGTATAAGGTTGGAACATCTGTTTCATAGTTTGCATGTGATTATCACTTTTAAATAGGTACAGGGTTTTTCTTTTTATTTTGACCCCTACTTACTTCCGTTATTATCACGTTTACAAAAAAACAATTTAAATAAAAGTTGTAGTGTGGCTATACGAAATTAAAAAGGGAGATTTACCTAAGCGTCCTACACTCTACATTTTTTAAAGGCAACGGTCAAGGGTAACTGCAACAAGAATACGGAACATAGATCTTTTAGGCCATAGTTTATTATCATCCTTATCATATACACATACGAATATTGTATATATTTCGTGTCATATATAAAGCTATTTAAGTAAAGAAAATCAATTATATTCTATGTTGGACAGTTATAATTAATAGTTCATGAACAGTATTAATATACATGATGTCGGATTAAAAGAAAATTACATTTTTGGTACATATTTACGATTGACAACGTGTCAATTCCCAAACCATTCACAGAAGAACAATTTCAGTTGTTCAGTCTTGTAGATGACTGAAGAAATAGCAAAAAGGCTGTGGGTGGGTAATTATAGTAGAAAACGGAATATGATTTCTCATTTTTTATATTTATATTTATTTACAGCGCAAATAAGGTCCCTAAAGATATTTTTAAAAAAGTTCCTTTTTGCTTGATAGCCTTGAGTCTCTGTATTTTGATTATAAATGCATTTTAAGGTAATTTCTGCTTATACATACTTCAGATATTTTTAAAACTATTCATGGGAAACTAAAACATCTCCAAATCAATTCTCTGATTTCAGTTGTACAAATATTTGTCGCATATAAACCTTGTGATATAAATAATTGGAACTGAACTATTTGTATTAAATTGATTACCACATATATCACACCTATCTGACATCGGAATAAAAAGTGATATTAATACATAGCTCGGTATTTCAAAAATGTGTTAACGTATAATCTAATGGCATTTTTCACATCCATTAATTATTATCTTTTTAGACACTAGAGCATCTCTAATTGAAACAACATATTTGAGTATATAAAACATATGTGAAGGAAAATAGAGGTATAGTAAATTTCTTTATAGACCAACAAAAGCAAGATTGCTCTTACAAGAATATCAAGTGGTGTCATGGCTCAGAAATGTAGCTAGAAAACAACAAAAGGTGTGGGAGAAAGATCCCCCGAGAAAAGCGGATTCGGAATTACTACGCTGATGATTCCAACACGGGTAGCAGCTGAAATATATGGAAATGCGCCCAGAACGTTAATTAGATTCAACAAAGACAGTGTTCAAGATTGTGGTTGTGGCAACACATTATTGTATGAGATAAACAGAGATTTTGGAGCTCCATAAGCGTTCTATAACGAGGTGGTCATCCAAAGAGAAAAAAATGTTGGGTTGGCATCTAGCCATCTGACATGACTGAGATCGTCAAGGCTGTTCGCTAGAGTTGAGCATTTCTTCAACGTTATGAAATTACATACATAATATGCCCAAGAGAGTACCGAAGAAATGCATAAGAAGAAAGCTACGCAAGGGCTTCTAAGGAAATAGAGACCTGAATTTATGAAAGACTTACTGAATAAAGATAATTAAAATAATGGTAGAACAACTGACCAACTGCTGCAGACTATATACGCATATACAGACCATTGGTCTAGCAGACTACCTGCAGATATCGTCAAAACCAAGAGAAAACCCCAAATGATAAGGCAACACCAGATCACATAGCTACGTATAGAAGTCGCTTTTAAAAAAGCTGATAACAAAACATCCCATCCTAATCTTAAGCTCTATGCTGTTAGATCTAATACTATAATTTACTGAAGAGCATGGAGTACTTGACATTTTATTTATGTACACTACTAACATGCACAAATCAAACTTGAAACCATGTTGAAAGATAGTGTAGCTAATTACTAGCTTTAAAAATGCCAACAGGACATCAATGATTGAGTTTCTCTGTAAAGACTGCAATTAGGGAAAGCATTGCTAGAGAAGCATCATATTTTTGTATTAGGAATATGAAGTATATTGGATAGCCGTTAAGCAATACAATGAGCTTAAATCTTGGTACCATTTGCTCGTTCAGGGAAATAAAAAGCAGACATACACAGTCACTGAGGCACCAGAAACTGCTGCTGGCATAGCAGCTACGGTAGTTAAACAACTAATCATTTTGTGGCCAATCCAAAAGGCACTCCACTACTAAAACAATGTTCAAATTTGACAGTAAAAATGTCAAAATAGTTACTTTTGCTCTTACAGGTAAGTGCAGATTCAGAAACTACTTATTCAAAATCGATTAATGGAACTCCACAAATATTTTTTTCTTACTATTACTATTCTATCACTAATGAGGTAGAAGACTGTCTTGTAGAGACAACCAGAAGTACTTTTTCGTCTGTTATAATGATTATTTGAGGAATTGCTTCAGGTGGCATAAAAAGTTTGCCAGGATGAAGATATTAAGATTGAGTGTTATGAAAATTAGCCAAAGTTCGGCCCTAATGCAAAATATTCCACGTTTTATAATTATTATTGCTGATACTGATTGGGCGTATCAACAAACAGTAGTTTTTCCAAAAATTCAAATTGTTATATGATAAATCAGTTTGAATATTGAGAAAACTGATTTAAACATAGGCTTAATAATAAAATAAATAAATTTAATTGAATTACCACAACGTCTCTTCTATAAGTGTCTAGTTTCTCTTAAATAAATGTTAAAAGTGCGTCCAATGATTTGCCTTCGTGGCCTGCCTTTTTTTATACATACATTTTTAATGTTATCATTTTCGTGCGATTCTTGTAGCAAATTAGAAACTGCGCTGGAAATCACGGGGGTATCCGGATATGTTTAATGTATAAAAAAAAAATAAAAGATTAAAATATTCAGAAAATAAAAAATTGTCATAAGCGAGACGCGTAGTGTCGAGTTTTCCCCAGCGAGACGCGTTTAAAAAATTGAGAAAGTGAAACTCGATTCCACATTCCCATACCTATTCTACGCTATTTAAGAGAGAGCGACTAAAAGAGCTGTATCCACTTTTTTGGAGAAGTGCATTCCAGGTGGAACGCGAGCTTTCTAGTAATAACACTAAACTTTGTCCGAAGCGCGCGCGTCTCTTATACATGATTTTGGTAAAACAAGACGTGGCTATAGATAAGCTTAAAAAGTGAGCGCAGTTTCGAGTGGAGGGCATTCTTTCTGGGTGCCAAATATTTATTATAACACAATACGCGTATTTTTTATTATTGAGAAGTTCAGGGATACCTAAGATTTTCGACAAGTTAGATAGATTTAAACCCCCTCGCAGGACGCCAATGAAAAACGGAGAATCCTCGATAAATTTGTCACCGCGTTAGCACTAATTCGGTACTACAGGAGAAGCGGTACGTTAAGTAAATTATTACATACTTACTATATTAAATTAATAAATAAAAATAATAAAATTTTGGGGCCAATTTAGGCGATTACTAGAGTAAATTAACCTATTATGTATTCGAAGGATAATTTTGTTTATACGTGCTCCAGGTGTGTTATTTAAAATGTTCTTACGCCCGCGATATTTTTAAGGAAGTTATGAAGAATAGAAGATGCCCATAATTCACAATAAATGTTTAATTCTGGGTTATGCTACTTGTATAATAAACGAAAAACAAATAGAGAAGTATACGAGCTCTATGGTGATCCAAGTATCGTTCAAGAGGTCAGAGCAAGGAGGGTGAGGTGGTTAGGCCATATTGAGAGAATGCCAGAGGGCCGATGGACGAAGAGAGCGGTACTGAGAGGAGAAATCGGGAAAAGAAGACGAGGGCGGCCAAGGCAAAGATGGTTAGATATGGTGAAATCAGATCTGAGGGAGATAGGTGTAACCAATTGGCAGGAAAGAGCCAGGGACAGAGAAAAATGGAGAGAATCGGTGAAGAAAATACTAGCCAAGGGCCTCCAAGGCCTGTAGTGCTGTTATATATAATAAACGATTGAATGTTCTTACTCTAAAAATCAATAAATATTGAATAAATGTTCTATATTAGTTCATGCCTAGTATAGTGAAAGTTTTGATTTGATTATATGAGAAAAAATGTTAATGACACCCTCCAAGGAAGTATTAATGCAATAGCAAACATGAGTAAAGTGTATGAATTTGTAAGCACAATGATTTCTAAACTGTTTGCAGCTAGTCCAAAGTGGACTATATCTAAAACATATATACCAGCATATGCGCTATTAAAGAAGTTAAATTCGGATTGGCTTATTCAAGATATTCTATCAATTTATTCAATTAACAACGATAGTTTGCTTTCCCATTTGTTAAATATGTTAGTTTCCACATAACGGCATCATAGATATGATCTTGAAAACACTTGTTTTATATTGACTTTGCTAGTTCTCGGAGTTTATAAAAATTATGAACAATGATAATGATTCAACACTCAGTAATGTGTGTGATTAAATTCAGGAACAAACAGCCTTAAAACTAGATAACATTATTAGGAAGCGTAAAGTGTATAACACCAAGTTCAAGTCTTTTAACTTTTTAGTAGGTGATAATGTTGAAATATCAAGAATAATAGAAAATATGATAATGATATATTAACAGGATTTGCTTCTACACACCGTTAATACACCTTGTATTACACGTATTATTAATGTTTAGGTTTTGGACGCTGTACCATTTTCAGAATATTGAAAAGGAGCAATGATAATATCTTTACCAAGAACAGATAACGCAGAGGAATTAAAATATCCGAGACCAACTAGTCTGCTGTCAGTGATATCTAAAATCCTTGGAAGAGTATTAGAGTTGACATTTTTTAGCTGTTTACTACTAAACTGTAATATCGCATTATTTTACGTAAGCCACGATATTTTGATCGCGACTGACTGTGACCTAGATACTGTGTTGGTGTTATTGGGCTATTAAAAGGTTTCTGATGCCGTTGGCTATTTGGTTTTGTCGAGTATATTGGAGAGGTCAGAATTAGGACGTTGCTCTATAGATTTAATGTCAAACTTCTTTTCTAACAAGCCCTATGGTGTCTGCCCAATTTAGCTTCACGTCCGCTAATGCTTTAGCAAGAAATTCCCGCAAAGATCTATGCGAATGCGTGCAGACTAGTCTTTGGTATCTGATCATATCTGTCGTTGGAAGTGAGGTGGTTAATATTGTTCTTTATTTACTAAAACTACTTTTATTTTCTTGTCAAGAGCAAACAATAATCTTTGTGTATTTACTGTTACATTACCGTTTACTTAAAGATTTGAAGAACATGATTTTCTAGCTGATTATGCAATCAGACAAGATTAAAACGAAATTCCTTTCTTACCTTCTAAGCTTTCGCAATCAATTTATTGCTTCTTCAGAGACAGATAATAATGATGACAAGCAAAAATACACAATGACATACTTAATTGAAACGTGAATGTTGATTACAATTCCAAACATATCAAAAATACAATAATGTAGAATAAAACGAGTTTAGGGGTCATCTATTTAAACTCCTGCATAGAAGAGTACCTTAAAAGATTTTTTTTTGCCGCCGCCATAACGACAGTTATGAGAGAAATCAGCGGTGATTCTTGACAAGCATTAAATTACTTAGCCTTTGTTAATGCCTTAGAAAAAAGGTTTTTGAAACACATTTAGCGATAATTTTACACTTCACTTCTTAAGTACATCATGATGCAGTTCTGTGGTTATTGGCTTTTGCTGGTAATTTTGGTCTTATCAATGTGAGGTGTGAGCGGTTTACATATGATTGTGAGTCTCGCTGAGTGATTGAGCTATATAAATATAAATCTTAGTAAATTAAAAACCCACACCTATATTTGTAAGTTCTCTGCATGCTCAATAAAGACGGATATTGTTGTCAATATCATTATTATTTTGTTATTACTTCTTCCTGACTTCTTAACGTAAGCAGATTTCATCATCTAGAGATGGTGAAAACTTATTTCGATATCATGTAACATTTTCAACAACATACAGTACATGTATCATTCAGTTAATCGATTCAATCGACATATTTAGTGAGCGTTGCCATTCTTTTTACAACATATCGTGAGAATCACGAAAATTCTAGCGATCACTGTAGTAGAATGTCGTTAGATTATTTAAACCTTTCGAAGAGGAGAATACTTATGCTATTGTCAACTCTAGTTTTTAAGCAAATCATTTTCAAATGGTTCAAACATAATTCCATGTTGTTTTAAAAAAAAACTAACATGCCGGCATCCGGTAATCATCTATTATACAAAACAAAAGAAATCCATAAAAGATAAGCTTTTTGTAAACAACCTGATCCTATGATAATAAATGTCAAGTGAAACGTTGGAAGTCATTGTACTTGGTATAATATTTTTATGTGCTTTATATGTAAAACTGATGTTACATATATGTAACATATATACATACAAATCTGTAACATACATACATACATATATGTAACATCGGTTCACGGGCTTATTTAATTTTTGCTTTTTAATATTACAAAAAATGTTAGCAATAAAAGCTTTAAATTAAATGAATATTAAGGCTACCATGAAAATAAAGAATCAATAAATGACATTATCTTATTTGCATCACAATTCATTAGAATCCATTTCACTACAGAGTATGCCCAGCAAATATTTCACATTTAAATGCTTGCCATTACAAGGAAGCATATTTGAAATCTTTATGTTATCGTAGGGTTTATTTCGAAATACAGCAGCATAGTATTCTTTTTTAGCGTAAATCAGTGCGGACACACAGGTCTCTTTTTGGTACAAATATACATTGGTACAATACGAAATACTTGCGAAACAAATATTGAATGCCATTGATCACCGTATCCATATATTGTATTATGTAAAAAGGACCATAAAAAGAAATCGATTGGAGCTAGATCAGGGGACCGCGTTGGCCATTTAATAGGACCCGAGTTACCGATCCATCTGTTTTCAAAAACCACGTTTATAAAGTTTGTTACAATGCGTGTATTGTGTGCTGGGCAATCATCTTGCTGATACCAAACTTCATTTATATTAAATCACTCCCGTATTGCCGGAATAATATTATTTTCAAGTAACTGTAGGTATCTATTTCCGTTTAAATTGCCGTCAATGAAAAAAGGCCCAATCATAAGATTTCCAATGATACCTGCCCATACATTTAGCTTCTGTGGATACTGCGTTCGCGTTGGTATATTTAAATGTAGATTTTTACGCGACCAGTAACGACAAACTGCGCGGTTATGATGCCCGTGTAGGTAAAATGTTTTTTCATCTGTGAACAATACGTTGTTAAAAAAAATTGGTTATCGTGATATTTATTTATCATTCTTTCGCAAAATTCCATTCGGCGATAATAATCATCGGGAAGAAGTACTTGTGAACTTGTAAATTTGTATGAACGATTTTTATTAGTATGTAAAATCTTATGAACCGTTGTTTTAGAGATACCTAATTCGCGAGCAATTTGTCGAGATGACATAGTGGGATTTACTTCAACTAAAGCACATATTCGAATCTCTATATCGCTTACATTCTTATCCGGAACAACTTTATTTTTATTATTTACTAAAGAAAATGTAGTTTCAAATCGATTAACGGTCCTACGAATGGTGCTTGCATTGGGAATTTGACTTTCGGGGAAATTAGCTGCAAATAAATCCCGAGTTACTTCCGCGGAATTACCACCGTAAAAGTGTTTAATCATGAAGAGTTTTTGCTCCGGCGTATAGTACTCCATTTTTAAAATAACCGTTATCTACCTACCAACAACGCGTTTTATTAAATAGTACGAGCGAGTAGTTCTCCCGACGAAATATAAAATGCATCTGACACGCACGTGTGCGACGGCTAAATCGCCTGTGCGGCGACAGCGTAGAAATGTGGATTTCTTGGCACATACGAGTGCATCATAGCAATATGCTAATTTAATCCAGTCGAATATTCCGTATACTTCTTTACCGTTCTAATGCACGGATACCTCTGTGTATCTCGCTTACACTACAGGATCGCTATAATGCGGACGCAGGCGGACAATTGGTATACGCAAAGAAGTATTTACTTCGACGAAGAAAAATAAATTCTTGAATTTTTAAGTAAATATGCACTTGATTTAAATATTCGCTTATTTGGTACAAGAGAAAAAGTTCCTCAAATCAAGAAAAACATAATAAATATTTCTTTAAATCCATATATTTCTTCTTACCCTTTGCGTTTGGTATATAGTTGGTATATCATTTCATTTCCAAAGAGTCTGAACTATCATTATCCGTAATATCATCTAGACTGTTACATAGTGAATTCTCAGCACGCATAACATATGACTTTCCACTTAAAAGTTTATCAAATAGTTCAAACAACTCCCATGTTATTTTTCCTTCACCAGTTGATTTTTGTTTTTCTTTATTTCATTTGTAAGTTTGTAGGAGATTCCGATATTACTGTTGGGATTCATCAACAGTAACTATGCAGTTATGTTTTTCTAAGTCTTGTTTGATACTGTCCCATAATTTAATTTTCTTGCATGGAATTCTGCTTCTTTCTGGAGAGCTAACAATTTAGCTTCCTTTGGTCCCCATATCTTCTTTGGATTTTCTATTGCGCAATGTGAGGAATTTGCTAGTTCCATTTCTGCAGCAGTTGAAGATTTTGCCTTTTTAATCTTATTAAATTTTGTAATGTATTTAGTTTGATCTGTAATGTAAACAAATTATTTTTTGAAAACATTCTTATTAAATATACACCATTTGAGATCTCTTCAATTTCATCTGTGTTAAGGCTGCACAATACAATTTCTCCGTCGAGTTCCAATAATACTTCTTCCGTGCTTTCGTATATCTAGTCTATAAATGATTTATCTGTAATCCAGATATCAAAAATCCGCAAGAAACGGACACGAAACGATTTAAATTAAATTGAGGTTATGTTGGGTAATCTGTGAAGCTTGCTAACTATAAATCCAGCAAAATCTTTTTAAACTGGGTGGATTTTGGGTTGATGACGTCAATTTAAGAATTTCCACCTTATTACTGCGTTGGAAATAAAAACGCACGTTACATTATAGTATTTCAAATACTCGGATGAAGAAAATTATTATTTGGTTTCAGCAATATTTTAAGAAAATAAAATATTTTATGCAAAGAGGTTTAATCACTTAAACCTACATTTTCTTCACTTCTCTATTTACGAAGTAAATATTTACTTTTGTTAAGTGAATATAGTCAATAAAATATTTTTATTTCAATCAAGAAATCGTTTTTCTGTTTGTCCGTTACGCATCCAGATCAATGAAAATCATGACTACATTGAGTCACATAGAAATGTGTGTAGCCAGCTCTCCGACTATTGAAGACACTTTAAAACAATAAAGCAAAATATTGTTGAGTTAAAGTTCTTATTGATCAGTATCTTGACCGTACAAGTATATTAGTCAAATTCCCGGATTTATAAAAATGACACAATTTGGCAAAAAATGGAAATATACCTGCATGAACATAGTAGCGATCAGCCTTAAAAATTAGGTATTAAAATTTAGAACAGACTCTCTGCTTGTTTAAAAAAATACTAAAAATACTGAAGAATTTACTGCTATCTAGATTATTTTACACTTTGAGAAAATTCTTTTCTGTATGTTGACCTGTCAGTTGAGTGGAATTATGACTATAAGCATTAGGAGTCCTTTTTTTAATTACTAATCTTTTTCTCTGTTTTCTGGTATATTATACACATTTTTATTTTGCTGTATTTTGTCTGTGCTAAGATTATCTTTAGTTGTAATTAAGTTTTACTTATCACTAAATTAATCCGTACTAGGTGAGCTAATTTCTTGTATGTCTCTTGAACTTCTATTTTTATACTTACTTAAAATAGGTATTTCGTTTATATAGTTTTCTTTTTATAATTTATTTTGTTAATTAAGGGTCATGCTAGTTTTTGAAGCTTTTATAATGATTTGCTTGTTCCTTGACGTATTATTTATTTAATTTATTTATTAGTATATACTCTTATACCAGTGGTGTCGAATACTACAGACATACAGACAACATACAACATATATGTAACAATTCAAAGACGATAATAATGATAAATGATACGCAAGTAAAAGTAATTTCGTAAAATTATAAAATTATAAAAGGAAACAAAACAAAACAAAATTGAATCTAACCGGCAATACACCCCAAAACGCATGTTTCTATAGTTTAATATATTATATTAGGCCTATTATATATATATATATATAAGTGTATGGATGATTTCTTGGGTAGCGGCCCCAAGCCGCTACCCAAGAAATCATCCATACACTCATTTACCCCAACGGCAAAGACTCCTTGTCCAAGTCCATATATATATATATATATACATATAATAGGCCTCAGCCTCCTACAGGTGACCATATCTGGGACATGCCCCGAGATGTCATGCCAAGGAAGTTCAACTTTGTGAAAGATTTTACCACAAAGCTTAGCACTAAGAGTGAATGGGATAGAGATACCATTTCGAAACTCAATAGAAACGCCATTAAATGGTACACAGATGGCTCCAAAACGGCAGAGGGAAATTGAATAGGGATACATGGGCCTAGAACCAAATATTTCGAAAGCTTGGGGATGTACCCAAGTATCTTCCAGGCGGAAATACACGCTATTGAAAGATGTGTCCAGGTCAACAAGCAGGAGATTATCATAATATCTGATGGTCAAGCAGCCATTAAGGCGCTGAGGTCAAACATAATCAGCTCCAAAATGGTTTGGGAGTGTCTACAAAAACTAAACGAGCTAGGCAAAAAGAACAAGGTAACCCTATTGTGGGTTCCGGGACACACGGGAGTGGAAGGAAACGAAATAACAGATAATCTCGCTAAGAGAGGGGCTAGAACACCTTTTGTAGGGCCAGAACCTTTTTGTGGGATAAGTAGCAGCATAACACTGGAGAAACTGAAAAATGAAGTAGAGCAGAGAAAATCCAAACACTAGGAGAATCTCCAGGGAATGAGGCAAGCTAAAACTCTTCTGGGTACCTATAACCAGAAGAGATCTGCAGAATGCATCAACCTGAGTAAAAATAATATTCGGATATTGACAGGGATCCTTGGAGGCCATTGTAAACTGAACGGACATCTAAGCAGGCTTGGAATAGCGAAAGAAGCCGAATGTAGATTTTGTGGGGAACAGGACGAAACCTCCATCCATCTACGTACAAACTGTGTTGCACTGTGCAACTCAAGGGCGCTGCACCTGGGAGCATGTGAAATCGAAGACGGAGAGTTACCTAATCTGGGGCCTTCGGACATTCTGCACTTCTTAAAAGGAATCGGACTGGACGGCCAGCTGCTAATACTGCGAGAAGAGGGGACACAATAGATCTTTTAGGTCGTAGTGTACTATCACCCTAATATCACACATACATACATACATAGTTTAATAAATAAATTATGTTGCACACATAGTGTTTAAAAAAGAAGTATTTGGAACAACAACATGCATCCAGATATGAATAGACGAAGGAAGGTGTATCTCCGCAAACCCAATTCTGCCTTACAAAAATCAAAACTATACAAATACACTACACAGTACATATACATAATCAACATGCAGAGCCTGCATATAAATCAAAAAACTCGTCTATGTTATAAAAAGCATGGCATCTAAGAAATCTTTTAAGACGAAGTTTAAGTTGCGCTGATGAGCCCTGCCTGACTTCTGTTGGTAACGTGTTATAGATCCTTGTTCCTATGCTAATATATGAATTATAGAATTTATTCGTTTTAGCCAGATCGCTGCGAACGTAATTCGGATATCTAGTAGGGTAATTATGTGTTTCGGCATTAGTTCTAAAATTACTGAGATTTTTATTTATATACAAAGCTGACTCCAAGATATAAAGATTAAATACAGTTGGAATGCCCAGATCTATAAAAGAATTACGACAAGTTTGAACAGAGTTTAAATTATTGATAATGCGCACTGCTTTCTTTTGTAAAAGTAGAACAGCTTTTAAGTTTTTATTTGAGCCCTAAAAGAGTAAGCCGTAGCTCAAATGCGAATGAAAGTGAGCAAAATATATCATCTTTAAAGTTGAGATGTCACACATTTTTTTCATTTTTTTTAATGTTTATAAAGCTTTATTAAGTTGTAGAAGTTACGTTATTGATATGCAAGTTCCATATTATACACATTGTTTGCCATATAATCAATAAATTATCATTATTACTACATAGATCTACTAAAAATATATACACACGTACTATTTATTGAATTAGCTGGCACCTTATCATACGTCATTATCGAGTACCTAGTAAGGTACAGAGAAACATCTTTTGTATTTATATGTCACCAGAAAAAAATGTTATCAACCGCCAAGATAACATCTGTTTTCTAATCCCACAAACAGGTAGCAATAATAACGTACAATTTTATTGTAAATTAAATTCCCTACATGCTTTACTCATTTCAAAGTTGGCAAAAATTTAAAAGATATGTTGATGACATTTGATATGTTGAAAATTATAATTTTGTGTTTGAACTAACGATAATATTTTGCGTTTCAGGTATATAATACATATCTACTAGCTTACCAATTAACAGAGCGTCCTAAGGGAATTAGCTGTCTTTACCAGACGCTCCTGGTTTGATGATGTAGGGAAACACATTTAAACAATTTTACATACACGTAAGAATATGTATAATAGCGATCATCATTTAGCTGGCGCTGATATAATACACATACACGTAAATTTGTCTAAACACAACGCATAACAATACATTTACGTTAAATCTAAACAGATCAAGTTTTATCGTACCCAGTGTAATCTTATCTCACATTGTAATTAAATAACTTTATTATGTATAATTGGAAATACTACTTGCAAACTTCGGGTCTGATACCTGTATAGGTAAATGTATGTACAATACGTGTACCTAATTTATGTTACTCACCATAAATATGTAAAAAAAATTTGTTTATAGTTGTTTAATTGCATTTTTCTAGAAATTAGTCAAGTTATATACATTTCAAACGAACATGGAATGAGATAAAAACATATAAAACGTTAGCGTTTATGAATCATTTAATTCAAAATTAAACGACAGTAAAAGTGAAAAATATAATATCAGATAAAATATATATGTACATGACCTGCAGCATAAAGTGTCATTTTATCTAAAATATCGCTCGCGGTTTAATAACTTGGAGAAAAGTTTTTTCTGCTATGAAATTCAAAATAAAGTTTTCGTTTTGCTCAACCCTAAACGCAATTGTCTAAAAAGTGTAACTACCGGTTGAATACAGAAAAAAAAAATATCCAATACGTAAGTAATACAAAGAGATGCTACTCTCTTTATTCCCAGATGTCGCTCCAATGTT
Organism: Cetonia aurata; assembly: GCA_949128085.1. NCBI lineage: Eukaryota > Metazoa > Arthropoda > Insecta > Coleoptera > Scarabaeidae > Cetonia > Cetonia aurata. The sequence continues at coordinate 30,964,173 of OX421888.1, read as the reverse complement.
CTCCAGAAAGCTCCTTAAACGGCGCGTGGCAAAGCAATACGGCGAACACTATAGCTTTGTTCCATCTGAACTCGCAAACTGTCAGATGGACGTCAGACACATGCGCATTACTTAATCTGTTAGACATAAAGGTGGTAATTGCAAGGTACTTACTCAATGCGCATGCCTCTGACGTACATCTGACAGTTTGCGAGCATGATGGAACAAAGCTGCATTGATTTACAGCACGACTTATTCGGTAGCTTTTTGAAAAATTGAGACAGGAAACCTATGCTGCTTTTGCTGATTGCATTTTGAAGCATGCATGTGTACCTTCAATTTGACTACCTCAAGTTTTTTTATTTGTTCTTCCATTTGTCACAATTCCTTTTTCGTTTCGGAACGCAAATTGAAAAAAGAAATTATGCCAACTATAGGAGCAAATAAAAAAATTTGAGATAGTCAAATAGAAGGTATACATGTATACTTCAAAACAGAATAAACATAGTCAAAGTTTATTGTCTCAGTTTCGAAAAGGCTACCGAACAGAAAAAATATCCTAAAATTTAGGGTATTGAGGAATTGCATTTTTTTTTAATTTTTGTTAAAATAATGTTATTTTGTACATGACCTACATATATATATACACTAAAATTTTGACGGTTTTCTGTAAAGTAGTTTTTGAAATATAAATTTTTTAAGATCTTTATACGTCACAGGTACGTAGTAAAATTTTATGAATGAACAAGAATATATGGCAACATAGAAATTACTCCCCCGTAATAATCACAGATTGCAGTCATTTATCGGCTGCAAAATACGATATTACCCTAGCAGCACAAATCATCGGCTAATGATCGGCTTTATATAGGGCCGATATCCTGATGTCGGGTCGATATCAAAGATATTGTGCCGATATCGGCTTTCTACCAGTATACGATATCACTGCGATACAAAAGATCCATTATCGGTAAAATATCGGTTGAACGTTTGATGTATCGGCTGATCATCGGCTGGAAACTCAAGACATATATCAGGGCGATATCATTAATAAACGCCGCTGCGATATTGATAGAAATGAGGTGTATGGATTTGACTATTTTCATTTTTTTGACGATAGGAAGTCGGCTAATATCCTAAATCTATACGGACTGGTTGATTGAAATATAACCGCATTACAAGAGCGTTCAGATATAAAATTTCAACGTTTGAGACATCAATTGTGAAATTAAAATTAATGTCGACTATAAAACAGTTTTAGAAGGTGAAGCGATTGATAACTTAAGAATATGCAAATGCAATTTTCTAACTCCGCCGTGATTATAAAAATTGGCATCTAAACGCAATGTTTATGGGAGTTAGATCTACGCGCAATATCTTACCACCACCACCTACCACAATCCATCATAGCGTTCCTTATTGCAGTGTGAACATGACGACCAGGTGGAGTGGTTGCCATTATTTATTTTGTCGCTGTATTATAGTAAGCGTTGCACATTACAAAATGGGTGAATGAAGCTTATAAAGGTAAGGAAATTTTTATGAATAATGTTTTATGTATGTATCAAGTATATAATTTAATTTAATGATTAGTACTCATTTATTGTGTAAATATGCAGCGTTAACAAAATGGAAGACGCTTGTAAATTTCTTATTTTACGTGAAAGCATTGTTTCTACAATATGTGTAGCGTAAAAAACGTTTCGCATTAATAGAATAAAATAAATTACAAGCGTACTTCATACACTAAAGAAAAACACTTTTTTTTAGATACGTATGTGGTGCTTAATTGGGGGAAGTACGTTAAAGGAAGCATATATCTAATGTTAAAACAAATCCTCTAACAAAAATGTATTAATGTAAATTATTCATGAAAATAGAGACAATCCAAAGAAGCTTTTGATAAATTGGAAATATACATAGTATTTCTAGGTAATGTTACATGCATTATTATTTTATTTGTAACTCTATATCAAAACTGTTATTTTTATTTACAGAAGCAATTAGAGTCAAACAGCCGGATGGGACAGAGACGAATATCAATAGATGAGATGGGGGCAGAAAAGAAAGGAAGAAAAATATAACATCTTTAGCGAACGAATAATTTAGACGACTGGATTTTTTTTAGGTATTACTTAGAATTTTTGTTGTTATTGATTTGTTAAAAATTAAACTGTAACAAATGTTAAATTACTTTTCGTTTAAAATATGCACATATTGAGTTTGTTTTCGGTTTCATGTTTTCCTAGTTATTTTCAGTTTTTGTTTTTATTAATTATGTCGTTAAATATTTGTGTCAATTACTCATAAATAAACATATTAAGTATTTTTATATTAGTACTTTTTCTTGAAATTTATTGCTTTATTTACTTTCTATTACATAAAGTCTTTCCTTCATTATGTATATTATTTTATGCGCATAATATTCTATTTTGTCATGAATTATTATACACAGAAAATGGTGGCAAACAATTTGAAAAACATTACATGTGCAATGTGATCATGAATCTGATGTATTTTTTCCGGATTGTTCAATATGAATATGACTATAGAGACTGCCCCGAAATTAAATGTTCAAACACAAAGGTGTTATAGTGGGTGTCATTTCCAGTCGAACTAATCCTAGGTGTGATTATTATTCGATGCATAGTTTACGAATCATTTATTTTTTCTAAAAATCTTCCTTCATATAAACGTTCATTAAATTATCAACAAACAAAAGAGTACGACAATAAGAATGAAGTTATTTTTTAATGAAGTTAAATTGAAATTAAACATCGTGATATTATCAAAGGTACATCCTTTTGTTTAACGGCTTTGATATTTCTGAAGACGTTGATGGTTTCTAATTTCTTTCTAAATTCCAACATTACAAAAAAATACTGTTTTTGCCTATAATTTTATGAACGTTTTTTGTGGAAGATCTTTATAAAACTCGCAAAAACCTTATTAGAATTGAATAATCACATATGGGGCTAATTTGACTCGAAATTATACTCTTTATAACCCTTTTCCGTTTCGGGAACTACTTTCGGGACAGCCTGTATAAATATCCACTATCGTGGATAGACAAACTACATCACACCAATATCGGTGCGATATCCCAGGACGACTAAAACTTTATCGGCGGAGCATAGAAAACGTTGGGTAAGTATCAATCATGTATCGGTCTACTGATGATATTGTATCTAATTTTAATTGTATTGATATCGGATAGGTATTGGAGTTTCGATATCGGATAGATGTTGGAATTTCGATATCGGATAAGTATTGGAATTTCGATATCGAACCAATATTGCAAAATGTTCACATTTTGTATCGGTATGATATCAGCGGCCGCTATAATTACGACATCGGTCAGCAATATCGGCGAAGCTTAGCCGATATCATGCCGATTCTTGTGCTGCTAGGGTATTAAGGTGCTATGCAGGTTATGGTCACAAAGGAATTTGGGATTCGGCATTATTTCTGCATCTTGTTTTAGTTTGCGTTTAAAGTTCTCCAATTTATCGTAAAAGAACGAATTCTGAAAGATTATAACCTCCAAACCGGGTAAAATAAACACAGAATATATCGTAATAATACATTTACGCCATCTGTACGCGCAAAGCATGCGAACAGCGAACTTAATATTACTGATATTACTTATCTGCGATGATGATGCGAACTACAATGACTATCGCTCCATTGCCAAATCATGCCGACTAAGAATTTATGAACGAAAGAACTTGTGACGTCAGAGCACTTTAAAAAAATTAATTATGCCTTAATAAGAAACAATTTAAAAGAAGGTTTAATGGAGGGCTATATATTACAACATTCTCTATCATTCATGAAAAAAAGTTGTGCAATTCCTCACTGTTTTATTGTAAAATAGGACACTATAGGAACTGTGTAGTGCAAGCATTTCTGCATAGATGTCGCTGTGCTGTATTTTAAATATAGCTGTAAATTTAGTACGAATATACATTTATCTAACGTAGGTAGGTACTTGTTCAGTACCTAATTATGACTTATTAGTGTTTTGGTTATTTTGATAGTATTTTAAAACACAAGTGTCACAATGACGTTTACGTAATGCGAGTACAAGTTTGAATATCGAAGTACGAGCATTACAAGTCATTGTGGCACACGTTTTTTACAGTATTTTTTCTAATTTGCACATTAATCGCCTATATTACGTTCCGGCAAGAGTACCGCTAGTGCGTTAACATCTCATTACAGCGCAGTGTGCGGTAATATTCATTTCAGTACTGCGTCGTCTTTTGTTTTAGCTTTATTGCAACATCCAATTAGAAAAACGAATTCTGCGGAGAATTTAAAGTAGTTTATAACATTTATGTAAAGAAATGGAGCATGCTCTTTTATTTACATTTGTTGCATACGTCCACATAAAATATAATTTTTAAGAAACGATATAATTAATGCAATAGTTTATAGTAAAATAAGCTGAAAGAGTTAACAACAAATCGAAAGCGTTTTTTGATGTTTTTTTTTTTAATTTGTTTGATGTGTCACTACTAACATTTGGTAATGAGTTAATTTGTTTGCGCTCTGCTGTTAGAAGAGTTTATTTTCAAACTATAGCGTTAGGACATAAGATTATACGAGGTAAATGGATAGGAAAAGTTACGCATAAAAGTTCTAGTGAATATTAGACATTTATTTATTTAAAAAAATAATATCAATTGCATACGGAAAAATCATGGGTTTCTCCCTTTTCCTTCTCTCTTGTCCAGTCATTTATATTACTCGCTAGGGTTTAAATTCTTCGTCTGTTTTACCCTACGCCCTTCTTATCCGCGAATACACCTTGTGTTTTCCAGGCGTACCAGATTAACGCACGCGCGCTGGAAAAGGGTATATATATATATATATATATATATATATATATATATATATATAATATTTCAGCAATAATAATAATAATAACATTTATTGCCCAACAGATAAACCACTAATAGGACAATGAATACAAATCAGTGTACAGTGCAAATTAAATAACTACAATAAAGAAAAAAAAGATAATAATAACTAGTAACTAACAAAGAGATACAAAAAAAAAATCATAATTTGTCCGAGGTAATATCAAGGTACTTTTAAGAAGAGAAAAAAAGAGAAATAAAAACAAAGATAAAGGAAAATACTGCAATAAAAGTGTCTATTATGTAATTCTAATTCTAACAAAAAGGGTCCTTATATAAAGTATTTGCACTTTTCGCCATATGGCTTAAAGGAGCTTTTTTTAATGTATTAGATTTTACTCTGGGTACAGTAAAGGTATCGTTAGAACTAGACGCATGAGTTGGTATGGGTATGAGCAATGTGATGAAACCGAAGGCAAAGTATAGGAATACCAAGTAGCGTCACTCTCTTGCCAAAGGAAAATTGCGCCGCCGTTTTGTTTTATACCGTACGATTTACGTCAAGTTATAATGGTAAACAAACATTTTGAGTTTTTTATTTATTGTATGATTTGGAAAAATTGTTTGCGATAACAGTTTTAGTTTCTTTTTCGAATTATTTTCTTAATTTATGACTTTTACACTGTATTTTCGTTTATTTTTGAGTGATTTTAGTTATTGAACTGTTATTCAAGTTTATACAAAAATGCCACATTACTGTGCAGTGAGAAATTGTAAGAGCAATTATATTGATTCCTCAGAACTTCATTTCTTTGGATTTCCAAAAGATACTACAAGGTTAGTGTTGTAACACACAATCTATACACGACTTATCAACGACAAAATAGAAAATTAATAAATCTTTTGCATTTGCAAATAGTTGTTTAATTTACCTGTCCGACATATTTAACATTTAAATAACGAATTTGTTATAATGCAAGAAACACATTTTAATTTGTTTTTAGGCATTTCACTATCATACTTACATATACATTTTTAAATTTCGCGCACAATGTACGAAACAAAATGATAGAAGGTCGCCAAAAACTTGCCGTAAAAAACTTACTTATAAAAACTTCAGTGACGCTACTTGGTATTCCTATACTTTGCCGAAACGAAAATGAAATTAAATCCAACTTGGTCATTCATCAATGACACCGATTAGGTAATCCATCCAACGGCACTTTATTTTGGGTTATTCAATTAGCGGTTGTTACATTTGAAATATAGATGCCAGCACAATACAGAGGCATCGCCGCTATTTTATGATTGTTACTTATGCCCAGTCTTTTAAACGCACCCTTAATTCATATGACACGTAATTTTAATATCTTTTACCATAATCCTTTCTAATTACTAAGTTGTTTGTTAATTAGGTATTATTATTACATTTATTATTGTTATCATTATTTTTCTTTGTATTATGGAACTATTTACACAGTCAAAGTAAAGGATGAATTTTGGAATAAGAACAGGACTTAGGCAACGTGGAAAATACTAAAATGCCCAATATTAAAGACATTTTTTCTTATGTCAAGTTCACAGGAACAATGCTCTATTGTTGAACCATATCCTACAATATCCAAAGATAAGTTCTTCAATTTCGTTTTATTTATGATAACTGTTACTTTTTGTTCAATACAAATACAATTAATTCAAATTCCAGTTTCAACTTCCTTTTAGTTCAAATATGATGGATATTACACCTGTAATCCACATTTACAATTTGCCGCAGATTTGGCAAACTGTCACAAACGTTCCTTTTTACAACTTAATTTCTAATTCTCAAAATAAAACAAAGACATCCTGGAGAATCATAAATGTTTCAGTTAAACTGAAAAGAACGGGTGCTTCTGCAACTAAGGTATCTGTACAGAATGCTCGCGGTGAGATTGTATCTGATGCCGAAGGAGTTGTGGACCTGTTTGCGGAACATTTATCCGAGATATATGCGACATCGTTTGTAAACCAAACCAATTTTGCGTCTACTGGACCATCCGTTAGTAGTAGTTTTTATTTAACACCGACCGATATACATGAGGTCGGCAGCATCGTGACCGACGTGGCGTCGAAGCATTCCTCCGGTATTGATGACATCCCTTGCTCAGTTATCAAGTTAGTATCGCAATGGATAATCGAACCTCTTGTATATGTAATAAACCTTTGCATATCGGAAGGAATTTTTCCGAGCGATTTGAGACATACCAAAACAATATTTATACACAAGAGAAACGATCCTACCGATATTAATAATTACCATCCGATAGGTTTACCATCTATTTTCGCTAAAATATACGAAAAAGTTATTAATAACCGACTAGTAAAGTATTTCAACCACTATAACTTGATATCGCCAACCCAGTTTGGTTTTACCGCGGGGAGATCCACTACCGACGCGATATATGCAGCTTTGGATCAAGTATATTACGAGTTGGATACCAGACAGAACGTCAGTTGCTTGTTTTTCGATATGTCTAAAGCATTTGATGTAATTTCTCACTCGGTTCTTCTTGATAAATTATCGTGTGTGGGTATTCGAGGTGTCGCACACGATCTCTTCAAACAATATCTATCGGGCCGCAAAACAACGGTTTGTTTAAGAGATGATGCAAACAGCACTGTAAAGCCGTTCTTCTCGACGGTGATTACTGTTACAACCGGTGTTCCTCAAGGTCGGTGTTGGGACCGACGGTGTTTCTTATTTATATAAACGCCCTTTTTGCTGCTGTAACACCGAGTGTTTTGTCCCAATTCGCGGACGATACAAGTTGCGTCGTCGCCGATTCGCTCATCTCGGAGCTTTCGGGTTCCTTGAGAGGTGTTGCTTCCGACATGCTAACGTACTGCAGAAGAAATTACTAAACTCTCAACTGCGATAAGATCGGTCTGATACGTTTCCGTACTATTACCGACGATGACCGTAGCATATATGTCAGTATCAACGGGAAATCCATACCAGAGTTACCTAATTACAATTTTTTAGGATTAACGGTCGATTCTTGTTTAAAATATAAAGAACACTGCGCAGCTATCGAAATCAAACTTTCTTCCGCACTTTATGGCGTTAGAATTTTGCGAAGTTGCGTTAATCTGTGTTCCCTAAAGTCATTCTACCATGCCTATGTTGAATCACGTCTCCGTTACTGTATAATTTTTTGGGGTTCGTCCCCTTACGCTACAAAGCTGTTTCTTTATCAAAAGAAAATAATTAGATGTATGGTTAGAGCAAGTGCAAGATCATCATGTCGACCTATATTTAAACAACTAGGAATATTGCCATTAGCGTCACTATACATATATGTAATTCTTATGTTTTATAGAAAACATAGTGCTTTATTCCTTAGAAATAGCGATATTTCGGAGAGCATGTTGACAAGGAATCGCAGCGATCTATGGGTACCAAAACATCATACCTACCTCTACGAAACAGGTACCCGATATAGGGTCATAACATTCTACAATCGGTTACCCTCCGCACTAAAATAATGTCGGTCTGTTTCGAAATTTAAAAGAGAATTAATGTTATACGTAAAGAATAATTCATTTTATACAATCGACGAATTTATGAATTAACAATTAATGTAGTGGATAACATTTTTATGTATTTTTTTATTTATATATAACTTTTATATTTATTTCTGTTTGTATGTTTATGGCAGTGTCTATGTTCGCCAGGAATTCACGACAATAAACCATTATTATTATTATTAATAATTAAAATACGGGATTTATTTAAATAACAGGATGACATTCTGGGACCACATCTGTTTTGCTGCCAACAAAGCGGCCCAGAGGGTGGCGTCCCTTAGCCGTCTTATGGCTAACGTCGGCGGACCATCCGCAAGCAAACGAAGGCTGCTAATGTCGGTCTCGGAATCCATTCTTCTTTACGGCTGTGAGATTTGGGCAGATGCCCTCGACAAAGAGAAATACAGGGAAAAAATGGCGGCAGTCCAGCGGAGAGGAGCTCTGCGAATCGCCAGCTCCTATAGAACCGTTTCCGAGGCAGCCATCCTGGTGATAGCAGGAGTTGTGCCTATTGACCTGCTGGCCAAAGAACGGAAGAGGAAATGGGAGTTGAGGCAAACGGGAACAAATCCGGCCCCAGACGAAAGAAGACTCACCATTCGGCTGTGGCAGGAGAGATGGGAGACCGCCACGACAGGAAGATGGACCGCCAGATTGATAAAGGACCTGTCAATCTGGATAGACAGAAAGCACGGTGAGACAGGATACTATCTCACCCAGTTCCTGTCCGGACATGGGTACTTCCACGATTACTTGTTCAAAATGAGGAAAGTGGATAGTGCCCAGTGTCCGTATCGTGATTCCGATAAAGACGATGCCCACCACACCTTTTTTGAGTGTACGAGGTGGGGGCCGGAGAGAGACGTTTTGGAGAATGAGCTGGGAGAGTTGTCGCCCGAGAATATCATCCAAAAGATGATGGAGAGCCCCGAAACCTGGCGGAGGATCTCTACATTCATCGAGGGAGTGCTTAAAGCCAAGAAAAGCGAGACGAATCGTTAAATACGGGACACCACTCCGAAGATATGTGCGAAACGGTACCGGAGTGGAGCTATGTCCGAAAGGGGGGTTTTTAGTGGGTGGAAGTCCCACACACCGAGCGAGTGCGCCTTTTGCCCGCTTGATGGTGCATCTAAGCATTTTCCTCCGTCATAAAAAAAAAAAAAAAAAAAAATAATTAAAATACGTAAGTCAGCAGGACGAATCCTTATATTGGTTACTTAGGTTTGGATTGTTTAAAAGTTACAAAAATGACTTTTTTCTTTAAACTTAGGTCTCGGTTTGCACTTATTAAGTAAAATTAAAACTCCAAAACAGGACAATCCCGAGAATAATAGGTGCACAATCGTGATATATTCTAATAAGTTAAAAATGATGTTAAAAATGTCGTTTGTAAATTTGAACGGCAGCGCCATCTCTTGAACCTCGCCGTCCCCTGTTAAGCATATGAAATATGTGTTCAAATTGTATTGTCATCACTATTAAAAAAAAAAAAGTATAAATTAAATGCAGAGATTGAATATATATATTGAATACATATAATAATAAGAAAATACACAATATGAATATACACAGACGGATTACATATTTAAAAACTTAATGTAAAGAATTATAACAAAAATCCAAAACCATATAAATTGCCAACTGAAAATACAAAAATATAATGTGAAGCCGCTGCTGGAGGTATGGTTGGACAATAGTGTGCATGGTTGCCAATACTGCTATTGTTGAATGCAGGACCGTTTTAATAAATTCCTACCTCGGCGTCTTGATGTATACTCTTCCTGTCACAAAATAGTTATCGAATATTCTAATTAAAAAATGTATGTCTTTTACAAAACATAATTTCTGCCTAACGTTGATTATCCATATTTCTGAAAGGTTAGTATATAAATAATGTAGTTGTAATGAATTTTTAAAATTACAACTTGTATAGATGTATTATATTTGATTTATGCAATAAGGGAATTATATTATTGCATTGTTATAATTAATATTTATGATAATGTTACTTTATGATTATACATATCTTGGAAAAACTTATCGAAATTGATAATAAAACATTAGAACAAAATTAAATTTTATAGAAGACATATGTTTTTTAATTAATTGCTGATATTCATAACTTATTAAATAACTATTTTGAGACAGGAGTAGTTTTAAGTATCTAGTCGTCGTATTTATAGTATGCCTTTTGTTCTTGTGCTACTGCATATCCCTCATTCTCATCGTACCTAACCTGTCTATCAGTAACCTTGACATATCCCGATGGACACAACTTCATCTTCCTTTCAGAATATTCAATTTTCTCGAAATCCCTGTCTTCTGGTACTACCTTCTCCAAACTATTCTGGGCTGAAACTTGTTTGCCACTCATTACGAAGCCAGTAATTTCTATAATACAAAATTGATAAAGAAAAATCAGAATTCGATCCACTAGTAAAATGTAAAAAAAAAAACTTCAACCTAGAGCGTGAACTATTACTTTCTTAATAACCAATGATTGGCTATACTGCTATGCTAACGTATCATCTATGCCAAGTAGTGTTGAGTTTTTTTTCGTTCGTGAACGCACAAACAAAACGCGCATATGGTCAAATAGCACGGGATATTTATGCAATTTCAGTGCGAACGTCAATACTCGTTCGGTGTCCAAGAACGTAAACTTAGGAATGAAATAAAACCGCCAAATGAATGACACATGCTACGTGAATGCAATGGTGTTAAAACACTGCGGTCATACTGCGATCGTACGTCGTACGGCTGGAAAAGAACCAGCGCATAGGCAAAGAGGCTATTTGAACGAAGGCAATTGATAATAGAACGAACCACTTTCGTTCACGACCGCAGAGGATCAGAAGTCTAACAGTAATAATTTGTGCTGCGTCTACGTATCAATTTTTGAATTGTTTAAGTAAATAAATGCGATTAATGGCTTGTAAAAATATTTCCATGTATATGTATAGCATAATCTAAACCTCTTGGAGGATAAATACCATCATCCAAAAACATTAAATATTTAAGAAATTTACGTTATACAGATTCAATAGCATTAATATGTGTGGCATAAAGTGGATACCAGATCCAAGATTCATATTCAAGTTTAGAACGAACAAAAGCAAAAAATAATATCCTCAAACAGTCAATGCTTCTAAAGTCCCTGCAATTACGGTAAATAAATCCATAACTCTTGTATGCACTAGCAGTTAATAAGTAATTTATATGTTCGATAAAATATAGTTTTTCATCAAACCAGATGCCCAAATCTTTAAATGTAGATGAACGCTCCGAAGCCATACCATTAATGTTGTAGACATAAGATATCGATTTGCGTTTCCTAGTAGGAAAGGTAGATGATTATCTTTGCACCACGCAGTAGCTGAATTTAAGTCCTTTTGAAGGAACCTACAATCGTCGATAGAATCAATTCTGCAAAATATTTTCATATCATCAGCAAAAGGTGATTTCTCAGACGTAATTACATGCGTTATATCGCTAATAAAGACCAAGAAAAGAAGCGGGCCAAGGTTAGATCCTTGTGGGACCCCAGATGTAGGACTAAATTCTTTTGATTTATTGATCAAGTATTCAACATGCTGTGTCCTTCCAAATAAATAAGATTCAACTAGTTTAAGTAATCATGGTGGAAAGCCAAAACGGTCCAATTTGATCGAATGCCTTTTGGAAGTCGGTGTATACTACATCCACCTGGCCACGTTTGTCGATCGCCTCAGAAACATATTGAGTAAAACATGCTAGATTTGTAATGGTTGAGCGTCTATTCACGAAGTCGTGTTAAGCAGAAGAAATCATATTTTGAATAGAATTGTATACTCGATCGTATAGTACCTATAGCTTCAAATGTTTTCGCAAAGTTGCATATAATAGATATTGACTGTAGTTTTTCACATTTTACGGATCATCTTCTTTAAACACTGGGGAGATTCGGGACTTTTTCCATATTCCAAGAAACTTGTACTGTTTCAAAACTAGGTAGAATATATGGCGTAGTGGTTTCACTAATATACAGGCACTATGACGTAGTAGAAAGTTCAGTATATAATTGAAGGTGAGATACTTCTGCGTTTTAATCATGATTCCGTTTTCACAAAACACATCTGGACAAATAAAACATTTGAAAGTATATTCTATCTTTAATTTATTTTAAAGTATCTTCTCAAAGTAGCACGTAAATTGCTTATCGAAAACTAACTACCAAGAAAAATAAATCTTAGGCACGACTCAAATAAAACTATTTTTTTTTATAATATAAATCATTTGGCAGGATTTTGTAAACAAAAACAAAACCAGTCTGTTACACTACTTGATGGATTGAATCGGCAACCAACAAGATCAAAGAAAATGCAAGTAGTTAAAGAGAAAATATCTCTCTTCTCTTTAATTATTTTTATCTAATGAAATTAATAATAATTTCAAATATTTTATGAAAAGCCTCCGGATATATCTCACATAAGTGGGAAATATCATCCACATTTAATTAGAATTACTGTTTAGGTACATTTCTAAGAACAATATATGTTTATTTTATTGCTTTATTTCATTTTTATGTGATATATACTTTTCTATTGTACGATGTAGAGTGACAAAATTTAAAAATGAAATGCTAAGAGTATCTAAAAATGTTACACGGTTTCAATTGCGAACGTGTGACGGGAAAGGTTGGTTGTACTGTAAGTAGCTAAACGAACGCCAACAAATGAATGAACGAAACTCGATGGGTGCGTTCACTTGCTTTCGTTCGCCTGTGTAAGCTCTAGCATAGACGGGCGCTTGGTTAATCAAAGATCGGTGCCCTCCATGTAGAGCTCGTATGAACGTTAAGTTGGAGTATATGCTATCGAATGTAGTAAAGGAACGCTACATTGTGAACGCGAAGTGAAACTTGCAAGAACGAAACTGTATGGGTTGCGTTCTCTGGAGTTCTCGGTTCATTCCGCAAACTGCGTTCGAACTCAAGGTATTGAATGAACGTTGCGTTCTTCTATCATATAATACCAAGCAATTACAAAACAATAATTAGTAAAGTTCGGTAAGGGGTAGAGGTATTAGCTGTATTATGTTAATGTTCAAAACGTTATATTCAGAAGGCAGCTAAAATTAAATTAGTTGGAATCTGAACTTTCATAGTTATATTTGTTATTTTATCGAAGAGATTACTGCAATAAGTAAAATAACTGAATTAAAACATATTTGACCGCGACTACTCACCATCGGAAGACTGGAGGCAAGTGTATTAGTTGAAAATATGGACATATCAATGTTTAAAAATTACAACAATAAAACTTGAATTATATAAGAAAAGGAAACACCAGTAGCAGAATTTTAACTACGTAATTGGTACGTGGAAAACAACAGCAAAGATTAGGAGCAACGTAAGCGAGCAAAATCTAACTAACAACACTGTGAAACTACAAATGCCAGGCATCAAAAAGTATCTAGAAGTCAGAAAAAAGAAAAAAACTAGAGAAACGAGTTAAGATACAGAGCGCGGGTCCACCAAAGACAACGTATTTGTTAGCAAATGGAACTATAAAATGCAAAAATGGGTACTTACATGTTGAGAGATACTTGTTTCTTCAAGGGTCGATGGAACGGTGAGGTTCATTAAATTGAGCGAAGTTTTATAAGGTAAATATAATCTTATCATCAAAGTTTGATTAATTCTTTATTTCCGTCTTTAGTACGTATCATTTTATTACCTTTCGTTGGCGATCGTATCGAAAGATTGTGCTGTGTATACTGTTTATAGCATCGTATTCATAATATGCGCCTTTAATTCTTGCTTTCTTTTTTTGTGAATTAGTAATAAATATTTAAGAGGGGGTACGCAGTGGGAAAACCCATTATAATGGTCCAATGTTTATGTTCTCTTTTCTCAACTCCTACTTCATATTATTGGGTGGGGTTTATTTTGTTAATTTCATGAAATAGTGGGATTAAGTTCCTGAGAAAAAGGTACATACGTTCAAAAAAATACAAGGCCAGAGCGCATTAAATATACAGTGCGTGTCGGTGATTTCTCATCTTTAAAAGTGTTTTGGATCGTTTGTAGAGCTCATGCATTTTACTATAATATATATTTTTCATTCAGAAAATTTAGTAGTTTGTTTTTAAATAAAAAACAGAAAATTTATATTTTTTATTTTAAACTACCCACGCTCCCTTAATATACACATACAACTCATGCGACGCGGGATTCATATGAAAAAGCATCGAACTTTTTAAAATCTTTTTATTTAAATAAATTATTAGCAGACACGTTTCGCCTTACCAAGGCTCACCAGTGCTGCGGTATAACCTGTTGCATCGTACCACGAAATACGTATCTGCTATGTTATTTTGAGGAATATGCTAAATAAAACCCACAGAATTACAATATCAATCACTAAATTGTTTATGTAAATGTATTTTCATCTATTTATTTATTTATTGTCTATGTATGTAATAATTCGTACTAAAAACTTACTTATTTCTTATCAATTTCAATTAGTGCTTGTAACCATGGATTTTAGGGCATGTGTATGTCTTTCGATGAATGTTCGACGAGGGAACTATAATTCTGTCGTATCGTTGGAAACGATTTCTTTGATAGTTGCTGGAGTACTTTCGTCTTGGAAATATTGAGTTTGTTGAAAACAAATGTGAGTGGACTTCTGTTTCGGTTTCTCCTGAGTGTTGTTGCTTTTTCGAATCATTATCTAGAAATTATAGTATCTATCACTGTAAAGTTCATAAAAGTTATTTAAATCCACTTACTAGGATGAGAGTATTATGTGTTTTGTGCTAAGAAGATGGGTATCCAGTTATTTCGAGATTTGGGGTGGCGTTTCATCTAATCCTGGAATTTTCAAGAACAACATTCGAGGCAGTTTTGCTGTGAGACCATTGCAACACTATTTGGGAGCTGAAATGATTATTCTTGAACATAGAATTATTATTAGGATTATACTAGAGCAAACTATTAAGTTTCAGTTTAATGCTAGAACGGTTAACCGATTTTATTTTTTAATATATTATTCTTCATCAAGATAAGAAATGCACATCCATTTTGCTTAATTAAAGGTTAGGGAATTTTAAGAACGTTGAAGCAGGATTAATTTATCTGTTTACCTGTTGACTTGCTATTCTCACCGTTTGAACGATAAAATTCGACTTATTTTTTAATAGATTATTTACTTTACCTATTTATTTTGTGTTTTCTGTTTCTTTGTAATCCGATATACCGTTTATTAAGAATCACAAACTTGCACACTTCATTAAAAACCTGGCGGTAAACTATTTGGTCCCCGCATTTAGTCCCAAGTTTAGTTATTTAAAGCTGATTCTCAAGTGACCAATGGAAGTAAAAGCTATCGAACTAAGGCGGCAAATTTTATAGTTAATATTATCGTTCGAACGTGGGTTGATTTAAGGTTTCGTATCGTTGGAAACGATATCTTTCATCGTTGCTGGGGTCCTTTTTGCCCAGGAGATATAAAAGTTGTTGAAAACAATTGTGGGGGCCTCTTTTTCGGTATTTCCTGAGTGTAGTTACATTTTCGAATAATATCTAGAAAATAAATTTATACAAGAATGAAAGTATTGCGTATGTAGTGCCAAGATGATGGAAATCCAGTGATTTCGAAGATTTGGGTGGCGTATTTCTAATCCTGGGGCCGATTGAAGAGTTTCGTTCGAGCTTAGCAGCTGTGACATCATTGGAACACTAATTGGGAGCTGAAAAGATTGTTGCAGAGTTGGAGTCAGTATTTGGAGTATAAGAGAGCAGTTTGTCGTACTTGAAGTAAGAGATTATTCATCTTTTGAATTTATAACCGGCGTTAAGAGCGTAAAAGAAATGTGAGGTTAGAGTATCTTTGATAACAGTGGATTTCTAGAGATATTTGTATGTAAGCAAACGTTTGATGCTGTAAAAGGTTTTGTGTTGGCATTAGGCAAATAAACAAAGTTATTTAAATGACATCGTTTTTTATTCACTATAAGATAAGAACATCACGAATGAATAACTAGTACAGCTTTTAGTAAAGAGACAAAGAGTATAACAAGTCAATTAAGGTAATAATCGGAGGCTTCTTTGGAGCGACACATCTTCTCAACGTCCCAAGGGTGACTGGTTGCGGTGTACACGAAAACAGCTAGAGGGGTAGATTTCATGTACTTGTGTGTTATAGCGACATCTTACAATAGAGATGTAGCATATCTGTGGAGTAAATTATATTTAATAGAGGCCTGTATGTAATGTTAATAAAACAATATTGAATAAATTTAATTTAATTTAATAAATTATAAAATATCTACAAGTTTCGTAGCAATATATATAGCACTAATTTATTTAAAAAAAAGTATTATTTATTATTAATGAACAGCAAAATTGAATGTGAAATAAATAGAGATAACCTTTAAATATTTTAATATTATCATTGAATCATGAAATCTAAGAATTGTGTGCAATAAATTGCTAGAAGATAGATAAAAAATAATAAAATGAAACAATACCGTTAGGCGGAATTTTGGTGGGGATGGTACAATCCATTAATAGATGTTAGTGCTTAGAAACGACAAAATGTATTTCACAATCTGAAGCTTTGCCCAGCAACAAACAAACAAGACAACTATTTGGCAAATATTTATGTGGAATACATAGATGCTTGCTATACAAAGATTTTAAATCTATGCATCTTACATAGTAGGATACCTATTTTCGCTCTTATTTATGGTACCAGTTTAGATAAAATATAACTTGTATTAAAAGTGTGCTTATAAAAATAGATTGTTGGTGATCGTTATTAATTTATCTTCTACAAACCAATCGATATATATTAATAACATTTACAATAACATTATTTATAGCTGTTGATTTGTTTTATTTTGACCTTTAATCTTCAAATTTCTTGTTTAAGTATTTACTTTGGGTATTTAGGTCGATAAAATTTAATTTCCTTTTTTTGCGACGATCGTTTCGTTGTGCACTCGACAATTTTTTCAAGCACATTATATTTTACAATAATTAATATAACATACAATCTTTTCTCTCTTTGTTTAACACTTACATTATTATTTTATTTTGTTTGTTTTTTTCATAAATATGATTGCATAAGGAACACCTACATAAAGGAATATACACATTGGCCGAACAAAACATTAGGGATATGATTGTAACAGAGAACTATAATCGGTTACCAAACCGATTACCCGCGTATGGGGGAAGCAGGGATGAATATGAATCGCAAGTTTGAGTTAATTGTCATATGTCATATTCTCGCTTTATCTCTTCGAAGTTTTCCCTAATAATTTATTAATTAAAATGTCTGTTTATACAAAAGAAGAACGCATAGCTATTATTAAATGGTACTATTGGTTTGAGGGTACGGATGAAGTTATTGGGCGTTTTATCTTTTCCTATCCCAATCGACCAGTCCCTGTTAACCAAACAATTTTAAATATTCACAAATTTGAAAATACAGGTTGTATTACAGGTTGCTCGAAATGTAATAGTGGTAATCGGCAAGAACGGTCACTTACTGAGGAAAGAATTGAAAGAGAGGTAAGAGTATGCGCTTTTGTGGAAACTAAGGAACCGTGTTCGAGTCGTCAAATTTCTGAAGTTGTCAATATTCCACCTGCTACAGCTAGAGACATTTTAAGGAGGAATAAATATAAATGTTTTAAGTTGAATAAAAGTCAAGAGATTTTCCTAGAGGACCACGAAAAGCGACTAGGTTTTTGCGAGAATATAAGAGAGAAATGTGACAGAAATGATTTGTTTTTGCAAAACGTTCTCTTCACCGATGAAACTTCATTTTCCCTTCATGGTCACCACAATCTGTCTGTTGCTCGATATTGGTCCCAAGAAAATAAACACCTAACTGTAGCTACACGAACACAGTATCCTAGAAAATTGAACGTCTGGGCAGGTATTCTAGGTGATCACATTATAGGACCATTTTTTCTAAACGGTAACCTAAACAGTGAGAGGTACCTGCAACTTTTACAAAATGACGTTATTCCTGCTGTACGTTACATAAGGGGCAATATATACGCTGTTTGGTTACAACAAGATGGGTGCCCGGCTCATAACGCGAGGAGAGTTAAGGATTTTATTAATTTTAATTTCCCGGAACATGTAATCAGTACGTGGGGCGACATATTTTGGCCACCTAGATCCCCCGACTAAGCGCCCAATGACTTCTTCTTTTGGGGTTATTTAAAGGAAACAATCTACAGACATTCGCACGAAAGGCCTCAAACATTGGATGAGCTGTGCAATAGAATTGAACAGGCATGCCATAACATTCCAGCAGCTATGCTAAATAATCTGCCCAGGGAATTTTATAACAGGCTAGGTTATTGCGAATTACAGCATGGGGGGCTCTTTAAAGCCGTTATTAAGTAATATCATTATCCTTTATATTTATACTCCAAATTTTCTATTTAGTTTTCGAATTTTCAAGTTTTATTTTCGTTATTTTAAGTTTAGTTTTTCTTATGTTCCCTTAGTTGATAATTTTAGAATACTTTTTACTTAAAAGATATGTAGAATAAAAATATCTTATTTTGTCAATAAAGCTTGGTTTTATTCTTTTTTAGAATTCGTGTTATTTTATGAAAAATTAGTAGCAATAATATGTGAATATTGATGAAGTACGATACTTGATTACCAGCATTTTCCCAAGAATAATTTTAATATTACAATAATACATCAATAAAATATCATTTAATTCACGCATTTGCAGCTGTTCGTATCTAAACTGATGTATTCCGCAAGTGTACTGAGCACCTGACTGACAACTGACAACATTGGACGGTAGCTCTATATCCCTTCTTTGTCCATTTAGCACGTACTCACTCTCGTATCCGTTAAAATGCTATACCTAGTCCGCCGCTCGTCAAATGTGTATGCACACAAATATAGTCTAAAGGCAAAAAACCAAAATGCACCTGCGGTTGCGTTACATCACTTCAATTTGGGACACACCTTTGATTTGGAAAACATAAAAATACTTGAAACTGAAATAAATTACAACAAATTAAAGAAATGTTTAACATAAAAAGACACGAGCAACCAATTAATCACGGAGAAGACATAAATTCACTTATTGTTAGTGTAATTTATAATAATATAATATACTGACCAATTGCCTACATATTACATATTTATATAATTAGATTGAGTAATTATAAGTATCATTTTTTCTTCACTTACACTACAAATGCTAATTAAAATTGTCGATTACGTTGTTAAAAAAAACATTTATTTCAACATATATATTCTCGTACTATAAGATTTTGTTACCAATTTAAAAATATAACCAGGAAAAAAAGAAACAAAAAATAAAAACACTTGAGGATTTTCCGTATATTAAACGTCTAACAGTCTGTACATTTAATCTTAGTAGTTTGTATCATATACACTTATGTATATGTTTTATGTAAAAATAATTGTATGAGTTTTTAATTGACATAAACTAGAAATTGAATATTGACAATGTCCTTATGGAAGATAAACATAAATATTTGCAATCACATTTATGAAAAAACAAACAAAAGAAAATAATAATGTAAGTATTTTTTTTTACTCAGGAGGAAATCCATTACAGACGATGTGTGCGACTGGTGGAATGGTTAGTGCAAATACTGTACACCCAGTAAAAGCTCCTGCATCTGCAGCTTCTAAACTCACCCAGTACCGTCGCGCAACATATCATCAGGTGTGTCCGGTGTGAGGTATCTCCATGCTTCAATTCTATTGAATCCTCATCTGCCTTGTTCTCTCTTCCAGTTCTTTGTCCTTCAATCTCGCAGAAATTATGGACTAAATGTCTCTCCAATTAGCAGGGGTTTCAATCATACTAGCTATAAGGGTTTCCGGCGTAAGTATATATCCTATTTTCCCATAGGTATCAGCCCTCACACGATCCCACCTTTGGCACACAAAAATGGTATGCTCCACGGTGTCAATTTTCCCACAATAGACGCAAGTAACAGTGTCATCCTTTTTTAATCTCATAGCATAAGCTCTGAAGACGCCGTGCCCGCTTAGGACCTGAGTCAGATAATAATTTAGGTATCTATGCTCACAGCCAATCCAGACTCTAACATCACTTATTAGTCTTTTCGTCCATTGGCCAACAACGTGCTCGGTCTCCCATCTCTGCTGCCAGGTATCAACGATGTTGCTTCTAGCCTGAGACTTAACCACTTTCATATCCGTGCTTCTATATTGGTGTAGATAAGTTCTTTCCTGGACTTCAAGATCGATCAACACTGTGCCCGTAATCACCTGGAGGGCTTTTCTAAACACTGTTCTAAATGCGGACGCCACACGTAGGAGCATGTCCCTCTGAAGCCTTTGTGGCTGTCCGCTGCATTTTTTAATTTCAATGATCTTGCCCCATAGAGGGGCTCCGTATACAATGACGTTATTCATGGCACTGCACAATATGGCGCGCTTCAGACTACCTGGTCCTCCTAGGTTAAGCATCAATCTTGTTAGTTTCGCAAGCCTGTCTTCCGACTTGATGGTGATTGCTCCAATGTGCTGGTCGAATTTCATCCTGTCGTCCATGATAATACCCAGATACCTCAACGTTCTGCCCGGAGTTATTTTTACATCCGCAAGTTCTGCGATGACCTTTCATTATCACTGCTTCCGTTTTCTCGGGTGCCAAGGTCAGCTGGTGCCCCCTGATCCACTGACTAACGCGTGTGAGAGACTCGTTTGCAATAATGTAAGTATTAAATAATAAAAAAAAAATTTATGTATGTTTACATATTATATATATATGGCACATTAATTATTGTAGAATATAATGTGCTTGAAAAAGTTGTCGAATGCACAACAAAACGATCGTCCCAAAAAAAAAGAAAATAAGAGATGCACATACATATAAAACTGTATATTTTATCAACCTAAATTCTCGAAGTAAACACTTAAACAAGTAATCATTTATAACTGTATTTATATCCCCTTTTATCGTAATAATCCCAATAATTTGAGACTGATACAGACAGAAATAACACATTGTATTGAAATTTGGAATTATCGCGGTTATTGCATTAAGTTTATTGAGGAAGAAAGTTATTACAAACTGTTTAGATTTGAAATAGTTTTGTACAATAATTTTATGGAATTAAATGTTGCTCAATCTAACAATGTTATGATTTTTAATTTTTTTTTTAAGAAATATTATTCAAAATGTTATCAGGCTTGTTTAATCGTAGGGTACAAAAGAGGAGAATTAGTTTGCTAAAAGAAAAAGAAAGATACCATGCACTACACGATTTTATAAATGAATGCATTCAGTTTCCTGTTGAAAATGGAAATCCACAAATTTTCTAAACAATTGTCGCGAATAAAATCCTGTCGCGCGGAATGATCTTGTGTGTCTATTACTACGCTATAGTCTTTGCATATCTTTAAAAAAGAAAGATTATTTAATTTTTCGACCACACGCTTAACAACATTTTTCACAGTTTTATGTTTTAATTTTGTTTTAATGAAGTAAATATTTCTGTACAACCAATAAATTATTTGTAAATCTTTTATCATCCTCCTAGTAACCCATCGTTTTCCAGACGATCCAAATGGTACGATATATCAATCAAAAAACAAAGTATGAATGTTACAAGAGAATTTGATATAGTTTTAAGTGCTTGGTAAGAATTATTAAAGGATTATAGAAGAGATAAGTTTTGAGAGGAGAACTGTCGATTTTCTTCCAAACAGCTCTTGTTATCGTCGAATAGTCTGGCTTGATATTTATAAAATGAATCTTACAAATGACAATTAATTAATTTTCTGCACTTTTTACAGTGTGAAGTCATGCTTTTCCTGCTAATCATTGTAATTAAATTGCAAGGCAATTTTTATATCCTATTATATCCTACGCTAGATAAAAAAAAATTATCCCTGAAGCACTCGTCTGGTCAATATGACCCGATGAGTTTTGTTTTTCCCTTGTTTCTGACTTTGCCGCGTTTCCCATAAATGTAGACTCTTTTATACCTTCACTGTTTGTTCCGATTTCGTTTAGTTGTACTCCGGACTCCAACTAGGACTCACGTTCCCGAAAATCAGCTATTTTTACTTTTCTAATATGTTGTTATTGTTGATTTGTGTTTGTTTTTAAATGATGGAAACAGTTTTTGTTATTGATGAGTTGTGGCGAGATATCTTGCGGCTAAATCTCGAGGAGCTTGTAGAAACGGATTCTGGTCCAGATGCAGCTAAGTCATCTGAATCAGAAGACAGTGACTTATAGAAACAAAGCGACTAACGGACTTAGAAATAGAATTAGGTTGTGATGTCCCTGAACCAGATTTTCGAAACATAAGTACTTGTGTTGAGTATTTTGAATCGAGGAGTAAGAAAACGAAATGGTCAGAACAACCACCAGTTTCCCCGAGGATCCGGAAAAGCAATCACAGGGCTTCCAGGATCACAGCGTTCATTTCAAACCACTGCCAATGAACTTGAAGCATTTTCTTCATTTTTTACTAAGGAAATTATATAAATAGATAAATATGTGAGTAACTCATGCAAATATAAAATTACTGGGGCGTTTATTCCTCGCTGAAAAATTTAGAGCCTCCCACCTAAATATGCGAGATCTTTGGGATCGAGATAATCCCCTAATTTTTTCGCTGATAATAATGATAATGATAAACCGAATGAGGTTTCATTTTTTACTTCATTGTCTGCGGTTCGATAACGGATTGACAAGAACTGGAAGAAAAAAACTTGACAAACTAGCACCAATAAGAACATTGATTTCTATGTTGGCGAAAAGTTTCGGAAGCGCTTACTTCCCTCATAAATATGTCACAATTGATGAACAACTAGTTGGCTTTCGAGGAGGTTGTCCCTTTCGCCACTACATACGTAATAAACCTAGCCGTTATGGCATCAAAGTTTTTGCGTCTTTAGACAATTAGAGGGACCTTTCCGTACAACGGGAAACAGCGGTAGTGGTATTGTCCATCGCCTGGTCGAGCCTATAAAAGGCACAGGAAGAAACGTCACCACAGATAACTGGTATACCAGTATACCATTGGCTTGTTCTCTGCTTGCAAATAACTTAACACTGGTTGGCACTTTAAGAAAAAATAATCCAGAAATTCCTCCAGCTTTCCAGCCAAATAAACGAAGAGCCACCAACAGCTAGCTCACTGTTTGGGTTTACAGAAAATATGACAATGGTATCATATGCCCCATCCCCAAAAAAGTCGGTAGTTCTTATCTCCACTATGCACCACGACAATGCAATGGACGCTTCTAGTGAAGATCAGAACATGCCAGAAATTATTTCCCTCTATAACCGCACGAAGGAGGGTGTGGATTGCAATGACCAACTCTGTTTAAATTATAACGTTGGGCGAAGAACGAATCGATGGCCCATGGCTTTGTTCTATCATTTTTAGAATGTTACTGGAATAAACTCATATATCAAGCACAATAAGAGAAGTCAGGGTGTCAAGTACAATGAGTACTAAATATAGCAAATTTTTCTTCAAATCTTGCACTAAAAGCATTTGTAAAGCTCATGCTGTAATCGTTGCTTCTCAATATTCAGAACAATGATGTAGGTACACAAATGTCGTATATGTATCTGCATATAACACTTTTCTATAAGTATATGTATTCCTATGTTATTTCCGATGTACCATGCTAAACAAAACCCACAGAATCATAATATCGACTATAAAATTGCTTATGTAAATGTATATTTTTACCTATTTATTTATTATGTCAACGTAGGTAATAATTTAAACTAAAAACTTACTTTTTTCATATCTAATTCAATTAATGTTTGTAACCATGAATTTTAGGGCATGTGTATGTCTTTCGATTAATGCTCGACGAGGGATGTTTATGCTGTCGTATCGTTGGAAACGATTTCTATGGTTGTTGCCGGGGTCCTTTTGTCTAGGAGATATTGAGTTTATTGAAAACAAATGTGGGGGACTTCTTTTTCGGTTTTTTCCTGAGTGTTGTTGCTTTTCGTATATTTACCTAGAATTTTGTCACAATCAGAATTTAAGTCCATACAGTTTCCCAAATTTACTTACAAGAATAAGAGTATTACGTGTATAGTGCTAAGATGATGGGAATCCAGTGATTTCGAGATTTGGGGTGGCCGTTCGTATAATCCTGGGATTTCGAAGAACAGCATTTGAGGCAGTTTGCTGTGAGATCGTTGGAACACCATTTGGAAGCTGAAATGATGGTTTTGAATTTGCAAATATTATTTGGATTATACTAGAGCAGCTTTCGTACCTGAAGTAAGCGATTTTTTTCATCTTTTAAACGTATAACTGCATATAATGCATAAGGAAATTTTAGGTTATATTTGTTTGAATGATAACTGTAAATCTAGTAAAATTGGTTATGTGAGGTTGTATTTGATTCTGTGGGTTAATTTCACGAGGAGTTTAAGTTGGCACTGATCTAGTTATACTTGACTTTATGACGGGAATATAGCGGGAGATTTGAATTTTATTTATGATATTAAAAACGAGAAATACGAGTTTTTAGTTCGGATTAAGATTCTAGAAATCTTATTATGGTGTATCTAAGGTAGTAAATAACTTACTTACCCTAAGGGAATCTTTAGAAGATACATTTCTTGGTTCATCAAACTTATTTAACTCTAAATAAATAAATTAAACTATTTTTTTAAACTATTTATAAATTAATTCATTTTTATATTTTCCACCTATTTTTTTTTTGTAGTATTCACCTTTGTGTTTGGTATGTAAATCATAAGAGTTTGCTTTGATTTATTTGTTTATGAACCAAATGTTTTAATTTGAAATACCTAACAAAGTTTTTGAACATTTCTGAAAGTGTTAAAATAACATATTATAATATGTGTTTTCTATCTTTGCTACTAATTAATCCCGCTTAAACTTTACTGATTGTTTGTAGTATAAATTTTTAAAAATTGAATATTACTGTACCTGTAAGCAAGGTGGGCGCTTAAGGGTTAATATATAAAAATTGCTTTGTAATTCAATTACGGCGATTAGCAGCAAAAGCATTAACTCTTTAAGTACTTTTCCCAAAACTTATGTAATAGGTGTTAGTTTAAGGAACAAGAAATGTGCACATATGCAACAAACATATACTGATACATCATATACCGGGTGTCCACACTTAAGTGTGCACTATTGATAACTTTGTTATCTTTGGAGGTGCAGAATCGGTCAAATGGACAAAGTAGTACTATTTTTTATGGCGGTCACAATTGTGAAAACCGAAAAACAATTGAGCGTCGCGTTCTCTAGATATTCGTCCAAAATTAGTTTTTTTATGGAACGCCTTGTATATTTTTTTGCAATTTAAAAGAAAATTCCAAACTGAACAAAATAGTCTTAGTACACTATTATAAAAAATGTTAAATAAAGTAGTTACTGAGAAACCTTTATCTTTGCTTTGTTGGCATGAAATTGATATACCTATGGAAAATTAAAGCGCCACATTCATTAAAGCGTTTAATTTAATAAACAAATAATAATAAATACAAAAATAGTCAAGAAAATTACTCAAATTAAATGTTCAAAGACACCTTCCATTTCAATACATTTTATTAATCTTCTGTGAACATTACGAGTAACTCCTAAAATTGTCCTACCGTCGATGTCGTCAATGATGTTGGAAATTCCTTCCTGAAGCTCATCCACTGTTGTATATCTATGTTTGTACACTTAATTTCTACTAATCCCCACAAGAAGAAATCTAATGGCGTTATGTCAGGTGAACGCGCGGGCCACTGAATAGGACCATTTGTGCCAATCCATCTATTTACAAATAATCTTTCTAATAACTCACTTGTGTCACGGTGATTATGTGCGGGCGCTCCATCTTGTTGAAAGTAAATAATCTGTCTGTCTATCAAATTTAATTCATCCAGAAAATTTTCTAAAATTTTTGTCAATAATGCCACATATCTTTCTCCTGTTAAAGAACCCCGATAGAAAAATGGTCCAACAATTCGGGATCCGATTATACCACACCAAACATTTAAACTAAATCGGTGTTGGGGATTACAAGGATAAACAGCAAATGGGTTTTCACTACTCCAGTAATGATTATTTCTTTTATTGAACATCCCGCGATTAGAAAAGTTAGATTCATCACTCCATAAAATGTGTCTAAAGAAATTGTGATTTTCTTCAAAAGCATTGATAAATCATTGAGCTAAAGTTAATCGTCTTTGATAATCGCCCAAAAGTAGAGTTTGAACAGGCTGATATTTAAAGGGAACATATTTATATTTCTTCAGAATTTTATGGATCGTGCTACGAGAAATACCTGATTCTCTGGACAAAGCCCTTACAGATTTATTTGGATGTACCTGAAAATATGCCAACACATTTATTTCTAACTCTTGTGATAATATAAAATCATTTCTTTTCCTCTTCTTTATAAAAATTGTTTCGTTGCTTCTTAATCTTGGATAAAGTTTTAAAAAATAGCGATGGTCTGGTACATCACGGTCAGGAAATTGCTGAGTGTAACGTTCTAGCGCTCTATCTGAATTTTTGTTAAACAGCAAGTACAACTCCAACATATCACACTTTTCCAAATGAGTAAATGCCATTGTTACGGTTGAAAAAATTGTAAAAACAGTACTTTTGCCGCACAGTAACTTTAACAACAACTAATATAAATAATTTGACAGCTACTAAACAATGTCACGCTTTAATTTTCCATGGGTATATCGATTTCATGCAAACAAAACAAAGATAAAGATTTCTCAATAACTATTTTATTTGATATTTTTTGATAATAGTGTACTAAGACTTTTTTGTTCAGTTTGGAAGTTTCTTTTAAATTGTAAAAAAATATACAGGGCGTTCCATTAAAAAAAAAAAATTTTGGACAAATATCTAGAGAACGCGACGCTCAATTGTTTTTCAGTTTTCACAATTGTTAGCGCCATAAAAAATACTACTACTTTGGCCATTTGACCGATTCTGTACCTCCAAAGATAACAAAGTTATCAATAGTGCACACTTAAGTGTGGACACCCGGTATATGATGTATCAGTATATGTTTGTTTGTCCGTAGAGTGTGATGTTCTTTATATTTTTAAATTGTTTAACGTTTCTCATTTTGACGATGATATTTATTTACAAATATAAATTAACACATTGGAAAAGCTAATTTGATGTAATGAAAGAAAATATGGAAACAAATTAAACAAAAATACAGAAGAAAAATAACATTTCGATAAGGCTTGAGAATGTTACAAACCCGTAACGAAACGTCGCCATTGCAAATATGTTCAAAAAGAGAATTATGTAAGGTGTTTTCTTCCGACCTACATTCCCAAAGTCAGAAAAAAAAGAAAAATATGGGTTTAAATTAAAAATAATACCTACACGATGTATTAGTAGGGCTATATTTTAACAAAATCAGTTAGTACAACAAATAAAATTAACAAATAGCATTCCTTTTTATGTCATAATTATATTAAAATAATAATACTAATACTATGTATTACACATATAGGCATTTATAGATTAAGTAGTAATTGTCATTAAAATTATTGCATTTTTTGTAACATTTATAGATACTATGATTTATATTTATGCTTGTGCAGAGGTTTTATTCATAGTTGCAAAATTTATTTCTATTTTAAATCACATAGTTTTTGGGATGAAATGAACAATTTGTATAGTTACATATTACATTTTAAGCAAGGATTAGTTTATTCTACAACCTGCTCAAAGATTTCAGCACACAATTGCTGATTTTATTATTATTATTAAAGCTAGAAACTGGCAAAGATTTAGCGTTTTTAGTGCTGATCAAAATGTGTTTATTAAAAAAGAATTAGATTGGAGGGTTTTTGAGATCATTGACATTTTTTTTATTTTCAAATTAAACACTCTGTATATTTTTATGTTTTAACAGACAATGTAATTTGTGATATAAGGATCTTAATGCATTGCAGTCTTAAAACGAATAGTAAAAAAGTTACAGTAAAATTTAATTTAGGCTAGGTACACAGATTTTCTACATAAAAAATCCATGGAGGCTTGGATTACCGCAAATCATGACAAACAATACAATTCTAGAAAATGTCAAAATTGAAGGTAGATTAAACTGTGTTCATTAACGATTCCCTAATCTTTATTTTTTTTTAAACCTACGTTATGTGTTACATATCAAAAAGATATAACAGATGCAAGGTTTTTCGCAAAAGTAATAGTGGTGATTCAGACCTTAATACTCAATTCGCAATTGATTAATAAATACATTTCCTTTAAATTTAGGACATTTTCGTTTTGCCTTTAAAACATGTTAAATATAATTATATAGCCTTTGTATTCCTAGAGATTATTATATTTTTGAAACAGATGGAAAGGAAGAATATACTACATTCTTTATGCATGTTTCTTTGAACAACTGAATGGTTTCTCGAAATTCCTCAATGGATTTTAAATATATGATTGGTTGCTTAATTTAATTTAAAAAAAAAAAACATTCGGTTGTGAGGCTGCAAATCTTAGTCACAATTCCTGACACAAAATATTCCACAAGCACGCCAGATTTCTCTGCATGAGTATAATTCATTATAATAAAGAAATAACCAAACAAATAATTAATTGAATAAATATCAAAATAAAGGATCCCCTAGAAAGCATGTTACCAGTAAAAATTCAAAAATTAAAATCAACTGAACCAATGAGTTCATTAGTTAATTGTATTTTAGTCATGCTCTGTTTCCTAAATGTATGCTAAATTCTTGATTAGCTAACATAGTGTTAAATATAATTTTTAATTTAGTTTAAACAAATTTTAAAAGCATTTTATATACCTAGCCAACACATTTCAGCAACATGTCAAGTAATAGCTTTTTTTTAAATTCGTTTTGGACTATTCTCAATGTAAATTGGTATTTATAGCAACAACAAATGCTAACGCTAACTTTACTTCATATGTAATTGTCGTTTGCTACTTTATCGTCATGGCAAACCAGTTTGGGATAAGTTATTGGGTTGCAAACGGTTGTAAATTATAATCACGTTACAAATTTTGTGTTTAACATTAATAATAAATAATTACATTAATTCCACCCATAAATATAGGTACAATTTGTTACACCAATTACGGTGGGAAATGAACCAATTTCATGCAATTCTGTTTTAACCGTATTTATGTCCTGATCTGAAGTATATTTATAAACAAAAAGGTAACCAACTACATAGCAAATTTCAACTTCCTATGTGGTTGGTCGCCCTTTTTAAAATTCTACAAACAGAATTAACATAATCTCCCAAAACAATTTGAAAAG
The DNA here is from genome assembly GCA_949128085.1 of Cetonia aurata. Classification (NCBI taxonomy): domain Eukaryota; kingdom Metazoa; phylum Arthropoda; class Insecta; order Coleoptera; family Scarabaeidae; genus Cetonia; species Cetonia aurata. The sequence continues at coordinate 30,934,436 of OX421888.1, read as the reverse complement.
TGCCGGAACCTGCACTAAAACCATATCAATTACCATATGATCAAAGTAGATATTTCTTGCTGAGATTTTGTATAGGGAAATAAATTCAATTTTAGAACAAATTTTCTTAATAATTTTTCTAATCATTAACAGAAACATTAATTTGCCTACAAAGAAGGTTTTCGGATCATTGCCAAAATTCAAAATATTCTTTAAATTCCTTTCCAACATAGAAGAACTTGCATCTCGAATCTTAAAATAAAATTAAAATTTTTTAATCTATCACACCTCCTGTAATATCAATCCTGAAACACACTGCACATGTATCAAATAGATTTATTCTGTTTCTTAATAATCCATAACGCTTGAGACTTATTAGAACTTCATAATCATAATTTCATCTTCAGAACTAGATTCTGAGATCATTCTACTAAAATGCTCCAAATTCTTTAGATTCTCTTCATACAATTTTCTTTATGTTTGTAAATACTTACGTGTATATTTTATTTAACCAAATTACCAATTATTAATAATTGAATACCAATTGTGGAAGTAACTATACTTGCGTGTTTTAATTAAAACAATACTAAAATTTAGCAGAGGTAAGTACATCTGTTTAATTAGCATATGATTTAAAAGTAGGCCATATTTAACAATAGTTGTTACAACAAAAAAATTGAAATTTGGTGAATTGCTAAAATTTAGTATCCTTGTTAAAATTTAACATGCGTTTATGAAACAGCATAAGATTTACAGATCATCAAATGAACATGTTACCTTAGCAACGTATTAACAAAACAAGCAAACCTATTGCGATCTCTCTATAGAAGAATTAGTTCTAATTCCTATATTAATAATTTTACGAAGACTTTACAATTGTAAAGTGACTGTAAATATTGAAAAATATGTAGGATGTTTAATGTAACAGAATATTAAGCAAATTATTCAATTATATTTTTTCCTTAATTGTATTTTAATCTGTAGCCAAACTGGAAACACAAAGTCTTTGCCAATTTAATCGAATTTATGGCTTTGATAATAATAAGGTTAGCAATATTGCGTGGAAATTTTAAAACCTGTACAACTTGCAACAAAAAAATATTATACATAAATTTTATTCAAACTTCAGTGCCATCTAGGTCGCCATTCATCTCCTTCACCGACGTCACTTTAGCATTCAATTTTTTCTTGTGATTTTGTATTTTTTGAATCAAATTATTCCGCAGCTGCACGTATTCTTCCGCTGCATTTACGGGAATGTCCTTTACTTTCAATAAAACCGCGGATAACCTTTCGTCGATTTCGTCGTATTTCTTCATATAATTCGTTCCGGAAAATCTATTAATCTCCTCCAGAATTGCATCCAGATCCTTTATAATGGCGTCCTTCGTTTGCAATAAGGCGGCGATTGTTTTAATATCGCTCATCAATTTCGACTTCAGCGTTTCGGATTCGCCGTGTGCCGGCAGATTCCTAATCTGCGTTAGCGTTGTCGATATACGCTGGTTGATATTTTGATTGTCTTGCATGATGTTGTCCAATTCCGTGGCCTCCAGTTTTAGATTGTTAACAACCTGTTCCAGATTTAATAAAGGAGATACATTGTTTATTTTACTCTGATAATAGGTTATAAGTTGTTTTAAGTATTCCTCGTAGTATTCGGCGTTTCTTTTATCATCTATGCGATCTAATAAAATCCTTGCCGTGTTGAAGTCTTCTTCAAAATTATTACCTTTATTAGCCTCGAAATCTTCTAATTTACCTCTGATTTCCGTTAACTTTTTTACTAATTTATTAGTATTCTCCACTATGGATTCGTTTTTCACTTCAGCCACTATATCCTCTTGGCTGCCAACCTTCAGCGACCTCTCGTCTAAGATATTTAGATAATGGTTCACTTTTTGTTGTATTTGTTTCTTATTCGCTAGCAACTTTTCGTTGCCCTGGCAATCAATAGCATCAAGCTCATCCAAACAAGCATTAAGCTCCCTTTCTATTTCCACGTACTGAATGTTTCCGTGTGTGCCGGAAAAACAATCGACTTTCTTTTTCAATTTCTGCAAATTTTCTACGACGGTTTTCAATTTCGCCGTTTCCTCTTTGCCGTCTTTTTTGGATCTATCTTCGATCATTTTATATGCGGCCCGAATGGTATTTATGACGTCTGTTTTAGATTCAGTAACAACAGGATTCAAATTAGTTTCTACTTTGTTCAAATCGTCTTCAACTTCCTCCAATTTAGTTTTATAATTGGCGCACTCATTGGGTGGACAAGTTCCTATAGCTTTGGTAATACTTTTAAGTTTCGCTTGTATATACTCAATCTCGTCGATTATATGCTCGACTGAAGACGCTCTCGTAGCATTTTGTTCGTTAGTAAATGAAGCAGATAATTCGTTGTTCATTCTGTCATGAGATAAAAGATTGCCAGTGCTCTTACTTTTCGATTTTTCTTCTTTACTTTTGAAAATTCCAACACTCGCTCGATTTTTATTCATCTTGTTCAAACTATGACTTGAACTGAATCTCTTATCACCTGTATTTCTTCGTTTGAACTCTCCTAATTTGTCGGGAAATTTCGTAATGCAGTTATTTATATCATTTTGAACAGTCGTTAAAACGGTTTCCACGTTATCCTGATTCTCAGTCGTTAAATACTTCTCTATGTCGCAGCTTAGTCTTTTCCATTGTTCCTTAAAATCATTTAGCTCCTGAATTAATTTATCCCTATTCACACTTTCATTTCTGCTGGTTTGCGCAGAATTTAATTTCTCTTTTGCTTTTGCTGCTTTTGCCTCGTGTTTTTCAGCATTCTCTGCTAGAGCTTTTAGCATGTTTTGAATGATTTTTATCGTTTCGTTTTTCTTTTGTTCAACTTTAGAATTGGCGCTGTGAATATCATTCAGCTTTGCCCATAAACTTCTTATAGTTTGATCGATATTGGTGTAATCCAAATCATTCTTAAATCCTTGGTAGCCATCTACGACAACTTTCATTGCTAGGACATCATCTTCTAGACCGGTAATCTTTTCAATCGCAATCTTGATTTTGGTACTATTTTCCTCTGCTTTACTATTTAGAGCGGCTAAATTTGTCTTGATCAAATTAATAGTCCTAAGCTTTTTTCTGCGACTCTCCTCCGAGCTATCTTCGAGACCCTGCAGCTTTGCCCAATAACCTTTAAGGATTTGATCTAGCTCCCTATACTTAGGGTCGCCTTTGACATCTTCAAATAGCATTACTTTCACTTCCAAATCCACTAAACTTTCTTCAATTTCATTTATTGTTTGTATTTCCTTCTCGGCTTTTTTAAGTTTATTGCTTTCCTTATCAAGCATACTAGAATTGCGGTTTTTAAAAGATTTTAATTTGTTACTGTACCTGATTAGCTTCCTGCTGATACTTTCTTTCCTCTCGTACAAGGGATCGTGCTTTTCTAAATCTATAGTGGTTAAATCCGCATATAAAATACCAATTTTCTTCTCGAAGACAACAAATTCTGAAACGTTCTCCAATTCGATTGCTCTATTTATTTCTTTCATCAAACTGTTGGTACTTTCTTCCAATTCAGATATATTCATCATATTTCTGTCTCTGTCGGTGTTGACAGATTTCTGAGCAGGGGG